>JAJGOT010000115.1:1647500-1787175 GCA_022457155.1 Cladopsammia gracilis
CACCGTTTTCATATGTTCAAAGTTCAGAGTTTAAAACAAATACTAACTACATTAGCAACACTTTTGTGAATTGTTATTAGCGTAGGCCGATATTTTTTCAGTGTGAAAGGCGTCAAACGCCGACTTTTAGCGTTGTTTCACCGCAGAGAGAAATTTGATTTCATAACTGCAATTTGCAGGAACATTTATGACCGAAACGATTTAAGCCAAGCTCTTGCTTCCATTTTTGAGTTTTGACTTTAATTTTGAATATTTCCATCAACGGGCGAACACTTGTCACCCATTTGTACAGGATCTCTTTCAAACGTTCGAGGAAGTACAACATAATCGCAATTTTGTGAAAATAATTTATTTGCCAAGGCGGCTATATCAGTGTCTTTTCTATGCCCTCAATGCAAATAAACTCTTAACCAGGATATCGGAGTGTTTTGATTTTCTAGAGTAAATAAGGGGATAACACAATCAACAAGCCTTCAAGCCTCAGAACTGATTGCTGGTATAATTCATGGGTTTAAAAGTAAATAGAACGGTGGGAAATTGTTGGGTCAACAGGTCAGAAAATATATTTACCTCTTCGTCAAAATAGTTTCGATTGCTTCGAAATGGTATAATTTTGAATTTGAAGATGTTCGAGTAACTGTAATTCAGTATTAAGAGCACACTACATTGTAGTGCCTAATATTGCCTGCCGAGAACTCGGTAAAGACACTTACTATTGTACTCTGCTTGTCTTGAGAAGAGTTGAACTAAATGAGATCAGACGCAGGGAGAAAATTATTTCTCCGATCTCGGAGTATTCATGATTTGTTCCATTATCCACCCACTATTTGCTTTATCTCTGTGACTTGCGCCTGCCAGTCGGCCCTTGGTTGTAGCAAAGTTTATTAATCCAAACTCGTACCGCCAATGGGCTGGCAAAAACCGGAGCAAACTTGGTCACTGTTTGTTATTTACGGGTCTTGTTTTCATTCCGAATGTAAACCATCGCTGAACTTTATGGTGTTTTGACATTAAATTAAGCTTTTTCGATCGCTCATTGTTAACCAAACTTTCTGTTAAATAGTCAGCGATTAAATTCTAGCAGGCTTACAAGGAGAGGGTATTTCGCAGCTAGAGCGGACACGAGACTTGACAATGTTAACTCAATTTGAAATGTTGTCATGACCGATACGATTCTCTCGCGTGCATTGTTTTAAATCTCGCGTGCTTTTCAAGTCAAAAATTGTGAAATTTCTGATGAAATTTACATTCCGGTACACGGATCTGTACAGATAAACACACAATGGTTTTTTATTTCACTAAAGTTAAAATAAAAACTTTTAACGAGGAGAAATTTTCATATGCGTGGAAACCTTAGCGATGCATGAAAATCGCCGGCGAAGACTTCTTGTATTCAAATTAACCACATATCCTGCGGCAAATCGGCAAGATAAGAGAATCGTTTATGGTCGCTTGCCTCTAGAATCGCACAAAGGATCTCAAGGAAAGACACGTGTGGAAATCACTCTCCTTCTAGGCGACTGAACTCGAACGAAGCCCGTAACGAAGAATGAAACGGCATTTTGGTATCGGAAAAAAAATAAAATTCTAAAAACACAGGATTTCTCTCGTAACAGGTGAATCTATATTCTATATTTTGACTTGCAGCTTCCGTACATTTCTATCGTATATGAGATGCGTGACGGACAGTTGAAAAATAAATGCAGGGTGGGAAATTTTACCGAGTCGAGCCTTTCCGAACCAGCTGTGATGAACTAGAGCTTATTTCTGAAGGAAATCGAGAGGAAATATTTCTGATTAAAAAGATATATTGCATCTCCATGGATTTGAAGGGTGGGCTGCTGTTGAATCGGCTCTGTAGGGTGTCTAAACACTGTACGCCGTTTGAAATCATCGTACACCGTCAAGGCTTATAGTCCAAGAGAAAGCAAAAAATGCGAAATGCTTATAATTTAAACACTCATTTCAAATTCCAAAAAAATGGCGAGGAAAATTCTTAGCTTCAAATTTGTAATCTAACCCAAGTTTGAATTAACGGTCGATTTCTTTCTGTTTTAGCGACATCTGAGTTGAGTAGATCTATCAGTATTTGAGAACATTATATATTGTGCAAACTTCAGGCTTTGAGACGAAGAAGAGCGCTGTGTTAAGTGAACATGCTTCCTTCTCACAACTTGGTTTAACCGGCTTTAATAACCGCATCAGTGGTGGAGTTATTGAATACATAGGTGTTTATGTATAACTTGTCTTCAGCTTGAAACAATTTATTTACCTGGGGTATAAACAACGAAAGGCTTTGGATGGCGAATATCATTAGTTCAGGATCTCGGTATTTGATTTTAACCCCATCACTCCATTGCTAAACTTTGAGCTTAGCCATGCTTAGACTAAACCATGCAGTGTTGCTATTAAAATGAAACCTCTCACCTTCCAATGAAACGTTTTGTTCATTTGTTTTCAGTATTTTATAAAATAAAATTTGCTGTTTTTAATGAATTTTGATCTAGATCACACTTGGTAGTAAAAGCGTTTAAATAGCGCTAACGGAAAACCTCTGCACAGTCACAGTTTACTATTTCATGCGAGGTCTGTTTACAGGAGGGTCCGGCGTAA
Source organism: Cladopsammia gracilis (assembly GCA_022457155.1). Taxonomy (NCBI): domain Eukaryota; kingdom Metazoa; phylum Cnidaria; class Anthozoa; order Scleractinia; family Dendrophylliidae; genus Cladopsammia; species Cladopsammia gracilis. Next base: position 1,650,114 of record JAJGOT010000115.1, read on the forward strand.
CTACAGCAGCAGCACCTGTGACCTTCCAGGGAAGCTATCTTTTGATTAAAAGACAAACCGCGCACCGCTTAAAAAAGACACAAATATAGCCTTGGGAATGCCAAGGCATTTCCTTCACATTTGTACTTCTTTATCGACTTATCTTAGTATCAAGAAAACTATGCCATCCCTTGGGAGGCCACATTTTCTCGATTGGGAAAGGAAGCTTGGAATTTTGCGCTCTGGCGGCTTCCAAGATGTAGGGTGCGCTGTAAACCCAACACTTGATTTAGCACCCTTACATTTGCCATGAGCCAAGATATTCCATGGTTCTGGGTTGTCATAACCGCATATATCGAAAACACTTGAGGAAATAACATAATTATAGCTTCGATTAAATTAAAGAAGAAATGGTAAAACCTCCATTCATTTTTTGTATCCTCATAGACAGCAAGAGAAAACAAAGTGCACAAATGATCATTTAGATGTTTTTTTTTTCTTTTTTACAGCACAAAAAAATACACACTTCTGAAAATATTGAGCAAACTGAATTTAATTCAGCTTTCGAATGTTATGACAATATCCTCTCGTTTACAAATTCTAAACTAACTCAATTATTTTTCGCTCTTTCCTACTATCTACTGCTTCACAGGAGTACTGAGACCTCAGATAACACTATCGGAACAAAAATTTTGTACCAAAAAACTTTTCATTCTCCAAGCATTATGTTTTATTTATTTTATTTTCAATTCTTGTGACAGAAAGGCGGTTGAAATTAAATTTCAACGAAAGCTCCTTGGCAACAAATTAGTATTGCTTTAGCAAAACGCTGGTACACACACAACACAAGTAAGCTAATATGGAAAAGAAATAGCAGATCACATCTGTTTCAACTGGAAGAAGAATTCCTCTTGTGATGAATTACATCTGTGTTACACAGGGAAGGAAAAAACTGCCTCAGTTAAAACGATATGGTTGTCATAATGACTGAGATCAAATTGATATCTTTTCAAGTAGAATCTTTCAAAGCTTTCCCAACAGTAATTGGCCAGATCATGTTTCTCCTGATCAACTAGATATTCTAAACGTGAGTTACTTCACATCCGAACAACATTTTCAACCATGGAAGCAATTTTTCTTTAAAAGGACGCAACCTTCTCAGCAATGCCACTTAATGAGGTTAAGTTTTCGAAATACAAAATACTATCAACGAACACACACCACAATAAATATTTCATTAACTTTAGAAGCATCTTAAATGGTTTTGCTCTCCCTTATCCTTTGGCGCGTTCGGCTCATTAGCTGGAAAGAAATATCCCTGACGAAATGAGGATTATCTCTGTTAATAACAGAAACTGGGCACCTTCAGGCGCTTGAAAATTTATTGGCTAGTCAGGCAATTCTCGCGAAGCTTCACAATTTTGAAGCCAAGGCGTTCCATCTTCAAGCATGTAAACAATAGATTTTTCTTGTCTTGATCTCAACCTGAATTGACAAAAGAATAATCCTAAGACATTCTTGTTAACGACAGGAGAATGAAATAAAATTGTTAAACCGACTATGCACACAAAGACTCGAGCTGTTAAGAAGAAACTTGCTAACGGTGTAGAGCGGCGCAAAATTCTAAGCAACTGGGGGTGTCGCAGCGCCGTGCGAAATTGATCTCTCGGTCGGGTCTCTATTATGCCCAACTTGCCCATCTATAAGAGAAAATAATAAAGGTTTTTGTAAACATTTTAACCAACGAAAACTGAAAAAGTTACCACGAATTACTCTGCTACACAGGTAAAAGAATAATTAAACGCGCTTTTAACTCTTGACAGCGAAAATATATCTGTTTAGTTTACGGGCAGTTTACATTGTAAAGCCACACGTTTGAATCTCTCGCAGATAATACGGAAAATATTTTGAGAAAGATAAGCATTAAGCAAAATATCCAGCATTGTTGTTTTCAACAACAGTTACCAATTTAGCTTCACTTGCTTCGCATCAGTATCCATGTAGTTCAACGTTTTCTTCTTCTTCTCCTTCTTCGTTTTTTTTAATATGCGACGATCGGCCCAAAGGTCTCTCCCTCTTCTTTAGTGTTTTTCGTTATTCTGCCACCGCGTCTCAGTCTACAACGCGCTTCTCGTTTACTACACGTGTTCTCACAATTTTTACGATACATCAATGAAGTGGAACCAATACAAATCAAAACCAGCTCGGCTAGAAACCACACGGCTGAGTAAGAACACGTCGACCCCATCACACGGTGTTGTCAACAAATTAGAATTACAAAACCGATAAGAAATTCAAATTTTACCTTGCCACAGTGCATCTCGTGGCAATTAGCCAGAATGGAAACTTCGTCCTCTTTCTTTTACTAGCCCTGTTTTACGCTTTGTTTTCACACATGCACAGCGAAAAACACATAAATTCTATGTGAATGAAGGTATTGAAGGCAATTCAGCAATTCTTGCGCCGCTCAGATGCATGGCTTCTAAGTTTAGACTAGCGCGAGAAAATAAATAGTACACACACTCAGACAAGCTATTCTTTATTGAATTAACACAAGAGCTCTTTCTTTTTGTAAAAACATCGTTTAGTCAGAGTCGACTGAACTTTCCACCCAGGCATGATAAAGACAATAACCATTGCTTGATCGTGGTCAGACAAATTCCTAGTTTTGCTCCCTCTGTTGTTTACCTTAGCCTAAGTAATCACGCAATATTAATTTTACCAAGCAAATTCTTGTCAACTCGAATTTAGCGATTGTTATAGCGTTGATCGTGTCACAATAAATTCATTAGGATTTTTAGTTGAGGCCGCAGATTGGACATAATTGCCAATCCTTGAACTATACTCTCATACCAGACAGAAATAAGCGTTTAGTTATTTTCAAAACGTGCACTTTCAAATTTGTCTAGCGTGGGTGCTTTCACTAGACTAATAATCGAGCTGTAGAAACGAAGTCGAAGAGTAGGCAATGCAAGTTAAGAAGTAACAACAGAAATTTTAACTATACGTTTTCTGCGTCTTCATTAAAGAGATCAAGATGTAACTTCACTCACCCTTTTCCTAAAGCGTAGGACACAATAGCAGCGATCAACAAAGCAAAAAGGAAAACAGGAAAGCGAACGTAAATAAAGGCGGTGGAATACAATTAAACCCGCGAGCAGTGAGGCGAGAAAAAAAACTAACTTGTCTTCGTGACTGAAAATATCGTTAAGTGCCAAAAAAAATTGAAACTGATTGTTCGAGCACCCGGCTTTTCAAGATACATTATCGACCGGTAACCAAATAGCAAATAAGACTTGACAGTGAATATTTTACTCACTAGTTTGCAATGACTAGCGCGAAGATGAAAGGTGCAAATATTTACCAGCGACAGTTTTTATAAGATCAAAATAAACATAAATAGCATATTTACTATAGCCGTACGCGGACTTCTGCGCTGCGCGACAAAATTGAGCGGCATTTAAATGAGAGATCACGAAGACGTGTTCAATCTCCAAACCGCGGAATCAATATTGTTTACTGCCTGTTTCGCAGTCAGTATTAATGTAAACTAGAAAGACGCTTACACAGATAACCTGTAGTAGGTCACTTATCATTGCAAGACAATACAACTAAAAACAAAACCATTTTTACTGACAACGTTCCAGCAACTCCCGGTGTCTTGTAATGTATACGGCTATATGTTATCAAAAATTGGGATTAAGCGCGAACTACTCTGCTTCAAACGATAAGACGGTAATTTCCGAAAGAAATTGCATGAATTGAAAGGGAATCGCCGCCTTTGTTAAAATCAAAAGCTTGTCACAAGGTGAAGCTTTACTTTGGGGTTATTTTTATTATCACGTTGATATGACTGCGAGATATAAGCCACAATCGATCGCAAAAATCTGTCAGACTGTGAAATTTTATTTTGGCTTCGAGTTGATAGCCTTTAGTAAATTATTCTAATTTAAGATTACTATGAAATCTTTCAAACTCTAATTGGATTTTATTACAACTCATAAAAATAAGTCCTCAATAAGTTGGACGCTGAAGAAAATTGCACTCAAAGAAACTTCATAGCCCAACGAATTATGAAATTGTTGCCATTATCTTCGGGCCGTAATTTTTTTTTCAGAGGAGCAAAGGAGCCCGATAAATTGGAGAGAATCATGTTTCATTATGAATAATGTCAGAATCAAAACTATTCGTGTTCCAATCATTTATGGCAGATAAGCCTTGTCGCAAACTTGTGAGCTGCGAAAGAAAAAAAAGTAATCAACAATCCAAAATAGATTTATTCAGATCATCACTGTCTACAAAACTCAAATATCGTTAAAATAATTAATATTTCTGGTTCGCAGCGGGGGTTTTATCAACCCTATTTCAATACACAGAGATACGATTAGTTTTGCAACGTTTCGGAATGAACTGCTTAAATAGGAAAGATATGGTGATTTTTTTTTTCATAAATATACGATTCCGAAAAAATTGCCTTAAAAATCATAATCAGTCTTACTGCTTGAAGGGATATTATAGTTGTTTTGAAAAAAAATCAAGCTGTTTACATTGTTTTATGAGAAAATAAGGCCGTGTAAAACATAGTTTGTGGATGATGTAAGCAAACAAACTTCAAACTTGAATATAATCGACATTTAAAGAAGAGACGTAACATTAGGAACAAATATTTGATCAGAAGATGAAAGGCAATCTTAATATCGCATCTGCTGATTTTTGGACAAAAAATTGACAAAATGAAATCCTGTTTTACATCATGAATATTTAAGCCGGATACTTTAGCTGATCACACTTATTTCGTTTCAGCAATTTCCGCAAATTTTACGATATTTAATTAGGAAGATAGAATTCTACAAATCGAGAAGATTCCAAAATTCTAAAGCTCTGCCCACGATCGAGGCAATTACATTGAGATTGCCTCTATTGGTTGATATGCATTTTTTTCTATTCACCCAGAAGGCCATCAATATATTTATCGATGCCAATATTCGTGGAGTGAAAAGATAAAACAAATCATAATAATTGTAATAAACATGATGTTTCTTTTGATGGCGATTCATCCGCAGGAAAGCCCCCCAATGCAGAAAGATAGTCAAGAGCAGGAAGCGTAGCATAGGGAACTTCTCTAAAACAGCATTAAATTTAATGCCACTGCGACAAATAAAAGCGCGTTACTTGAAAGGCAATGAAAAAGAAAATGAAAAGAATAAGAACAAGAATAATAAAGAAAAAAACCTGTGAAGTTAAATGCAGTAAAAAAACTTCCCTGTAGTCTCATTGTATGAAAGGCGTGGTCGTTTAACTGTCATTTTAAATGGCGACTATTTCCAATAAAGCTCTTGGTTCTTTTTTCCATGAAACACCATAGTAAAAGACAAATGAATACATATCTAACCAACACATTACAAGTACATGGCAATTCCAGTATTTGACATTAAAACAAAATGTTCTGTGAGGGCTATAACGGTTCTCTTTCTTTTCATCTTCTTCCAAGGTCTCCAGGAAAGATGAAGTTACACCCATATGTTAAACCAACATATTGCGCTTATAATGTTTTCTGATTCACCTGGAGGCTAACGCGGGCGGTGTGCTTCGTTCTTTCAACACGCTGTCTATTCCTGAATGAAAACCAGAACGCACCATGTTGAGTCGATGATTGATGACATAACAGACATCTTTACAAAAAGACCTCGTCGTTAAATATAGAACAGTCATGCTTTGCTAAAGATCGAGAAGAAAGAGTTTTATAAAGTACGTGCACACTGATTGGAAAAACACAGAATGCGACTTAAACGCAACATCTCTAGAAAAAATAACCGAGACATGTACTCAAAGTAGTAGTTGCCAGTTCCTTGAGCAAACATGAACATCATTTGTGATTGAGCGAATGACTTAAAGGACCACTTGGAAGAATAACTTGTAAAGCAAAGCGAACCATGTGGTTCACTAAACAAACTAATCGATCATTAAACAATAACGGCATTTGACGGAATTCTTGGGTCCTGCTGGGGTCTGTTTTGAGTCAAACTCGTACAGAATAGCAGTTTGTTCCAATCCAGGTGTATGTGGTAGAATACTTGAATGATTTTGTACATAAATAGCAAGGCGCGCAAAACTCTCATGCGGTTCAGCCAAAGAGTAAGCTGTGAGAAGGAATTTCAATTTATATGCTCGAGACAAAACGGAGCACAACTTTTAAAAGTCAATTGTTCTCTTGCCGATGAGTTCTACAGATTGTCCCGAATCGATACATTTATAAGGTAGGGAGATAGTAATAACAACTGATTTGACAATTGTAAGTTCAGGCAAAGAACATTAAAGTCAGGTATAGGGATTAAGAAGAGTCAAGAAAGACTGAAGGAAGATTCTGTTATGGGTAGTATTAGGCTATCGCGTAACACCGGCAATCGCGTTTATTTGCTTATTTGCTATCCTTTTACGTATCGAGAGCTTTCTACACTTTTCGTAGCAGTTATATCCTGTAATCTCACATAGAAAGGTAAAACGGCGCCGAGCAGGCGTTCGTGTTGTTCTCGTGGTCTTTCGCGTGGCTCGAAGTCAAGATAAATTTCTGTTGGTGACAGAAGCGGTACCATTTATATTTTTGGCCCTCATAAATTACAGAACGTGATCTATTTTAGCTTACCCGCAGGGCAACTGTCCCAAGTCAAATCACTTTTATTTAAAAATACTGAAGACAGGAAGTTAAACATCTTTTGTAAGAGTTAACTTCATGGCAATTGTTTCTAGTTCTGGAGATTTAAGTTACGTCGGGAAAAACAGCGACTAAGCACTTTAGTCTCTTGCTGAGCCATTCGTCGTTATTACAACTACAGTGATTGATCTGTTGACGGTAGGAAGGAACTTTACATTGATTGAATCACGGCAGTTTGTCGAAGTTTCTAATCGATCTCTATGATACTAATAGTATGCGAATACAGTTTACATAGTACTGCTGCACTGGTCGACAAAGCAAACTAGTAATGTTTACTTGTTATTAGCTCTAAGTATCGAGATTAGTCAGACGTGAACCGTTGTATTGCATATAATGTAAAGGTTGTGATTGCAGTTGCTTTTGAAATGAGCTAGTGGGATACTAGAGGTAACTTTAAACCATTTCTAGGCTTAGAATAACAAAGTGAAGGTTTACTGCTTCACATAGCAAACATATATTGTGCACTTTTGGTTAGTGCTAGGCGTCAAGCAATTGAAAGTTTTGTGAAAAGAACCCAGTTTCATTGTATATTAGATATTCCTCGTGACGAAGTAATGATTTAGGTTAAAATGATAACAACATCGCGGTATTCTTAACTTCCAAATATTCTATACCCCCAAAATGCTTTGGCCATGGTAATATCTTCTCCTGAAGCCAAGAACATCATTTATTTTGTACAAAGTGCCATCAGAAAATTGTTTCTTGACTCATGCCTTAGGAAGAAGCTGATGAAAGAATGGATTCCTTGCTTGACTGCGTCCTTTGTTTGATGCTGTAATGATTAATTGCCTTTTTCGTTTAGCGTAGAAACGTGAATAACCATTATTATTAAAAATTAAGAGCTTTTTTGAAAACGACATCTTGAATTAAAAATGTACGTGTGTAGTTCGCCTACATCGCACAATTTTAGTCAGTTCCAAGTTTGAACGATTTGAAATTGTTCACTGAAAAAAAGTAAACTATAATGCAATGTCAACATGAGGAATCCGTTTTGTAATGACAAAAATGGAACAAACTGAATTTGGTTAAAATTCAATAGTCTCAGTTCACAATTTCCTTTTGGGTGGACGTGTGTAAAACGAATAATGCGCACATGTAAACTCATACAACAAAATATACATAATAACCAAAACGATACTAATTTTGACAAACGAATCCGACTTGAAAAGTCAGCGATAGTTACATGACGTTTCGATGACTCTTCAGTATTAAACTGATTTTTCTTTTAAAATGTTTGTCGGAATCTCTGTTTATATATTGTAGAACCTAACTTGTTTACAACAGGTAGCAAAGTCAATGTAATACTTGCACGTAAGAGAAACATTTTTTTCTCTTTACAGTAAATTGCACATCTTTGCCAGTTACATGACATTTCGATTACTCTTACAACGCTGATTTTTCTTCTAAAATGCTTGTCGAAATCGTCTGTTTATGTATAGTAGAACCCAAATTGTTTACAACAGGTAGCAAAGTCAGTGCAGTAATTGTATGTATGACTGAAAACATTTTTTCTCCCCACAGTAAATTCAGTTGCACATCCTTGGTATTTTATAGATGCAATAGTTATATAGATGTACTCCAATTTGGTCCTTTATCAGAGTCGCTTTTGTACCTGTTGATTACTAGTTTGACATTCTTAAAGCTATATACAATTATATACCCTGTCTTCAACTGGTAAACTGAAAAGCTTTACTGGTTAAGCTCGACTTCTTTCTAGGGAGCTGGGTCAGCGATAAAGGGTTATGCCCGAAGCATATTAGGTCCTTTCAGACTTTAAAATCTATGTTTTCATTTTGAACTTAGTCACTTAGTCACTCATCTCAAGTTGACCAGCTGTAATGTGCAATTTGGCCACATAACTTTCAAAGGAAAATTACGTTTCTGAATACCTCAACTTGTTTTGTGAATGTGTACCCTACGGTATCAGCGGTGATTTTTTTTTCAACAAAAAACAATTAAAATACACTCCTGGATGCCTCGTATCGGAAAAGAAACACTTTGAGTGAATAACGGTTTTACTGACTTCCTTCCAGCAACAAGATTACGTATAGAGGAAGAATTTTACTTCAAAGATAAGTAAGAATAGAGTAAAATTTGATCGCTTACAGAATAGCTGCCACCCAAGCAAGTATAGGCCTTCCGGGAGATACGTAAATGTGATAACTGAATAAATAAACGAAGGCTACGTACAGGCAGGTAGAAAACAGACAGGTATACATAGTAAGATTAGTAAACGACAGGTTTGTGCTGCTTTTAATTTGTTAAAAAGAAAGCACATCCTTATGAATGCCATCTTACAGATTTCAAAATGGCCACATGGACTACTAGTAAAACTGAGTGAGCTAGCAGTCACAGGTTTTGAATATTGGTGCCATCGATCTGGTAATCGCTGAAAAATTTATTGGAATAATGTTTAGTTGACTCCATGAAGGATCGTTTCGAATTTCTCTGCAAAGGAATGGTAGTTAACTTCTTTATCGCAATCAGTTTTTTTCTGCGTGGTTAGTCATAACGTTTTTTTTTCTATATTTGTTCTTCATGTCCGGTGATTCGTGTCACCTCTCATTTGCTAGTAGAAAGGTTCAAGGAAAGAAACAACATAGCAATTTGTCGAACACTGCTTTAATAGTCTCCATATTTGTTATCTAAACAAAATCGTAAAACCCAATGAACAGAAAAAATGTCGGAAAAGAAGTATCTTTTGGGGCGGAAATCCGTTACACCAGACTTCACTTTACCGAGTAAAACACACATTTGAAAAATACTCACCACTAGCAGTTTGAGTGTTGGGTTTGTGCCGTCTGTGATTTTAGTATAATACATTACATTAGCAGTAATGCCAATTTTATAACTAACAATTTTGCTAAGCAAAACAGGGTGTAAGCAACTCTTGGGAGTTCTCAGTTCTCAGCTTTATTTTGGGAAACACTCAACAACAAATAGCGCCACATGAAAATACTGCTAGATAGCTTTCATATGAATTCATCATATGGTGGTTACATTTTAGGATTTCATCCACAGACTCGGAGACTATTGTAGATTCACTCTGTATTGTTCCCAGTAAGTATATTCTCAAGATCCTTTCACAAATTAAACAGACTACGCTGTCAAACTAGTTTACTTGTTTCCTTAGTGAAAACAAACGTTTGACAATGATAAATGTTGATCAAGAATGAACACATTTTGTGTCAAGAGCTTACAGGCAGCTGCCTCGTAAAAATGAAATGCTAACTGTATTTCTGAAATCTGAATGTGCCTCGCGAAAATAGACAGTCAAAAAATATTTTAAATGATTGAGAGAGATATAAATGATTTAAAGAAATATGACAAAGTGAAATAATCACAGTCCTTGTAAGCCGTTATATATTTAACATGGCGCCGGATAAGTGAATAATTTCACGCCTTCGATAATTTTCCGTTACTTTCTTCGGTTAAAGCGCACTGCCAAATTATCATGAGCATGCTTTCAAGGTACCACTTCGACAAAATTTCGACAACGTTTGTTTGGATAGAATTGAAAAGCCAACAACAGTGAATCATTCTTCAAGTCTCTTTTTTATGAAAACGAAGCCTTAGGATTATTCCAGACCAAAGCATTCACAGTGTAGCAACGAAAATTACATCTGAGTTTTGACTACAGGCTGACAAGAGTTAGAAATTATTTCCAGTTTACCCAAAACAAGGCGGAATTAACATTGTTAAAAATATGCGATGGGCCTAAATAAAACACAAGGGCAGCTAATTCTAGTTTGGTGAGAACAATCTTGCTGCAGTTTATGACATGTTTCAGTGTACATGTAGCTATTTTTTATTCAAACCAAATGAATGTACAGGAAAGGGAAAACATTACTGTCTTAAATTTTCTAAGCTAATAAAAGTGATAAGTCGATGGTTATATTTTAAACAACTTTGCTCGAGGCTGGAATATCTTTTTCAAGGCGCGCATGTTAGCACAGTTTTATTATTCATCTGTCGGTATTCGGAATCCTCAAAGAGATCAAATAATTGTGTTTAACTGAGAAAATCATTATAAGCATTTAAATTATGGATAAAAACATTTCTAGTTTTTTCTGATTGAACAACCGAACATACAAAATTCTATTTTCCTTAAATTGAAATTGCTCAAAACAGCAGCTGTCTCCTATTCAATTGTAAATACAATAGAGAAGGAAGGTCTTAAACATACACTTCCACAATCAAGCATCGAATAACGCAAAGTTGCTCTAACTTTTGAGTCTGGTGTGACCATTTTAACGAAAGCTCTTCAGCAGCACTTTGCTACGGCACTGTTTGTTTAGCGATACTTAAGAAAATAAATTTCGGATCTTTTTTTCTTTAATTGTGATTCTTACCACTGTGGGGAGTACAAATATTAATAGGAAAGTCAAGGTACTGAACTAGCAACCAGCTTCATGATAGCGAAAAAAAAACAGATCGGGTAGTTGCAGCCACTTCTATCGAGTAAGTAAGTAAGCAGAGATAAGCACTGAGCTTCATTGTAGCGAAAACACCTGTTAGTATAGTTGCAGCCACTTTTATCGAGATAAGCACTAAGTATCACGATAACGTAAAACCAACTGTATACTTATAGTACAGACGACTATTAGAAAACACCCCTGGGGACATTTAGTGCCGGTTTCATCCGTTATGCCGGCTCCATGTTTCCAAATGAAGGTTGTCTCTCCGGCTGTTTCGTTTTGATCGAGCTAGGATTTAATGGGTGTCTTAAGAAACACTCGAGGCGAGTAAAGATCGCGATCATTATAAATTGTTTTAGCAATCAAAAATAACGCTAGATACACTGCCTTTGTTTATCACAGTCCAACAAGACTTGCTATTTTGGGTTATGTAGTATGCATAAACTTAATATCATTAAACTTTCCTTATTTACTTAGGTGCAAACTTATAGGTCACAAAGTTGCATGTTTCGTAGACATAGTTTTCGTTCTACCATCAGTGCAATAGAGCTTACTGTTGAGTGCTTACGGACATAATGTACACTATTGTGTGTCATTTTGTTAGGTACAAAAACATGTACAGGTTTCATTGTGATTCACAAATGCTATGAAAAAGATAGTATCCACTTTTTGTGGAGGTTCATGATATTGATTAGAAATAAAAACCATCTACAGATCTTTGCATCAACCTGGCTTGTCCAGACCTGTCGAAACTATGATTGAAAAATAGCTTGCTTGAATAGTTTACATGATAGCTTCACTAAGGCGCAGGTTGCCTTAACGTTCCCAGAGAAATTAGAACTTGACTGAGTAAAGGCACAAACGTATGTAAAAATCGAAAAATGCGATAAATACCTCCTGAACAATTTAAATGCTGGCCTGGAGGGATTGAAAGTTGTATTTGACCAAAGCTCCCGGAGAGGGTTGCATTCCGGCAGGGTTGACGTACAATTTACCATTTAGAAAATCAATAAAGCCTTAATTTGAAATTGAAAAAAAAAAACATGTACACAAGCTCGCATATTGTAAACAGGTCTTTCAGGGGTGTTAATATATATATTTTCGAAGAACATAAACACAATTCAAGCCAAAGTAATCAACTTAAAACAATGAATAGTAACGAGGATGAAAACCTAACTAGAGAAAAACTGGCTAAACTTGTGGATCGTTAAAGTCAAAATGTTTGAATGCAGAATACCTCTTGCAAAGCTGCAGGGCCCCACTCAGTGAAAACCGCCAAGGTGAGGGCTCTCTGATTAAATATTATTATTGTTAGAAAAGCCTAGGGAGATAGTCAGATATTTAGCTACCCGAATTCTCATTAAAAAAGCTTACATATACGTTCTCAACCTTATATGCGTTGATATATTGCTCCGTGTAATCAACTTTACCCTCTGTGATGAACCACTACATGACAAGTTCAGAAATTTAAAAATATCAGTAATTTTGTTAGCCATTGTTCGGCGTTTGCCAGAGCATAGGAGGTCTTGGATTGTAATGGGCTAAAGTGTTATCCATCTACAAAGTATATAACACATTAGTTCACATTGACTGTCGGATTAAAATCCAGTGTTCACATGCCATGATTTATCATCGTTTTAGTATCAACTGTGTGGGAAGGCCATCAAGGGCGCAACGAAACTGGACTACCCATGGTCGATTTGTTAGTTGAACAATATTTAATGTTGCAAAAGACGCGTACTGTCGCGCATTTTATCCAGCCAGTGCAATATTTGTTTAATTATTATTTTTAGATGGAGCATGAGCAGAGCAGATGAGGTTGCTGATGTACGGTGGTATATTTGAATGTGTTTTGTCGCTCTGGTACAGCTTAAATAGGTACCATACACTACAAACTCACTGGTTGAAGGAAGCCCCCTTTGATATAAACATTGATCACTGTAACATTTTTTTGCTTTTAAACCAAACGAAGAGTGGTCTCAAAGAAACTGCAGCGATTGTCACGGTCCTGGGTTGATAAACACTATAAATTCAGCACTGCAGCCAACCGAAATGGAACGAACCGATTTAACAACTCATTGTATTTCAATGTATTCGCTCTGATATTTGAACATGTTATGGCTGAACATATTCAACATTTAATTTATTTTATTCCAAAGAGTATGATTATTTCTGCATTTTGTCACAACTGATCATCTGTAGCCCGTATTTATTTTGAGAGATGCGATAAATATGGGGTCCAGTACAGATTACAGTCAAATCCCGTAGAAGAAACACCTACCGCTACGACATTGCGATTTAGTGTCTCTTTAATGACGGAGTGCGAGACAAAAAGTATTAACAATAAATGACAAAAAGAGGTACATGCGGCAATACTGGAGGAACTGCGAAGTTTATAATTGATAGCTGAAGATAAGCTATGATCTTGGCAAATGTCCGTAAAATCTTAGAATTTTTTTTTCAGCAAACATTAACCAATTTGGCAAAACTACAGAACACAGGGCCACTTTTGTTGAGTATTATCTTACTACTGACTCGGCGGCTTGCCATTCAACTTGACTACTAAAGGCCCAGTCATACTATTGCGTATTAAAGAAACGTATGAGTTGCGTATGAAAATTCATAAAATAATTTTCATACGCACAAAATTCCCTTGAAAATACAGCGTATGACCAGCGTACTTGACCTATGAGTAACGTACCTCTAGCGTAACTCTCGCGCATTCAGCGTATGCCTAGCATATGCTTAACGTATAAACCATACGTCCGAATACGCACAAAATTAAATTTTTAAGCATGCTTAAACAAATTTTTCTGCCTCGCTGTATGCCAGCGTATGCCACCGTATGCGACCATGCTTGAAACGTATACAACCTATGCCTCATGTACCCCTAGCGTATGTCGGCGTATACCAGCGTATGAGTGATAGTTTCATACGCTGGCATACGCCAGTACGATACGCAATAGTGTGACAGGGCCATAACGAGCCGCAGAGGCGGCGAGCCACCAAAACCATATACCTTCCTCATTCTTTAAACATTAATACGTTCGACTAGCGAGCCACCAAAAGTATATATCTTCCTCGCTCTTTAAACAATTAAATTGACTGAGGAGCCGCCGAGCCGGCGAACCACCAAAAAGCATACACATGTACCTTTTCGTTCCATGAGCTAATGAGCATAGAGCTAGACTTGCATTTCTTTTCAGTAGTTTCCAGAAAAGATTTTAAATCGTTTTGCTTCACTCTCGAGCTGCCGAGCCACTTCAGTACCATTTCTGTACCATTTCTGGAAAAGTGGTCCTGTATTGTGTAAGTTGCATAAAGCTTACTCTGAATCTTGAAGTCCTGATGCTTGCAATACTATCCTAAGGGATACAGTCTTTAATGACTGCGCATAAAACGCTCCTTTTTCCCCAAAGCCATGGAATATTCCTTCAGAAATAATTTTGCAACGCGCTTCTTCCACGCTACTTCAGCAACCCTTTTGATCACTGATGAAAGTACCATTTTTTCGTGGTCTGGTAAACCTCTCATTAAATCGCTGATAATCCTTACCAGCGCAATGGCAACCCGTTTAATGGCAGTCAAAGTAATTTTCGATATTGTATATCTTACAAAAAAAGGTGTTGATATTTAAATTTAAAAAGCCCTACAAAATGCGATGGAATAGAAAACATACTTGTCAAAACACTGTCTAGCTGCATTATAAATGATTTGATATATGTGTGAATTGTTAAATCACATGCATGTCAACATCAACTTCAGCTCACTCTGACTTCCTTGGACATAGACACATAGATGCCGATATAACCCGCGACTGTCAGCAATTAAAATAATACTAGTAAAAGAACCAGTTAGAAAACTAAACATTTCCTTTCAAAACAAGCTTCAATAGAAATGTCACAAAAGATGTATGACCGAATCGAGCACAAGATTCTCTTGCGGATAAACGGTTGTTTACATAGGGAAATATAAACAAACTCGCTACACAGCAAAATATTTTGGGTTGTTTTGAAAAATGAATTGGTGTTTGGATGTCATCTCTTTATTACAGCAATTAACCTAATAGGTAATTATGTTTGGGTCAATACGCGGCTCTGGAAAAACGCTTGAATGAGTACAACCTTGCTATACGAAAGGGAAAGTGAAGACTGAAATCTGTTCAATGTGTTACGCTTTGTATCGTGAAATCAGTCTAGACATTCAGCTAAGTAATCAGGCGACGTCAGTTTTAGTAAGTTTTACATTCAAAGCCGAGCGAATATTATCGAAGAAAATTACCTCAAAATAGTTGCTCTGAAGCAAAATGTATATGACAACTTTCTACACGCTCAGGGAAAAATAAAATGCATAATCGAATACTATAACTGGTTTTCAGAATTTTTTTCATTTCGAGTAAATAGAAACATAGAGGAATAAAATAATTAGAAGAAACCACAGCGAAAGTTCTTTTGTCTGAAAGTTTATCGCTGCTAAATTTAAAAGATATCACAAATCTCCATTGATAAAAATAAATAACGAAAAATATAGAATTTTATAAATTTAAATGTGTCGGAAGCAAAATGTTCGAATAGAGCATCGTTTTTATACTAACTAATAAAGGCCTCAATAAACCAAAGTGAAAAATGTTTCTGATTAGCAAAAAAAGCTACGATATTTTCAGTTTTATTGCGAGAAGAAAGTTGTATTCCTCCGTCCGTCAACTGTTTGCCACCCATAGCGAAAGGCTTTTCCGCGGCGGACATTCAAAACACTTATTCATCAGCGAGCAAGCATGTGCTGGGTTGAAGACTCATTTTCGCCGGCGGCGATGGTTTCTAATTTTCGTTATCTTGTCTTTCTTTCAGAACTGCATTGTAGGGTGCCTTGAAAAAAAACTAATTACCGTGCTGCTCGATATCAAGGCGACGCCAATAACCTTGGGAACAGCGACATGGATGAATTTGCAAATGTTTTCAATTTGGCGTCCTGAGCTATTTTCAAACTGTCTCCGCAGGCAACATGCTTTCAAATTGCAGTGTTTGAATTCATCTTTGTCTGCAAATTATTTAAATCTGATCCGACACACTACGAGATCGACCGCAAGAAAGGGCGCCAATTCTTTGCGGTATCTTAAAGGGACTAAAAACGTTTCAGTTGGTGTTCAATTAAAAATAGAAAAAAAAAAACGCTGTCGCTTTCTCTGGCTTAAGAAAAAAAATTAAACGAGAAATACAAAAATAAATTTCCGATAATTACTTGCTTGTAAGAAATAAGGAGGGCAAAGCGTCTCAAAGTTCTGCCCACATATCTATGTTTTTATATTTTAATTTGAGGTTTGCCGCGAAGGTGACACACAGGGTAATGGCATAACGCGTGAAGCTGAGGATGTTGTCAAACGTTTGAAGAAACACTGAAGAAAATTCGCTCATACTCAGGTTTATCTCTTCGAAAGCTGTTTCGTCTACAGAGCATTACCTTGCAGTGTGAAAACACAAAACAAACATTTCCTTTGCTTGTTGGTAGAAAGGCGTCTCGGTGCGTGCGATATCATTCAAGCAAACATAAAAATCGCCACTTGAATTTAACAAAATTATAGAGGAAAACAAAACAAAGTGACTTTCGAGACAAAAAAATTGTTCAGAAGACTGAAAATCAGCAACTAGTGATATCGTCAGAAAATTTGCATTTTAGAAAAACTAAAAGATTCTGGAACGATTTGAAGACATTCATAATTAAAAATGGTCTGTGTGCCGGAAACTTCTAAAGATCTATCACTACCAGACGCAATAAATTTGATTGTGTCACACAGGCTGTCAATGAAACACGGCGGGGCGTCTCGTGTGCAGAAGAAAATTAAGTGCCAGTAATACAATAGCGCCACCCGGGGGTTTCGAGGCAACCGTAATAAATGATTGAAACACGAGAAACTATTTAAATAAGTAAACGAATCACCCCGTAGCAGCCAAGGACAAGTTCAATAGAATTTGAACTGAATAACTCTTCACGTTTGCAATGTGGGATTTAGTACGGAGCGCGATATCACGTGGCTATGAAAAAGCTTCTACGTAAGGTGGAAGATTTAAAGAAACAGTAGGGGTTCAGGAAAATGTTCTCCCCCGTACTACGTTTGATCGATTACAACATATATAATGCCAAGAGAAGATGATTAAACAACACTAGGATCCACCAGGAATCGATAGCACCGTAAATGAAAGCAACTATTCTTCTTCAGCTGCCATCTTAGCCCATTTTCTTTAAAATTCTGATCATAAATTTTCCTGGCGAAAACAATAACAACAGCCAGCGCTAAACGAAAATAACACCCAATAGATTTCAGTTGAACACCCACACCTACGAATTTCGGCTCAAAAGTTTGATGGACCTCTCATAATATACTAGGAAGTATTACTTAACAGCATTCATATCAGCATTCGTATTATATCTTTTATTATATCTTTAGAATCGAATAACGGCCCAATATCTCCACGTTCATCATTGCTCTACGACCCGGGAAAAGGTTCTAATATTAGAGATGCATTGCTTTTAACATTGGAAATGGAATTTCATTCTATTTTGAATCTTTTTCCGTTCGATCAGGTTAATAAAGGAAACTAAACATGCGTCAAAGACAAATCAGGAAGAAAGCGAATAAAAATATCCTGGTTCTGTACTCATCGTGAATGCAATTCTCGACTACCCTTTCCGGAAACATTAATACTCTGTTTTCGTTTTTCCTTAAGAAAAAGGAAATAATTTGACACATTTCATTTATGGAAGTAACTACAGTACTAAAAAATGGGCTTTTGTTTTTTAATTTAATGAGATTAAATTAGAATGTTCCAAAAATTTTAGATTTTCAAAGAAAATAGTAAGAAATACGAGAGAAGAACCTTGAAGCGAGGGTGGGAGACATTCACAAACTCAATCCACATGGTGTTATCAAGGGTTCGGTTCAGGAATGAAACCAATCACCACACCCAGATGGCACAGGGAAAAGCTCCCCAATCTTGTTCCACACACAGTCTCTTGGACCGCTGATTTGTGAATTAGCACTATCACTTATATCGTTACCATTGCCAGTAGAATGCAACAACGAAATAACTAACAATAACAAATTGTGATATCATTTTCGTAATCATTCCTTTCACTTTCGTATCCTAATTATAAGAAATTACCTTAAGAAGAAATATCCGTCACGATCAAATGGGAGGGGGGAGGGGGAAGGGGAGTGGGGGGGGGGGGGAAGGGGAAGGGGAGTGGGGGGGGAGGGGGAAGGGGAGTGGGGGGGAAGTCTGCATAACAGTTAACATTAAAATTCTGTAATATTTTAGGCCATGTAACGGCTAACAGCAAACTTCGCTATAACAGTAACAGAACATTTAAACGCCCCAAAAGGTCAAAATATCGACATTTTTAGCAATTACTCTTACTCTAAAAGTTAGCGTCCAGGGTCTGTTAAGTTCCCCTGAAATTAAAAAAAAAAACGTTTTTTGGCATGCCGGTGGAAAAGTTTAATCAATAACTTCTGTAGTTTATTTTTTACAGTTTGTTTTATTTAGTACCTAGGATACATCATAACACCTAACAGTAATTTCCTATATAACAGTTAACATTAAAATTTTGGGCTTGTTATAAATAGAAGAGAAGAAGTATTGAAAAGTAAAGGGCAACCCCGTAGCTGTCCAAACGATGTCTGTAATTGGCGAACGATACAATTGATGTATCACTTGAACAATGCCCCTATCCCTAATCCCTATCCCAGAGGGACAAATTTATTGTTTTCTTGGCGAATCACAGATATCGTTTGGATCTACCCGAAGTAAAATGAAGAATTTGTCGTGATAAAAAGACCAGAACAGTCACCATTAACAACCAGCCACGAAACTATGTCTTCAGCAAGCAGGGTGATGTGCAAACTACCTTTTGCTTTTCAAAGAAGAAGAGGAAAAAGAGAGCGCGATTTTTTTTTTTACATCATTTATTTTAAAGCTCAGAGTAGGAGCCAACCCTTGGTTTGACATTTTGATGTTGCGATGCAAAATAAAGAGCACGCAACTGTCCTGAGTAAACAGGGTGGTGTCCAACTACTCTATGCTTTTCATAGAAGACAAGAGAAAGAAAGAAAGAGAAAGAAAGAGAAAGAAAGAGAGAGAGAGAAAGAAAAAAGAAAGAAAGAAAGAGAGAGAAAGAAAAAACAAAGAAAGAAAGAGAAAGAAAGAGAGAGAAAGAAAGAGAGAGAAAGAAAGAGAGAGAAAGAAAGAGAGAGAAAGAAAGAATAAATGAATGAATAAATGAATAATAAATGAACGAAAGAAAGAAAGATAGAAAGATAGAAAGAAAGAAAGAAAGAAAGAAAGAAAGAAAGAAAGAAAGAAGGAAGGAAGGAAGGAAGGAAGAAAGAAAGGAAGGAAGAAAGAAAGGAAGGAAGAAAGAAAGGAAGAAAGAAAGAAAGATAGAAAGAAAGAAAGATAGAAAGAAAGAAAGAAAGAAAGAAAGCAAGCAAGCAAGCAAGCAAGCAAGCAAGCAAGCAAGCAAGCAAGCAAGCAAGCAAGCAAGCAAGCAAGCAAGCAAGCAAGCAAGCAAGCAAGCAAGCAAGAAAGCAAGAAAGAAAGAAAGAAAGAAAGAAAGAAAGAAAGAAAGAAAGAAAGAAAGAAAGAAAGAAAGAAAGAAGCAAAGCAAAAACAAGAGTTTCTTTTTACAGTTTTGTTCTTCCAAATGATGCGATGCAGAATAAAAAACACTAACTGTTTTCAGCCAACAGGGTGACGTCCATATACTCTTTACTTTCCATCGAAGAAAAGTAGGAAGAAAGATTCTTTTTAAAATTAACCCAATGGACCGATAATTATTTTGTGTTTGGGGGCGGGGGGGGGGGGGGGGGGGGAAGGGGTGGCGGAGGGATTCTACTCAACTCCCCCCCCCCTATGACTTTGTGGCTTTCAACTGAAGTGCAGTCGAACCTGTATTAAGCGGCCACTCTCGGCCACTTTCTGGACTTTGGAATTTGGCTACTCAATACAGGTTGGTCTCTTAATAAAGTTTCATTAAAAATACTTTGTGGGCGTGATAAAATGTCAATTTTAGTAGCGTAAAGTATTATAACACAATTAAGCGATCTCTGCCTTGTAACTGCGGTCGCAACTGTTTCGCCACAAGCCTTACTTACGGAACTCTAGAGTTTTAAGAGTCGGATGTTGCAAAACTGCCTCTAAACCATATTCCCACCCTAATGAGATGATGAACGAGTTCAAGTGTGGCCGCTTAATGTAGTCAACTCTCTCGTAACGACATCATCATCATCATCATCATCATCTTTATTAAAAACACGGTAACCACTCTCTTAAGCGACCACTTCATGTAAGCGACCACTTTGTAAATATAGTCAACTCTCTCTTATTAAACGACCACTCTGTTAAGCGACCACTTCATGTAAGCGACCACTTTGTAAATACAGTCAACTCGCTCTTAACGACCACTCTGTTAAGCGACCACTTTATAAATACAGTCAACTCTCTCTTAACGACCACTCTGTTAAGCGACGACTTCCCATAAGCGACCACTTTGTAAATAACCGTTTTGTTTCTCAGTCAAATACTGTTTCAAAATGATTTTTCTCTAAAGCGATCACTTCCCTTAAGCGACCACTTTTTCCTGCACCAAGGGTGGTCGCTTAAGAGAGAGTTGACTGTATTGATAAAAATAACAAAGAAAGACAAAAATGGGGCTGCTAAAGGGTGGCCGCGACCGCTTAATAGAGGTGTCTGACTGTTTAATACAGGTAGCAAATACAAAGTTTGTATAAGCAAAAATTCGGGACCATGAAAACTGGCCGCTTAAAGAAGGGTTGTTATATACAGGTTCGACTGTACACTGTAGTACAATCTCAATTTTTTCCCCTTACATCTTCTGCAGATGTTTCTAATTAACAAATTTACACCGGTTTTCCGTGGTGTGGACTCTTATTTACAACGATTTACGTCATCACATGGTCAAAATGTTGAGTCCACACCACGGAAAACCGGTGTAAATTTGTTTTTTACAACAATATTTAGAAAAAATACAAGGAAAAATCAAAGTATTGTTACAAGACGTGACAGCAAAGAAAGAGCAAGCGTTGTCTATAACTTTCTCGCAATCTGATTGTTTTTTTTTTAAGCGCGCGTGATGTTAGCGTCAGCACCGTTGTCTGGACTCTCATTTACCACTCACGTCGACCAATCAGATTGCGAGTTTAGCGGCAATTGTGGTAAAAAAATATCTTCATCTGACTAATTCTGAAATGGCCCGTTAATAGAACTACTTTGTCACTTTAAGAACATTTTTTTGGCCTGATCGAAAGTTTTGTAATCTTTTTTTATCCGAAAACCCATGCACTCCGCTGATACAAAAATCCATTTGCTTACTTATGTTCTGCGTTATGCCTTAATATTTTGAGGTGGGAGAGGGCCACAATTTTTTGGACGCAAAGGTGGGGAGGGCCGATTTAGTTTTCAATTGAAACAGGAGGAAGGCCACAATGTTTGGGCCAAACTTTCACAAAACCTAGTACCCCACCCAACCCGCAATGGCATGACATTTATTTTATTTTTTCTTTATTTCAATTCATGGAAATGGAGCCATAGGAAGTTAGCAATGGAACCAGAGGAATACTTACTAGGCTGAAAAAAATAATAATAAAAAAGCAGGGTGCGACCATCCACACTCTACTACTAGTAGTAGTAGTAGCAGCAGCAGTAGCTACCACTACCACTACCACTACCACTACCACTACCACTACCACTACCACTACCACTACCACTACCACTACCACTACCACTACCACTACCACTACCACTACCACTACCACTACCACTACCACTACCACTACCACTACCACTACCACTACCACTACCACTACCACTACCACTACCACTACCACTACCACTACTACTACTACTACTACTACTACTACTACTACTACTACTACTACTACTACTACTACTACTACTACTACTACTACTACTACTACTACTGCTACTACTACCACCACTACCACTACTACCACTACCACTACTACCACTACTACGACTACCACTACCACTACCACTACCACTACTACTACCACCACCACCACCACCACCACCACCACCACCACTACCACTACCACTACCACTACCACTACCACTACTACTACCACCACCACCACCACCACCACCACCACCACCACTACTACTACTACTACTACTACTACTACTACTACTACTACTACTACTACTACTACTACTACTACTACTACTACTACTACTACTGCTACTACTACTACTACAACTAACAACACCACCACTACACTGCTGCTGCCACTGCTCCTGCTCCTGCTCCTGCTGCTGCTGCTACCGCTGCTGCTGCGCTATTGCTACTACGACTACTAGTAAAACTTTATTTGAGGGTGTCAAAACATCTAGCCGATCTAAACAAAGATCTACTAATAGGGGACACTAATATAAATCAAAGTAATAATGAATATAATACATGAACGAAATGCTGATCTTTACCTATCGTAGTCGCAGGTTTTATAACGTATATAACAATTTTCCAGCTACTTACCAAACTATATGCGTGGTAGTTACCAGGCGATGGAGAATCACCTTCGTGTCAGTGCCTTTCCTGGCATGTAAAGTGAAATCTGGAACCAAAGAACACATACGAACGAAAGTATAGGTGAATTCATGATATCGAGTGCAGTTTGGAATATAAGGTACGTTAGTCCTATCCCGGAACTGTCATACACCTTCCTTCTATCATGAAGGAATGATAGAATGAATGAATGTGCATCATGAAAATTTAGAATTTTTAAACACAGCACTCATGTAAAGCAGGTTTTTAAATTTCGCATTTAATATTTTTGTTGTATAGTTATTGATTATTTAGGGTAATTTTAGTAATGTAGTTCTAGCTATTACATATTTTATAATAATTTTGTATATAATTAGGTTTTTATAGTTGTACTGAGTTTACCGTGTCTAAATAAAGTTATCCTATCCTATCCTATCCTTCTAACGCCCTCCTTACCCACGCGTGATATCGTAAAATGCCGATGATAAGCCCTGAGCTCATACAACTTCGTGAGGTTTATTTAGTTGGCATGCAAAAAACAAAATTTGTTATAAAGAACCGTTTAGTTAATTTGGTCTAACGTTTTGTAAAGAACTGCCGTTGAGGAGCTGTGGTGTGCATAATGTGGTGGGGCTATATACCTAACTGTTGGGTCTATAACCGGGTGGACGTATCAGCGACGGCGGGGAGGGGGCTTATAAGCGCATTTTACGGTATAAAAGTACATAAGGTGAGGAGCCGTCCTTTGTATAAGGCGTGGAGCCGTCATTTGTATAAGGTGAGAAGCCGTCCTTTGTATAAGGTGAGGAGCCGCCCCTTATATAAGGTGACGAGCCGTCCCTTGTATAAGGTGAGGAGCCGCCCCTTCTATAAGGTGAGGAGTCGTCCGTTGTATAAGGTGAGGAGCCGCCCCTTGTATAAGGTGAGGAGCCGTCCCTTGTATAAGGTGAGGAGCCTACCCTTGTATAAGGTGAGGAGCCGCCCCTTCTATAGGGTGAGGAGCCGTCCCTTGTATAAGGCGAGGAGCCGTCCCTTGTATAAGGTGAGGAGCCTTCCCTTGTATAAGGTGAGGGGGCGTCCCTTGTATAAGGTGAGGAGCCGCCCCTTCTATAAGGTGAGGAGGCGCCCCTTCTATAAGGTGAGGAGGCGCCCCTTCTATAAGGTGAGGAGCCGTCCCTTGTATAAGGTGAGGAGCCGTCCCTTGCGGATGGTGTGATCACCAAATGACGTAAAACAAAAGATTCAAAAGACACTGAACAATACCCACACCACAACACAAAAGCTAACCAATGGCTTCCGCAACACCAAGAAACACCCCCTGTAGGTATCTCATTATTTCAAAGTTTCTTGGCTTGCACATGACGTTATAAAAGTTTAAAATCTATACTTTACATCCTATAAAGCTGTTTCTAAGAGTGTATGTAGATACCAGTGTTACAATACTTCATAAAAAGGTTTCGGGTTTTAATGATTTTTTGCTTCCAATTCGTCACGCTTTTTCAGACGGATAAGCCGTGAAAATAAACAAATGTGCACCAGTTGAAAGTTATGTTTGCATTATGGATGCTTATAAGCCGCTTTAATGTAACTTATAGTGAATCCAATCTTTTGTGATGAATTTTTTTTTGCGTAATTATGACTTTGGTTGGTTGGTTCACCAAGATCGCCCCTCC
Source organism: Cladopsammia gracilis (assembly GCA_022457155.1). NCBI lineage: Eukaryota > Metazoa > Cnidaria > Anthozoa > Scleractinia > Dendrophylliidae > Cladopsammia > Cladopsammia gracilis. The sequence goes on from JAJGOT010000115.1 coordinate 1,674,470, forward strand.
ATACATTTTTTGTTACTAAAAATGTCTGTTACAGTCAACACTCTCTATTAAAGACGGACACCGTCGGGACTGGCCCCAACTGTCCGTCCAAGAGAAGTTTTCGGCTTATAGAGAGTCGAGGTAAAGTGACACCAGGAATTCTAAGATAATAAAGCTGAACCTATGCACAATGAATACACGTCTGTTTTAAGTCTGTTTAAAGGCGTCTACTGAAGCGAAACGTGCAAAATGGAACAAAAATAGTATTAGTATTTAAAAAGTGGACTCGTTTGTTCATCTTAATTAAACGTCTGGTTTAAATGGCTCCGTAAATTCCAAGCCCGCTCATCCCTCCGTGTCCGCTGACGGTTTCAAAGTGTCCGTTGTCCGTCTCAGAAAGGTGTCCGTCTTATAGAGAGTTTATTTATAGTAAAATGACTCAGATGACTGAGAAACGGCAGGGTCCAACACCAGGTGTCCGTCTTATAGAGGTGTCCGATAAGAGCGAGTTGACTGAACTCGTTCGCCTATAACTCTTGAACGAAATGCAGTCACTAACCTGCTGGCAGATTAGTGAATAATCTGTAGGGTGCGCGCACAACGCATCATTTCCAAGAGAAATGTCAAGTTCACGGGTGGTGAATTCTATTCTTATTGGAAAATAATAAACTGTATTCCATGCCGACAGCGCGTTTTTCGATATTTTCTTTAAAACAATTAATATATTCGATTTTGTGATATCCGGATTAATCAAGGTCTTGGTAAGTGTTATCAGCCTCAGCCTCAGACTTCGGTTACTATCATAAGATTTACCTTGACTATTCCGGATATTACAAAAACCTCATCCAATAATTCTTCATTGTATGAATACATAAAAGTCAGTATATCACGAACTTACTATGGCTTGGTAGCTCAGTGGATAGAGCATTGCACCGGTGTCGCATGGTCATGGATTCGAATCCCGTTCAAGCCTGAATTTTTTTCAGGTTGCTTTTACAATTGCTTAAGTTGATAGCACACTGCTAGGATCAAATTTGTTTATTGTTTGCTGTTATGTGCGGCGGTTTATATTAGGGCTTTTTAGCGTAAGCACACTGAATAATGATCGACTATGTATGGAACACCCAAGGGGCTAAGGTCGTTTCTCGAGGCGCGTACGTGTTCGTCGCTTTTTCATTAAACAAAACATTTCGCTGGTAAATTTGTTAAACCGAAAAATGAACCTTTTATTCATCGACACAGCTCCTGTAATTTCACCGATAATTACACTTACGCCGGGCAAGCAATATTATCTCCGTTTATTAAAGAACGAAATCCTCAAATTGAGAAAAATTTTAGTTATTCTTTATCTAACTTAAGGCTGGGCGGCTTAACACTCGTGCTAGTCGCTATCATTGCTTTTCATTCTGCTTAACATAGAATCGATTTTGTCCATCATTTGCATTGCCCGGTTACACATATTTGTGTGGGCCTTGTAGGCTTCCTTATGTAAGGGTTATTGACCTGGAGCGAGGGAATATGCGATATATTCCTCTCGTGGCGTACCCGAGGGCGTAGCCTGAGGGAACGCCACGAGGGGAATATATCACATATCCCCGACGGACAGGTCAATAACATGCTTTATTTTTCACCTTATGAGGTTTTCTGGGTGTTTCTTGGTGTTGCGGAAGCCATTGTTGGTTAGCTTTTGTGTTGTGGTGTGGTTCAGTGTGTTTTGAATCTTTTGTTTTACGTCATTTGGTGATCACACCATCCGCAACACCAAGAAACTACCGGTTTTCTAAAACAAAGAAACTATTAATTTTTCGGAGAGTACATGTAACATTTCGTTCAATTCAAATGCAAAAAAGCATGATTCCGCAAGGCCGCATTGGGATCACGAAACATGACGAAGCGAGACGGTAAACATGGTTTGCTTTTGCCAAATTTGGGGTGTTTCTTGGTGTTGCGGAAGCCATTGTTGGTTAGCTTTTGTGCTGTGGTTTGCCTGGGTATTGTTCAGTGTCTTTTGAATATTAATTTGTTTTACGTCATTTGGTGATCACACCATCCGTAACACCAAGAAACTACCCAAATTTGCATTGATCACGTTGCCTCGTTATGAGTAGAAGGAGGGAGAGAGAGAAGAAAATGTATGAATAGTACTCGTGGTCTCGCCATGGCCCAACTGCCCGCCTTCATCTTCCGAAGATCAATGTTAGTGGATATCGGTGTGTCTTCCAAGGGAAACCGGCGGGAAAATATTCAGGTTCAAGAGTAAAACGAGGCGTCATATATTATCGAAGACCCGAAACCTAAATCGAGGTACGATACCATCGAATAATGTTATCAACATTTCGCTTTTTGATCGCGACCTGGCAACTTATTTATGTACGAATAAAATTGATAAAGTTGTCCTTTTATGTAAACAAAAAATATTGACTGATGCTTGTGTGTTTTCCTTTTTAAGCCTTATTTTGTCTTCCCATTTGTGTTATTCTATTATTACAGGACGAAGGCGAGGGGAATATGATGGGGGCAATATGGCGAGGGGAACATATAATTCTTTGTTTTGCTATTGTTACATCTGTTGTCTTCAGCCCCGCCTCCTTCTTGTTACAATCAAATCCGCACCCAGCTTTTCAGACACTGTAATGAACGGGGTTATGTGATATATTCAGGCCCCTCGGAAAAGAACAAAGAAAACTCAGTGAGCTACTTGTAGGTGAAAAATAATATAGAGGCCGCTTGTTCGCTTTCACGCCTGCTTTTTTTCGAGGTTTTTACTCACGATTCTCTGCATCCTCTTCACTATGCTCTTTTTGGGAGCGTTCATATCGTAATCTGTGATCTCTTCTTTTTCCTGCTATTCAAAATGCGAAGGGAGTCCACTCGTAACCGGACAAATGAAAGGATTTTAGACCAGTTACCGGTGCTCTCTTTGTACGCTCGCAGCACTAAATCTTTTTCTTCATCTGTTAGTGCGTAACGCGTCAGTTTTTCTTTCAACGCCTGAAAGTTTTTAGATTGAAAGGAAGAAAATTTTAGCAAAATACTAATCCGGCCAAAACGAATGAATTTCAACACGAAAGCATTACCATCTGAACTAACTTGCTCGTTGTCTCTGTCTTCTTCGAAAGAACGCCAAAATGCCATGGTGGAAGGTCCTTCAAGAAATGTCATAAGATCTTTTTATAGGTACTCTTAAGAATGGATATCCCAACTGAGAATTGTGCGAACAGAAAATTATTGTGGCAAACATGTAGAGAGCTGTATGATTGGCTAAACAAATCCCATTTCTCTATTTCTTTACAATTTCAAAACAAAAGGACAGTCGTGGGGCGTATCGCCATGTCACTTTACACTCTAAGTTCTACAAAGTACGTCAAAAGAGTTGAGAATGCCAATAAAGCTCCTCCCAGATTTGCAAAAGCGCACGCACACTTTAATCAAAATTCATAGTCAAAGGGTACAAATATAATGACCTTCATAGTTGCAAAGTTCATTGTCATCATGCCACTGATAAAGAGAGAGAGAGAGATAAGGCTACGCCGAATACTGGAGTTAACTCTAATATTCTTAAGATCTCTTAACTATGACGACTTCCATCACAATACCACCCTGCAACGATGGACAGCAAACTCTTCTTCGCATTCTTCTTCCTGTTCTACGTCTGGCCTCGACAATGGCTCGTCAATTCCTCCAAGAAATGAAGGAATTCTATCAATTATGCAACGCCTTGACCCCTGCATTCAGATGGGCGGTTTCTTTAACACAATTAAAATTCAATGCTACTTGTTCTGGATAAACACAGGGGAGTTGCCAGAAACACTAGAAGAGATTAGTGAACATGTTTTTCAGGATTTGTCAAGGATTAATGGGCGTGGTCTTCCTAGACAAAGACGGAGCAGATGCATTCTAAGCATAAGCATAAGTCCTCCTGACTGTCATGTGCCTGAGGAAATATCCCTGTATCGCCACTCTTGCCCTAATTTTTGATATGATTCCTTCAACTGTGTCACTGACCATCCTAAAAGTAATTCCAGTACTTTGGCACCATTTTAAAAAACAAATTATAACATGGCCAAGCTTAGCTGAATGGAATGCCTTTCCCGGAATCTGCCATCATTTCCCGATGGAGTTGGTTGTATAGAAAGCACGCCCCATAGGATTTACCGCCCCATTACCGAGTCTCATGGGGAATTTTACAGCGGTCGTTGCCACAGTAATTATCCAGTAAATCAACACACAGGTAATCATTGATAATCTCGGAAACATTGTGTTCGTACATGCTGGTTTTCTTGGGGCGATGAACGATGCCGGAAATTAAAATATGATGGAAAGGATAGGTCCTGGGACTCGCTATAACATGCCCACTGATGTATTTCTCTTGGCAGACAAAGGTTATGGCGACGTTCTCTCACTCCTTACACCATTTCGAGCTGCTCAAATTCGGCGTATGCCTAGGCATGACCAAAGTCGAGCGCGAAAATTTAATCGGAACTTGGCAAAATGCCGAGTGATTATTGAACATACTTCAGTTTTTAGCACATGAAAACCTATCAAGCCGTAGGAAGCCTTTGGCGTCATCCTCGATGGTTCCAGCCTATCGCTGTTGAACTCTGCACTTTCCTGGCGCAAAGATATGTCGTACTTTTTCAAGATATCACTGTATGAATCATGTAAAGTATAGTGTAGCCCACAGTATTTCGCTACCTAACGCAACTCTATAGACGTAAAAATAGTTTAAAACGTAGATATATAAAAAAGATGATTAAATTGATTTTATCAGTTCTTGTCTACCGTAGGTTTCAAAAGGCCTGTATAATAAATGAAAAGAACCTTAATAAACAGTCGGCGTTTATCATTTATTCTAACACTACAATTATTTGTCTTAACAAAACAAAGACATACACGCGACTCAAGATATAATCACTAGTCACTTGGTGTTTCCTCTAATGGTGGAACATTTGCATTTTTAGTGTGCTTATGCTAAAAAGCTCTATTCGGGAGCGGCGTTTTTGGAGTAAACACCGAACGGTACATGTAATTGATTTTTAAAACACATCATTTTACGGTGGATGGAACTTCCTGACAGGATTTTTTTTCATGTGGCCCAGTTGTCGCGACAAGAATGTAAACAAAACTGAAGTACGCCTTCAGAAGCGATTAAGTACCTGTATAAGCCATTAATTACTCTGACATATAAATGTGACTTGTTGGCTTTTTACTTCTCCTTACATTCTTAATACTGACGAAACTCCTACGTTAGTTGTTCAGTTGGAACTATTTTCGAACTCCAACGAAGGTTTATTGTACTATGAAGGCTATTCATGTAATAATGGCATGAAGCAAAGCATGTGTAGTATTTGAGGTGGTTCTTGTTTCATAATGTAAACACTCTTGACATACGTGAGGCGCAAATGTAAATTGATTTAGACTGAGTAAAACAAGGCAATTAAATATTTTTTTATCTCCCGCATGCAGTAAAGACACCTGTACGCTCAATTAGACTAGAGGGAAAGGGGGGGGGGGGGGATTATAAAAAAACTTTTTTAGCTTTACAAAAACAGGGAATGTTTAAGTGTCCTACGATTTCATAACACTCGTTTTTCACGAATAACAGGAATATAACATTGATCAAGCAAATTAATGTGACAAATAACAAGAACAGACATAACGAAAACCCGTTTTCATGTTTAGATAAGAATTCGTGTGTTTGTGTTGTTTTCTTGTTTATAATTACGACTTGCATCTACGCAAATAGTTGACAGCGGCTCAACGTTTTAGGCAGATACAAACCGTCGATTCATTCTCTCTCTCATAACTTAATTTACGCCAGCATTGTATCCCATCCGCACGGAATAGTAAACTGTAAAGTGGCTGTGGAATTTTGACTCCAAAGCAGGTTAAGAAATTACGTTTCACGTTACTAAAAATCCAGTTTGTCAGAAGGCTTGATTTCCGGCCCTCTCGCTCGGGTCAGGTTTCCTTGGGCATATCCCGAAAAGCGGCTGGTACAGTAATCGAGCCTAAAAAATGTCAGTAGATTGCGCGTACTTCCAAACTATGCTTTGAGAAAAAGAAAATTAGCACCATAATGACCAAATTGTACAGAAATGCTACTATTTATCGTGGATGTAAACCAAGTCAACAATGGGCGCGATTGAGAGAAACATAATCCACACAATTGTACTACTTACAATCTAGGTAGGAAACGCTTCCATTGTGTGCATGGTGTACTTGTCCACCCCAATAGTTCTGTGTCTTGCCGCAAACGGTCCATAACAGCGCCAGCAACGTATTAGCATCATAATTACCTCTTGGACAGATGTACACAACCCGGGTTAAATGCGAAAAGTCGAAGGGAGTTGGCAAGAGCTGTCTCCTCGCTATCGTTTGAAAGCTGGCTCACTACTCCTCAGTGCGCTCTCATCCTAATCTGATCGACTAGAAAGAATGATCTCAAACGCTCTTTAAATTCTCGTCAACTGTCGCTGGTGTGGGCTTAAAACACGAAAACGTAGCAAGATTTGCATACACTGTGTGACCAGAGAAGGAATTTCCTCCCTGTCTTAGGGTGATAGCGATGAGCGGTTTATTGTATCCGGGTGAAGTCAAAACAATCCTCGAAGAATGTCAAAATAAAAACAAACAATACAATTTCGTTTGACCCTGGCGCTCTCAAGAGAGCGAAAGATCAACATTATATTGAGGTGAAAAACTAAAAGATAAAGAATCACAGTATAACATATATGAACCATAAAATAGAATCACAGAAACGTATTTCTCAACAGATTTTGTCCAGAGAGATGCCTTGTACAGCATCATAAACAACACCACAGGAACGTACTGCTCAATAGCCTTCATTGGAATGGTCACACTTTTGTTTTGGGTTTTATCCATAGACTCAAAAGTTAGAACCATCTTGTACAGCATAATAAACTGAGTACCACAGGAAAGTACTGCTCAATAGCTTTCAATTGAATGGTCACACTTTAGGATTTCATCCACAAGCTGAAAAGCTAGAACCACATTGTAAAGCATGATAAACAGTACCACAGGAAAGTACTGCTCAATAGCTTTCATTTAAATGGTCACACTAGATTTCATCCACAGACTCAAAATGCACAACGTGACGTGCAAAACAACTGAAATCTTTAATGTTTAAAACTGTAAATCACCTTGTACCTGAATACCTGTCTGATAAATTCGCCAGCGTTAATACCATTCACAGACATAATCTTCGAGGTGCGCAACATAACCTGTTTATTCCGGTCCGTTTATTCCGCGACCGAACACTGAGGCCCTTAAGAAAAGTTTTCGTTATAGGGGCACAGTCTGACATGGAACAGTCTGTCAGCGGAGGCTAAGCAGGTCACTACTTTAAATAGTTTTTATTCCGCTATTGTATATTAGTATTTTCTTAACTTAGTTAAGCACTTATTAAGGGATGTTTGTAATTTTTTAAGTCTTAACTTTTTGTACTAGGTTTAATGCGCACGCCTCTTTAGAAGACCACTCTTTAGTGATAAGGATTCCGTGAAAATTTCATCTACAGACTCAAAAGTTAGAACCATCTTAAGAAGATGTTTGACTGCAGTACTGTTTGAAGGTCTTCTGTGCGCTCAATTCAAAAGTTAGAACCCCTTATTGTGTAACATAATAAACATCACCACAGGAAAGTACTGCTCAAGAGCTTCCAAAGGTCATTAAGAATTTTGTCCACATACAGTGAGAATCGTCATATTGTGGCAAGAAAAGTCATAAAAAGCTGTACCGGGAAATTGGAGTTAATTATATTGTATTTGTAGCACCCACATACCGATAATGATCTCAAATATTTACAATCCACATTAAAACTGTACGTTATGTAGAAAGCCTTATCGTGAAAATATGGAACGAAGTCTCCGTGAGTGGAAACTTTTAGAACGCCCACTCGTCAGCTTGAAATGCAAAGAATTAAGTGTTTGTTATCTTTTAAAACAATAGAACGAAATTCCATTTCAAGGGGCAATATCAAGGGTTGTTGACCCAACCTATAAAATATTCGACTAAATACCTTTTCTCAAACAGCCATGAAAATGCTCCTATAACACCGAGAGAAAAAATACATCGAAGTGAGAACAAACTACAATCGGGTTTTAAGTAATATATCAAACATGAGACACAGCGTTTCGTCACAAGATCAAACACTGAGAAGAGAGTTGAAAATACGACGCGCAGCGGAGTATTTTTGACGAACTTCGAGGTGTTTGATCTTGTGATGAAATACTGTGTCGAATGTTTGATATTACTTCTCAAACAAAATGATTTTAGAAGGAGAAATTAAGGATGCAAAAATGAGGAGTGTTTGATCTGATTTCCAAACACTCATTAAACATTAATTTCCTTTGTAATTTCTTCATTAATTATTAATGAGTTTGAGAAGCTATTTTTCCAATACAGAAGAGAAGAACTTGAAATAAGTGGTCATTTTCACAATCCATTTCCATCCTGGCCGCTGCAGTCAAAGGCACTTATTTCTATTTTCAGTGCAATAGTAATTAATAGTAATTGCTAACTAAACTAGTCCATCGTGATACAGATATGTTTTTTTTTTTGGCTTGTCAAAGTGATAGTAAAATACATGACATTTCCCCGTTAAGCGTTTCCGGCTGCATATAAAGTTTAATGATTGTAACAAATCAATAAAAAAATATTTGCAGTCCTTGATTACTAGTACCTATTCCGGTCGGGAATGCCGCGTGTGTGCCGGTTAAAAAATATCTATGATCAATAATTGCTTTTAACTGAGTGGATGAGATACAATGTAAACAAAAAGTCGCATCACACGTCAAAAACTAAGGATATAGTAAAATACGTAGCAAACGTGTACGGTTTCCATTTTACTATTTTCATTTGCGTTAAATACACCGTAAATACATGTGTTTAATCAGTGTTTTTGAACTCCTTATCAGGCGGTAACAGGTAAAATTTACCGCTTGAAGCAACATTTTTTACCGCCTGCAATCACTTGGAGGTTTTTAAAATTCAACAAAGTGTTTATTCTATAATAAAAAAATAATGTTGTGTAAGGAATGAATTATAAAATTGTTGTAAGTTGTTTTACCTTTGAAGGTTCAAGGTGTGCATACGTGAATTTAACTCAAATAGGTCTCTAAATGAAATTGGGTTTCAGAGAATTGAACCTAGCTCTACCCCCTAGGAAAGTGAGCCTCAGGCGCACACTTTTAGTTTAACTGGTTAGGAATGCTCCCTTAGGCCCGGTTCAAACGTCGAACTTTACATGTGCCGAACCTAATGCAAATGAGCAAGAACAATAGATTTTGCTCATTTGCATTAGGTTCGGCACATGTGAAGTTCGACGTTTGAACTGGGCCTTACCTGCAGAGCTAAAATTTAGGGAGAACACTGGTTTAATTTGATAGGCCGTTCTGTACCATGTTTACACGAGTCGTTTCATTCCGTGGGATAATGAGTTTCTTCTTCGGGATTGTTATATTCTCTCGGGATGAGTCTCATTTCTGTGCCTTGTCATTTTTCCGTTGTTGTTTAAATACATGTAGACTGGTTTCAGTGAATGTAAAAGGGAACGAATGTTTGCCAAGAGCAGTGGGCGATGACACGAAAATAACTGATGAAAAGCGCGCTGTTGGCGCCATTTGCCCAGCGGAAAGAGCCGGCCGCATTTGACTTGTCTCTTGTGACGAATATTCGAGCTCAATTTTCTCAAATTATAATTTATCCATCGAGTCCACACTGTCACTATTAATAATCAAGTGATAACCATATATTTAGGCCTTCCGAAAGACGATCGAAACTCAGGTTGATTTTCATGATTTGCATGATTCGGCTTTTGTTAGCTTAATACGGCGTCATAATATATTCAACGGAGACAAATGAAAGAGAATGGTCATACACGAACATTATGCATTATCATTGAACATCAAAACAACAGCTAATGAAAATCTTAAAGCTCTATTTTCGTTATGCTTGGGAAACCATTCCTGCAAATATGAGCGCTGCTATAAAACTACGGCCCGTTCGAAAGTTGGCATTTTACAACAACGGTTTGATCATGGCGAGTAAGCCGTGAAGGCTCCAAAACAGTCAGAACAACGCAAATGGACTAAAACTGCCATTGCTGCTTACTTACCTCCATGTTTAAAATCGCTTGTATCTTCTTTGTGCCAATGTATGTATCTATGCTTCCCAAAAGAGTCGGATTTGCGTCAAAGCAAACTAACGCTTGCCGTCATCATGCACTGAGCTAGGTGTTTGCAATGTCAAAAGGTCAAAGTTCAAAGGCAGGTTAATTGGTAATATATTTGGGTGTTACCCAGGGGCAGTTAGTCGGGGAGGGACGAAGTAAAAACTCGCCAAAAATCAGCGCGACGAAAGCCGAGTTTTTACTTCGTCCCTTCCCGACTAACTGCCCCTGGGTCTCCGAGGATAGGTGTTTTTATACACCGTGATGAACGGAATGTAATGTCTGTGATTGCAAAACAGTGATTTATATATTTCCCGGTGCGGAAAATATTATGAATCTAGACGCTTCTCATTTCCGGTCTGTTGCCTGAACTTATCTAAAAGTTAAAAACTAAAAGTTCGGCAAGAATTCGTTGGTAACTTATCATAATAAGTGCTATTAAGGTAGGGGTACAAATAAATGCCATTTTACCGCCACTTACATGTAACATGGGTTTAATGGCAATATCTCGTTCACGTTTCAAGTAATCCAAAAAACTCTTTGCTCATCTCATGAATCTTTGTTATGGGGTGTTGTGTGTTGGGTACGTTTAGGAGGAAACAGTTTTTCTCAATGGATTTGTAATATTTAGAGAAATAAGGAATATTGAAGATTTAATGAAGTCTTAAAATTATAATTTATAGTTAATAATTTTAATTATTGATAGATGGACACCAAAATAGTCCACTTTCAACTTGGAGTGCTCTTGCGTGGGTATCAACTGTCTGTTGGTGTTCCAAAATAGTCCACTATCAACCTGGGGTGCTCTTGCGTGGATATCAACTCACGGTCTGTTGATGTTCCAAAAATCATTTTAATTCTTTTATCCCTTATTTAAACCTCTTAAAATTTCTTTGAAATTCACGTGTACCGCCGCCTTAATTACTCATGCGCATAGCAGCATGAGTCAAGGTTTCGGTAAGATTTTTGTCCCGCTTTTTGTAGTCACAAATTGCCTTGTTTTTTTAAAGTTTCCCGTATCCCGCGGGACGACTTTCACTGGTCTGATTGGTTGACACGCGACCTCGTGATTTCGGCGTGCCGAGTGGCGTGCCCGTAATCACGTTTAGTGTACGCGAACTCGTCCCTGCCTCCCCTAGAAAGTTATTTTTGCCCCCTATTGTTATAAAAGGCTTCAGGAAGGTTAAACCAATCAAAATCCGTCTACCGAGCACATGTCTGGGTTTTAGGGGGGACTAGAGAGAATCGGTTTGTCACTCAGAGAAGAATTTCAGATTCAAACAAATATGGCCTCTTCTGTGCTCTACACTTCAATTTTTCAGACGTTCATTTTCCATTACCAAAATGTAAACATGCCTTTGAAGACTTCGAAATGGAAAGAAAGAGTCCTTAAGACGATTTGTATGCCTTTGAAGTGGCGGTTAGAGAGCTGAAAGCGATGGAATCATCCTGTGAGGATCACAAAGCGAGACACAAAGCCCGGCACAAAGCGAGATATGTGTTCCTACAGAATTGATACTCGAAGCTCGAAGCGGCAGACTTTACTAAGAATTTTCAAGCATTCCTGGAAAACTACGGTGAAGAAAATAACATGTTTGAATGTCCATTTACTTTGTAAGAAACATTTCATGGACTGTTTATTTCTGTTATCAGTGAGAATTTTTGCGAAATATCGGCCGCACGAGAAATTCTTTGATTTGCTTGCGTTGCCGAGAGCTTCCTCGATGCGATAATTTAACGCGTTTTGCTCTTGAGACTAATATAATTCGCAGACCCTAGCGCTCCTCGCTGCAATTAGGCTAAATAAATCGCCAAGCCTTCCGGAAACAGAAAATCAATGAATTCTGATGAGCGCTTGACTCTTTTATTCAAGGGAATGACATTTTCATTCAAGGAAATATGTTTTGACCTTTAGAACAAATATTGTGGAGTGCGCGATCGAATTACATTCCACACGAAATTTGCATGAAACGAAACAATCTTGCCATCCGTCGGTGGGGTAGGGTGGGGGGGGGGGGGGGGGGTTCTTTCTGGAATAACCCAATGCCCAATGTAATAGAAATAATTCACGGTTTGGGAAGTATAAGACTATAATGCGGGTTTGAACGGGGATCAATAAATTAAATATTCAAAGCAAATACAGAAAAAATCAACGTGTCTTCCCCCGTGTCTTGACTGATGGTGCAATGTGTGTCACGCAAAATTCGTTGAGGTGGTAGCGGTGCGTGACACGTTTAAAATAAACCATAAAACTTTCTTGCGCATGAGTAAAGGCTACTGGTAGCCTCTTGTTTGGCAATATAGTCAGGCATGCGAGATCCGTGAAATAGATATTAGACAAATTGTTTCTTTTGTTTACTTTTGACTATAAGACAGTGACTGTTTATTTTTATTTCACGGGTTTTGTGAAATCACTCAAAGGTCGATTAAAGTTTAGCGAAGAATATTTTGGCCCATAATAAATGCCTTGTCGTATAACAAAAAGAAACACTAATAACAACTTCGTTGGGACGCAAACTATATTTCCAAAAGATGTATTGGTGTACTCCGGATTTTAAGTGACGAGGATGTGCAAAGGATTTTTTAGGTTTGAAATTTTCGATTCCAGGACTTTTTTGGGTAAGAATATTTTGGCAAGTATCTTTTGGGGTGGCTTGAGTGCAGTAGGGATTATTTTGGATGTTCAAAACAATATGAAGATCCGCGTTGGGCTGGGAATGTAGTACAACCGAACTGGATATGTTGTATCATTTATAATCCCTTCTGGGTTTTTTTAAGGTTCGAAAATTCAGCATGGGATTTTTTGGGGGTTTAATTTTGGTTTGGGGGATTTTGTTGGGTTTTGCTGTAGCCCTAGAGATTTTTTTGGGTAATGATTTTTGCCCAAATTCGCGCATCCCCATCACTATAAATCCGGAGTAACACCCCCCTCCCCCCCCCCCCCCACCCGCCGCCGCCGCCGCCCCCGGACATTTATTTGAATGGATCAGATCGACCCCTATACTGCGGATTACAACTGGATACAAGAGCATTTTTGGAGGCTTAAGCTTGTTTGAACAATAGCATAGAGATGATACTGATGCATAGACGTTCTGGATGTCGGCACGCGCTTTCATTTATAGTCCGATAATTCCGGATTTAGTAAGTTTCCCAGGAAACTGAAACAGCGATGGCGTCTAGGCTACACCGGGGCGGCAACTCCTTGCTCTGGGGAAAGTGACGGGCAAATGTCTGGAGCAAAAGAGTGAAAAGATTAGAAAAGAAAACGAAAAGGAGTGGAATGGGCGGGAGATGAAGAGGAGCGAGAAGCGGAGTGGCCAGCAGTTTTTATTGTGGAAAGCTGTGATTACTGTAAGTAAAACTGCTCAACTGCAGTCCAGTGCCAGTGAATGTTGCTTTCACATCGGCAGCACAGCAAAACTCAGTAGCGGAGACGACTGCATCGGCAACTGCATGCGCCGAGTCCAGAAAAAAAACACTGAGGAGGTCCATTATGGCTCTTCGCCACAGATCTATAATCTTTCTTTATTATCACCACACTGATGACGCGCGCATTCTAGCAGTACGCATCAAGTATATCATATTTGAACCCCGTTAATAGCCTCGCGGCGAGGCTCTCGTAGCTCAGTGTACGAGTCATGGCCGTTCGATTCGCATCGAGGACACAGATTTTATCTTTGTCCCATGTTCATTCGTGATACGATGAACATTTTGTATCTTTCTGAAAACAAAAATAGTCCGCTATGAAGCGTGGGTTGTTCTGGCGTGCAGATACCACGCAGCTCTTTACAACCTCTCGTGGGTGGTGAATATTTGTTAGTGTTCAACGAAGAGGAATTTTCTGCCTTCTATCATTCAAATTCAACCAATTAAATGCCACCTTATCGTGCATTTATGTGAATGGCCAAGAGTCTTGCTATAAACATACTTTATTATTTTTAAATATAATAGGAATATATATACTAAGAATACAAAATAACGGCTGGAAAACTCACCAAAATGGAATTATCGATTTCTGGACCCGGCGCAGTGTCAAGAAGTGAAATTTGATAAACTGGAAACCACTTCCATCCTTGTAATCATACAATTTTTTTTTTTTTTATTTGTCCATTATATTACATTGGTTTCATTTTACAGTTAAATCTCTGCTGGTATAAAACATTTAATGGCAGGAGATCTTAGCAAGCTCTATTGAGCTTTTCTAGGAAGATCCCCATCATACATTTATATACTAATTACAACAGCAGATGGATAATCATTCTAAATGTAAAAGTTATACGGGTTTGTTTTAGCAATAAGATGACTACATTCTTAATCTAACATAACAAAGTATTTTGATTTTTTACATAAGTTTTTGTGCTTTTCTTAAAAGAATTATATGTTTTGGATATTTTTAGATTTTTAGGCAAATTATTCCAAATTTGTGCCCCCCTATATTTTAATGAAAATTTTCCGTAGTTTGTCCTTTTGTAATCTATAATTTATACCAACATATACTTGCGTTTAGTTTGCTCTGATGTAGAATCTTTTCAATCCAATTTAGTTTCCTGTATTATTTATTTGGCAACTATAACATGGAAACTACGAGGGGTATCGAATGGTCTTTGCGAGCATTTGCGAGCATGCGAGAGCACTGTGTTTTTTCTAGCGAGCACGAGCAGTCATCACATTTCTCTTGCGAGCAGCGAGCACTTTAGAAAAAACAACAGGCGAGCAGCGAGCACTTCGTAAATTTTCAATACTGTATTAGCTTGTATTATTATAATGGCAAATTTCATTTTTGAGAGCCACCTCTCACACGTTTTTCAAATCAGAATTTATATGTCCCATCCTTTCAATCCGTAGACGCCCTGTGATCTATTGCTCTCTGTAAGTCTTCCGATTGAATTGTATATCTGATGGCATTTGACCTAACATTATTTCTGCATCAAGAAACCTACAAAGCACGATTTACGAAATTTCGAACAATCAGCAAATTTTAACGAGAATCTGAAGCATGCGAGCAATTGCGAAAATTTTGCGAGCACGAGCAAGCGAGCACTGGTCTAAACTCAGTTTGCGAGCAAATCGAGCAAAGGCCATTTCGACATTTTGCAAGCACTTGAAAATTTTAAGGGACCATTCGATACTCCTACTACGGTAAGCAAAATGTCCATATTTCGGCGAGACGCCTACATCCCTAGAGTTAAATCATTTCAATATCGAGTATCTCTTCGCCTGGAAATTTGCAAAACTACTATATAATGTTGAAAATACACTAAAGCATATTACGTACCTCCCTAGGCCTTTACAAGTAAGTTTTTCTTCTCCAGTTAGTTCAGAGTCGCCGCCGAGTGTTCGTACTGGAGTGTCCTGCCTCTGTTGGGTTTCGATAAATTGTCTTGCTCGATCTGCAGTCGCGTGTATGCAGTTTGTGACAGCAAGCAGTTTATTCCATCTAAATATTTAGGCTTTTCCTCCTAATGATAAACAAATAGCCATAAAAAACATAAAAGCTAAAGAAGAGGGTGGCTAGATTTTCACCGGGCTGATAATTTTCAAAAAAGCCCTTTCGCCAGCCGACAAGTTAAACGTTAGTCAGAAAACTTCTGAATGTCAAGTTTGCCGTTACTTGTTGCTTTTCTATTGCTTGTAATGGAGAACACCACAAATTGAAGCAGAATACAATCCCACGCCTTTCTTTGTCTTCTTTTCATGCCCGGCGGTTTATCTTCAACAGTAGACTGACTTCACACAAGCTCTAGTTGGATATACTGAAACGGAATCGTACATTCAACTACTACAAATATCTTCTTATAGTTCTTATCAGTCAAACAGATCGAGCCTTTTAAATTAAATACACAGAGCTAAACGTCTGACTGTTCTGTACACTTCCCACGCAAAGCCAACTGCAGAAAAATTGACGCCACATGCACTGAGCATTTAAACAAAGGAAATTTCGTCAGACGCGAGCTCGCATACGCCCTCAAAGAGTTGTGACTGATTGATTCTTTTCATTTGATTCCAATGAAAACAAAATAAAAAGAAATAAATAACATCTGATAATAAAATGGATCCCTGATCCCAGATTCCTTAAAAATTTAAATCGGACAGGCAGCGCGCGGCCAAACGCGGACACACGCGCGCGTTTTCTGTGAAGTGCACACCGGTCGTACAGCGGTTTTACCAAAAAGGATGAGAACGAGGCTCATGTGATGTTCAATGCCACGTCGGCCATTTTGACTGTGGAGTCTGGTCTTGTTTCTCGTAAATTTCGTCCAATTTAGTGGCCATAATGGTAACGTATCTCCCTTTTTTCTTTCCATATGTGATATTCAAGAACATCTTACTATATTTAATGTTGTTTTTGGAAAATTAGACTAATTTTTAAGTCATGTTCATTGTTGCCAGTATGGAAATTTACCGGCTCGTTCCTCGATCAGACTGGATTTGAGGTTAAGCTATACTTATCTATCCTGATTAAACCTTCTAAACCATGGGGAAATTTATTAAGTCGATCTCTTTTTTTATTTTGCATCTTCTTGGAATAGCCGTTGAGGTTAGACGTAAAGGTATGTTATATATATTTTTTTCAATTGCTGTAGGCTTTATAATATAGATCAATCACTTAACTTCGAACATATCAAAATTCAGAAGCATTAAACAACATATTTAGATTCCAAAGCGTTTATGGAATTGTAGAGAGTTTAAAACTACACATCTGGGTCAAATTTTGAAGCGCAAGAGCATTTTTTCAAGAGTTATAGGCAAACGAGTATTATTGCTGCGGAACGAGCGTAGCGAGTGAGCAGCAACATAATCAGGATTTAAGAGAAATATATGAGAAAAAAAATATAAGCTAGGAAAAATCTCGATTTGATCGCTTTTTACCAGAATTCACTGCGCCGCGAACACATTTTGGGCCAGAATGCACTGCGCCACGAACAATAGCCTCGCTTGCTGCTTCAAGCTCAGTGTTGGCTGCGAGATTTTGGTCCAACATGTCCCAGTCGAAATTGGAACTGAAATGTCGAAGACTACTACAAGTTGAGCGAGGACTGCGAGGCATGGTGATAGGACCGTTGAATGGCAAAGATTTTCGAAGATTGTACGGAATAAAAGACAAATTTATTTTGAAATCACTCCGACAGGGGTCGATGAGACTGAGCTGAGCTGAGCGCTTGGGGACGCGAAACCTGAGCTGAGCTTGGGAGACGCGAACACACAGTAATTAACCTAAATTTCCACACCTTCCTCGTGGTGAACGTGTCCTTTACTCAACAATATTCTACAGACATTGCAGGAACTTGATGCGTGAATTACAAAACAAAATAAGTCTTATTAGCTGGAATTTTCGTCGCTTCATCCCGGTTACATTTGCTTTTCTTCCCCTCAAGAAATGAAAGAGAAAATTCTGTAATACCAGCGAGACGATAAAACAGCTTTGTTACAACAAATTTACCACAGCAATTACCATCTTTTGGATACACTAGTATATATTCCATTTTATATCTCCCCCCCCCCCCCCCCCCCCCCCCCCCAATTGAGGTATTCACTCAACATCCCCCCGCTAAGGCAACATCCTACCCTCTTAGGAAAAAAAAGATCTTAGTGCCGACAGAACACCCCCTTGGGAATTTTTTGAAGATCAAAGGATGCCGACGCAAGTAACCCCCCCCCCCTCCCTCCCCCCAAGATTTCCTTATACTTCAATAGGGGGGATGCGGATATTAAAGTATGGAGCGGCCATCTTGCTGCCCCACTCAGGTGCACCAACATGGCGGCCAAAAATTCAAAGTCTTAATTACACCAAAAATCAAATATAAAATATTATATTTGCTATAAGTTACATTAAATCAGTTGTTAGGCATTTGTAATGCAAAAATAACTTTCAACTGGTTCAATTTCATTTACATCTGTATTTTCATGGCTTACATGTACATGTATCTGAAATGGTGTGATGAATTGCGTGACACATTGTGCAGTTCCAGAAAATATCCATACTCCCCCCACGGAAGGTTTTTTGTTTAGCACCCCCCGTCCCCCCCAGGAAATTCCAGCTTAGCTTCATACATTGCTTCTAAAATGTTGGATTTTAAGACCCCCCTCCCCCTAGGAATTTCCAATGACCTTCCATAGGGTGGGTATGGATTTTTTCTGGAACTACACATTTAAAACCTTAAAACATTTATAAAACCTGATTTTTTTTGTGAGAGATTATAACACTGGTATCCATATACCATGTTAGAAACAGCTTTGTAGGACATATATGTCAGATTTTTGAATTTTTATGATGTCATGTGAAAAACCCCAATAGTTGTTGTCTGAAGCTCAATTGAGTTAGCCTTAATTTTACTTCCCTTCATTAAAGGCTTATGCTGTCTCATCTTGTACATCTACGTTTATAACTCTTAGATTACTGTAGTAAAATTTCCTCAACAAAACGTGAATTCGAAGGGTAAATTATTATGATGGTAAAATTTGATCATTTGCTGTGATTCTATTAAGCTTAATAAGTTACTGCATAAACCAAAATTACTTTGCCATGGACTTGGGAGGAGAACAAGAGATTGTGATGTTTTATTTTGCTACTTGGTTTACTCTGATCTCGTATGGCTAAACTGTAGAATGCACGGCCACTTGTTGAATAAACATGTTGATACATGCACGTGTATGTACATGTAGCAGTTAAAACTTTGTATAGTATCTTACAGTTTATTTACTTGTCAATAGCGCAAGCTCTCAGCGCGTTCTGACCGTGTTAAATGTGTGGATGTTCACCCTACTGAACCATGGATGTTAGCAAGTTTATATAATGGCAATGTTCATGTGTGGAATTATGAATCCCAGACGTTGGTCAAGACATTTGAAGTCACTGATTTGCCAGGTAGAATTTTTTTTTACTTTCTAAGGGCCTCTTCACACTGTATGAGTCCAGTAACGGGGCTGGGTTGGTTAGCGGGACAAAATTAATGTATTTGCGTGCAATTAGGGTCTCTTACATGTATATTAGCCCCGTTACTGTGATGAAATTGTGTACATGTATGATAGCATGCACAAAAATATTACAGCTGTAACTCGTGATTTTTTTTTGCTGTAACTCAAAAAATTCTTATTCATTCATCATCTAAAAGATATGCTGAAGTAATAGTTTTTACTAATATTTTACTTTTATTTTCTTGTTGCAGTGCGCACTGCCAAATTTGTTCCAAGAAAGAACTGGGTGGTGTCAGGATCTGTGAGTATTGTTTGTTGTTGTTGAAAATGATGCTGTTTAATGTAGTGTACAACAGCTTTTGTGCTGTGTTTATGTTTTCACATGCATTACATGTAATTTTGTACGGTGAGCAACTTATAATTTGTGCCATCTAAAATGAACTTCATTGCTAATGGCATCTACATAATTACATGTACAGTATGTGTATTAATCTTCAGATAAATGAGTTTCTTGGGGGTCTCCAAGAATCCTCAGTTCTCACAAAAATATATATAATAAGGTAAAAATAAATTCAGTTTTCCTACTTGAGCATTGCTCATTACACATCTACATTTGTACTGTACTTATTGGTGATCATTACACTGTATCTTGTCGTCAAATATATGCCATGTAAACAAGCTGTTTTGTTGTTTTGGTAGGATGACATGATGCTGAGGGTATTTAATTACAACACTCTGGAGAAGGTAAAATGAATTGCCTGATGAATTGCATAACTATTATTATGTCCCAGTCCCAAATTCCTTACCTACCTGTAGAACATTGTGTAAATTGCATTGCATTGAAAGTTTTACCTTTTAGTAATCTGCTCAGTTTGGTTTACAAGTGATGTCCTTGCATACATGTACAAGTAACATGTACAAGTAAAAATAGTAATTATAAGAATATTAATGAGGGAATCCAACTTGTCAAGGTAATTTTCTGGGACCCTGCAAAATTTAATAATCATAACATTCAAGATAAAAATCAGCTCCCCCCCCCCCCCCTTCCAACACATCTAAACAAGTACACTGAACTGAAATTAAACACAAACTCAAAGTATTGTGTTATTTTATTGTTGCATATGTGTAGTCTCTGCCATACAATGTACAGTACATCTCGATTCTCACGTCTTGATTCTTGAGACGAGACGAGACAAGTTGAGTCGAGAAACTAATGAGCTTGTTGCTTGACTGGCCTCTGAAGAATTCAATTGGACAGACAGACTGCACCTGCGAGTGTTGTACATGTACACTTGCAACCTTCAGGTCTAAGTTAGTGTTATATATGCACATGAAACTTTAAGCAATAATAATTATTGTCTTGCTCACACTCAGCTCATACATGTATACATGTCATGGTTGTCTCTCTGATAGGTGTATGGGTTTGAAGCTCATTCAGATTATTTGCGATCAATCGCTGTTCATCCATCACAGCCATACATTCTTACCAGCAGTGGTGAGTAGGGCAGAATGTCCAGGATAATTAATTTTGTAATCTTTAGTACATCTTGTAGATGTTGTGGTTTCACTTTTGTTCTGGTAAGAAATTTACAAATCAGTTTATGGTAATACAGCTGTAAATGAATCTGAGACAAATAAAAATAAAACTGAAACTGGTTTGAACTTTTCATACCCCCAAAAAAGTTAACCACAATACTATGCACACTATAATTTTTCATATTTATGTACAATGTATTAATATAACCCCAGATACAGTAAACTCTCTAAAGACGAACACCCCTGTAAGACAGACACCTCTCTAAGGTGGACATCAATAATTGAAGACTTTTTTGCAGGATCGAGCCAATTTTTGGCAGACTGACTTGTTTTGACATGACAAACATCGTTCCATAATTTTTTTTTCCTGATTTGCAACTTGTTTTTGAGAAATAAATTTCTTTTGTTTCTAGTTAAACAGTACAATGTACCATTGCATGGCTTTCCATAGATGCAGCCACATTTTTGTTTTGCAATGTTATTTCCTTTAAAGCGGTGTAAATAAACAAAAAAAAATATATGAAACAATGTTTGTCATGTCAAAACAAGTCAGTCTGCCAAAAATTAGCTCAATCCTGCAAAAAATGAAAATCGGCCCAAAAAGCGACATACACTGTAGGCCCTTTTTGCAGGAAAGCCTTCAATTAGCTAGTTTGTGACTAAATTCTATAAGGTGGACACCTCTCCAAGGCAGACAGCTACTGTGGAGCTGGTCCTGAAGGTGTCCAGCTCAGACATAGCTCACTGTACTTCAGACGTTCTCTATAACAAACACCAAGTGGTGGCCCAGAAGGTGTCTGTTAAACTGTAATCTATTGATTTTGCTGGAGATGGCACTAAACTTGCATTTTGTTTTGTTGCTGTCTCTCAGATGACATGCTGATTAAGCTGTGGGACTGGGATAAGAAGTGGCAGTGTAGTCAAGTGTTTGAAGGACACACCCACTATGTGATGCAGATCGTTATCAACCCAAAGGATAACAATCAGTTTGCCAGTGCTTCCCTGGATAGGACTATCAAGGTACATGTATGAACTGAAAACAAAGTACCTTATGATATACATTGTACACTTGCTCGTGCACAGCACATTTTGTACTCTTTAATTGATGTTTTACGTGCATTGTAGGGTCAGTTGTGAGGAGCAGCGATAGTGTAGTGGTGAGAGGGCTTGCTTCCCACCAATGTCATACATGTGGGGAAACTTGAGTTTGTTGTTGGTTCTCCTCCTAGCTCCAAAGAAATTTTTCCCTGGATAGTCCAATTTTTCTTCCTTCCTAAAAAAACATTTTAAAATTTCAATTCTATCTGGAATCCAAGAATCCAATCCAATCCAAGGGTTTGTTAGTCATACATGTACATTGTATGACTATTAAGTGCCACCTTTGTTAAGAAAAGCTGATTTAGTCCCCGTTGGAGTGAATTATGGCCCCTAAAAATGCATTGGAGGAGAGATCATTGTTATACTGAATAACTTTGATTTGGTTTTCAGGTGTGGCAACTTGGTTCCAATACTCCAAACTTCACTCTAGAGGGACATGAAAAGGTAGGACAAATAGTGTAAATCCTTAACATGTACGTCGCCATCATCATCATCTTTATTTCAGTTTGGTATCACATTCACCATTTGTCATGTACATGTGTAGAGCATTGTTAGCAGAAAAATGCAGGAACTTGCCAGAGCTTTTTTTCCTCTTTACATTGTAACAAATTATTAAACAGATAATTATTATTATGATTATATTCCAGGGAGTGAACTGTGTTGACTATTTCCATGGAGGAGAGAAGCCATATCTTATATCTGGTGCTGACGATAGACTGGTCAAAATATGGGATTACCAGGTTTTCTTTTTCTTTCCATAATATCTTAATAATGCCTTGCAGTAAAGGTTTTGCTCTTAGAAAAACCATAGGGATTCCAAAAGCTACTAATTACAGAACCATGCATGCATCACTTATGTGTGTGCGAAGAGTAAGTTTTTCTTCGTCTGTTGAACTTGTTGCCTGTTAGTAGCCTGGCTGCCTGCGGCTACTGGACACTTCATGAACACAGCGACATTTTATACACAATGTACATTTAGCTTTGCATATGCATTGTACATGTACAGGTAGGTTTTCTCTCTTTTTTGTTTTCAGATAAACCAGCAAAGTAGCTTTTTAAAATGGAGATTTTAGACTCTTGTAATATTACAAATTCTTTTTGTCATTAAGTTTATAAAACAAATGTTAAAAGTTGTTTTTCTTGTTGCAGAACAAAACTTGTGTGCAGACCCTTGAAGGGCATGCCCAGAATATATCCTGTGTTGGATTTCACCCAGAGTTGCCCATCATCTTGACTGGTTCAGAAGATGGTATGTAAAGAGTTCTAAGGGTACATCAAGGCTGTGCTCTTAGAAGAATCACAGGGAGCCCAAAGGCTCCCAACTATGAAATCTGGGGAGCCTGGCACTTAAGCTTTATGCAAAAGTAAGTTTTTCTAGTCGCCTCAAGATAAAAATAAGGAGCCTGAGGCCGATGGGCACTGCTAGATCACAGCCCTGTACATGCATTTGACAGACAATGCATAATGTAATGACCTGTGAAGCATAAGTACTATGTTCAGGGGGATTTCTACATACATTGTAACAGTCATGTGTTTTTGGGACTTGTTTCTATTGGTGTTTCTTTCAGTAGCATAACTGTACATGTATAGAGTTTCTTATTTTGATGGACTTCTGCTTTTAGAGTAGCAGGATTAAACCTACAGTGAACCTGTCATACAGTGTACTGTAATATTTTGAACTACATGTGAGAAGAGATCTACAGCTGTATGGATGGTTCTTTGTGATTCAAATGCTTATAAGGGGATGGAAGGGGCATCAACTTCCCAAACCCCCTACCTTCATGCACGTGGAGAAACTGCCAGTTGTTCTGAAGCATATGTACATGTATTCCCTGTACATTGCAGGCACTGTTCGCATTTGGCAAGCTAACACATACCGTCTGGAGAGCACTCTTAACTATGGCTTGGAAAGAGTGTGGAGCATGGCTATGTTCAAAGGTTCAAATAATGTGGCTCTTGGATATGATGAAGGCAGCATTCTTATCAAGGTTTGTCTGCTGTTCCATACTGTAATCAGTTTACGATCATTGTTAGTTTGCAAATTACTACACAATTATTATTAATGGGCACAGCGAGGTGCACATGTACAGTATATAGAAAAAGACGTGTGGTGGTTGTAACATTTTTTGGATGCTGCTCAATTTTGCATTAGGCATTGCATCTACATTGTTATAAAGGGTACAGTATTGTGAAAAAGAAGTGTAAATGATAATCGTCTAATATCGCGCTTTGTTCTTGCCATATTTTGCCAAAATCTCGCCAAAATCTCTACGAAATATGGTACACGACTTGGAGAAATCTCGTTTACATTTCTTTTTCACAATACTGTAGGTACATGTACAAGAAGTGGTGCTCACTCCAACTGCTACATGTACATGTATGGTACACGTAAAGTTGTTATGTCACCAACTGCCACCAGATGTAACTGTCTTGAAATTTGGCCTCCCCTTTTCCATTTTGTCCACTATAATTAGGCTTTTAAGCAGTCCAAAATGTGGATATTTAGAATGCATTCATACAACTGAATTTCTACCTAAATATCAGTCCTAATTAGGACTAGCTACAGTCTGTAAAGACTATAGTAGCTGGTGCCATGCACTTAAATGTGATGCATACATTCTTACAAAAGTTAATACTATGCAATGTACAAATGAACATCTTTCTAATTACGTCTGACATAATGATCAACAACTGAGGCCAGGTGCCCAAATACATGTAGTTGGTTGTACATGTAGTTAATTTGGTTATACAATGCAGTTAATTTGGTTATACATGCAGCTAATTTTCAAACAGATATGGATGCTGAGTGTTTTTATGTTTTGTGTAGCTTGGTCGAGAGGAGCCAGCCATGTCCATGGATGGTAATGGCAAAATAATATTTGCCAAGCACAGTGAAATCCAGCAAGCCAACCTTAAAAATATCACTGGTAAGTTCATGCATCACATAAATTTGCAGAGGCTGAATATGTTTGCATGATGCCATTTGTTTTTCAATATTCTACAAAATAATTTTTTTTTTAAATTTTGATTTTGGCACTCTTGAGAGTTAACCCTTTAAGCCCTAAGAGTGATCAGCATCAAATTTCTCCTTTGTAATATTAATGCCTTATCAATCAAAAAGGTCATTAGAATGATCATACAAGATGAGTTCTTGATATCCAAACAGTTTCTCCCCACTACTTCTATAGGAAATGTACAGGACTAGAAATAAGAATTTAAATTTTGATATTAGGGCTTAAAGGGTTAAAGGATCAATAACATTTTTGTTATTGTTATGATTCAGATCATGACGCAAAAGATGGTGAACGGCTGCCGCTGGCAATAAAGGACATGGGCCCTTGTGAGATGTTTCCACAAACTTTGTCTCATAATCCTAATGGAAGGTATGAAGTGAAAATCAGCATAATTTATTGTTTTAAGAAAATAATTGCAGTCTAAACTCCAATTAGACAGGTCAGACTAAATATTCAAATGTCATTTTAAACATTTTGATGGCAAACAGAGAAACCGCCATGTACAATGTTATTGTTTAGTTTGACCGACCTGGTCATAATAAGCATGGTTGTTGCACTGTAGGTTTGTTGTGGTCTGCGGTGATGGAGAGTACATCATTTACACAGCTATGGCACTGAGGAACAAGAGTTTTGGATCAGCTCAAGAGTTTGTCTGGGCATCAGATTCATCTGAGTATGTACATGATTTAATTACTATTATTTATAACTATTGAAGGAAAAATGTTTTTTGGAATTTTGGCCAAAAACTGCATACAGACCTCAACATGTAAGTGGCATTTCTAACCTAAATACATCTGAGTGGAAACAAGGGCATTACTGTGGAAGTGAAGTGTTAACAGCAAAGTTGTGTGTATAACAAATGGACCAGTAGCTGAAAAAAAATACGTTATATTATTTTAGCCTCCCAACTCAAGCTTAACACTCTACAGTGCTTGATCAAGAAGCAGAAGGAGATTAGGGCCAGAAGCCTCCCATTTTGTTCAAAGAAAATAAGACTTGAACGACCACAATATTTTCCGTTCTTGGACATTTAACCTTCACTCCCTTCCTCCTTCCTTCCTGAATGATGACTTTATCACTATGTTATGCCCACTCTGCTATCGCCCTTGCTGTATTAAATCTCTCATCATTGTTTTCCAAACGCCTCCAAATCTTTTCAGGTATGCCATAAGAGACGGAAACAAGATCAAGTTATTTAAGAATTTTAAAGAAAGGAAATCATTTAAACCCGAGTATGGGGCCGAGAGTAAGTTCTTGTCAGTTTTAGTACTCTGTCAAACATGTATCGTAATATTTTAGTGGAGATTTGCAGATCTGTCTCATGATAGATGTAATGTGCTCATTGCCAAGGCACTGAACCCAAGCATGTGCCATGAAAAAATGCCTTCACATGGTACATGTACATACAGTACAAATGGACCACATGATGCATCTGAAATAGACTGAAGGTGCCCAAAATATTAATGGATGTCGCAGTTTGCAGTAAAGAGTAGTGTGTATAACCTACATGTCAATGAGCAGACTGTACACAGTCTTACATAGAGGACCAATGGTTGTCAACTGACATGTACCTGACATGTACTGTATACTGGCTAGCTAATCAGTAAATTAATTAATTGGTTTTTGACTGACTGACTCACTCACTGGTTCTTTTACTGACGACTGACTGATTGATTAATTTGCTTTTTTAATGGTATAGCTTTCTATCTTTGTTAGGTATTTATGGTGGGCATCTTCTTGGAGTAAAGTCAGTAAGTGGGCTGGCTTTCTTTGACTGGGAAAGCACAGATCTTGTGCGTAGGATTGAAATTCAGCCAAGGACTGTAAGTTTAAGTTCCACTGTATTGTACAATAAATCAGTTTCACCTCTTTTCTCGCTACAATACATTAACCATAGCCAAAAACCTGTTGTTGCTTTGTGTTTGTAGATTTATTGGGCTGACAGTGGTGAACTTTGTTGCATAGCAACAGATGAGTCCTTCTTTATTCTAAAGTACATTGCTGAGAATGTGGCTAAGGCACAAGAATCACCAGAGATGATCACCGAAGATGGCATTGAAGATGCTTTTGATGTAAGATTTAAAGTTGTAAACTTATTTCCCACTTAAATCCTTAGAAAAAAAAGTGATCAATACTGTACATCTTAAACACTGAAGGAGAACAAAAACTGTCCTAGAACTGAAAGATTAGTATGTAAGGGTTTGAGATACATGCACATGTCATTATCATCACCAGTTTCTATCCTGTCTCTCCTTATGGAGAACAGGGCCATTCAATCCTCTTTCTCCAAGTTCTTTCTTTCGCTGCAGTCTATGCTTCTCCCGAGATACATGTACATGTAGTAAATTGCTATATAGCAGTAGGTACATGTATAGAACAGTGCTTGGTTTCTGTTTAAAGGAGCTATGTCATGGTGGTTTTGGGGTCAAAACTGACCAAATTAAAACTAAGTACCGTATTTACTGTGTATAAGTCGACCTTTTATTACCAAAATTCAGCCCAAAAAAATCGCCCTCGACTTATACACGAGTCATACACAAATACCTGACCAAGCAATCCAAGAAATTAGCATAACAATTGCCTGAAGTGCATTAGGAAAACCGAGTTTTCGAAACCAGTTCAAATTGTGCTCGAATTTCGTCAGTTTTCGGCGCATTCTTTGTCAACAAAAAAGTATGAAGAAATAAATGTCAAATGGTTTAAACTAAAACCTACTAGAGATGATTTCTACTGTGTCTTTTGATCTGTAGAGCAGCCATTTTTCTTAGAGCTTCGCTGCTGTTTACGGTGCTGAACTTTCGTTTTCATCGAACGATTACTGTGGCTTAGTGACCTGGCAAATGCTGTTGCTTGCGTGGTCTTACTCTACAAACGGCTCGTTTAGGAGCCACCAAGTTAACAAAAGTCAATGACCAACAACTAATTTATTGTGTCTTTATTTATTCCCTGCCCTGCCCTGCCCTTTTCTTTCTTTATTTTTACGCTATTGCTTCGTGCGCGCAAACTTCGGAAAGCACGTGGACCGAGTTTTCCAAGATGGCGGTGTTTTCATTGAGCGATCCTCCCGGGGCGATCCTTCGAAGTTCTTCGGCGTTCCTTTGGTCTTCTTATCTAAATCTCCTTTCAAACTCAACATTGAGATCAAGGTAAGTTAAATGCAATGCGATATACTCCCAAATATCATAAAATACTTCTCCAGTAAATCGAAGAGATCGTATATGCGTAAGTGAAGATATAAGCTTATACAAGTACAAGTCCTGATAAACTTCACAGCGTACGATTACCGGTACATTTTCCTCAGCTTTTTTAAATTCACCGTGTTTTCAATACATTCTTAGGAAGAAAAGATTGATGTTTTTAGAAATTTCCTTGGTCTAAATTTTACTTCTTTAACCCGAAATGATGAAAAATCCGATTTTTTACCCTGAAAATGGGGGGTCGACTTATACACGAGTTCGACTTATACACGAGTAAATACGGTACCTCTGTCATACACAAAATACTTATAGAACACTAAGAGGAAGATATCAAATGAATTGACCTACATTAAAACTAAGTACCTTTGTCGTACACAAAATACTTATAGAACACTAAGAGGAAGATATCAAGTGAATTGACCTACATTAAAACTAATTACCTTTGTTGTACACAAAATACTTATAGAACACTAAGAGGAAGATATCAAGTGAATTGACCTACATTAAAACTAAGTACCTTTGTTGTACACAAAATACTTATAGAACACTAAGAGGAAGATATCAGGTGAATTGACCTACATTAAAACTAAGTACCTCTGTCATACACAAAATACTTATAGAACACTAAGAGGAAGATATCAAGTGAATATCAAGCAAGTTTTCCAAGACAGAAGCAGTAAACTTTAAAAAAATTAGCCAATTTTTCAAGATGCAATCCATTTCCATCCTGGCCATCTGCAGCCCAAGACACTTTTGTTTACTCTTAGAGCACTAGTACAATAATTTGAAACAAACCTGGACCATTATTTTGGGGTGTTTACTGATATAAATACGTCCTTTGGCTTTTTAAAGTAACACTTAATAATGGTGACATACATGTAGCCCCTTTAAGATACATGTAGTAAGAGGTTTGAGATAGCTTGTGTAGGAATAGCAACAGTTAACTGTGTTAATTTTGTTTGTACATGTATGTTATGGTAAAGTTTTGAAAATCTACCAGTAGTTTGTTTGCATTCACTCTACTAATGGCAATACTCATTAATTAGTGGTTCAAATTCTTTTTTTTTGTGACTGGTGTGTTTCCATGTTGGAAATAAGTACATGTTTTGTGGTACAGGTATGAGTATGAATAGTCAGTTTCTAATTAAAAAGAGCATAGGTGAATGAAGGTGTTGTGCTAATGACATCTGTAAATCATCAATCTGCAAATATTATGCACTTATTGAGACCTGTAGCATGATCACCTGTCACTTTTGTGTAACATAGGCATAATTTTCCAATAATTTTAAAATGTCTCAAATCATCTTTTACACATAGAATTTTGTTTTAAATTACACTAAATATAATTTTTTAGTGTTTCCTGTTATTTTTTAGTGTTTTTCTTGAAAATTTGTAACTACCCATAATTCCATGCGGGTGTGGCTGATATGAAAATGAAGGGAAAAACTCACAATTTTTTACAAAATTATAGAAAACAAATTTATATAATATGTATCTTTAGTATCACTACTATAGTGATCCTAAAATTTCATCATGAACTTGAATGGGAACTTGAAAAATTCCCTTTCTTTTGCGTTTTAATTCTCCGCATATGTGTCTCACTGTAGCAGGAAGGACAAGGGCAAGTTTTCTCTGTTCAAGCCTATATGTCATGTCAATCAGGTTATCTCTGACAAAGAAGTGTCCCTTCAGTACAGGAGTGTTTTTCCCAAATGAGGATCTGTAGGCATCAGTGACATCATCTTCCAACAATGTGACTCCATTACTTGTCACTTTCAGTAGATAATATTCATAAGTAGCATCTTCAGCAGCAGCGATCGCCACCACACTATCCTTGGAGGCTAGGTCAGCTATCCACACTGGCATATCTCCAAGGTCTGTGTCGATTTCTGCAGATGTTTTGCGGGTTATTGCAGGAGAGGCCTCCCTGGCAAGTTTCACTTCCTTCCACTCATCTATCCACTCCTTGTTAGAACAATTTGCTTCATCACCATGGATACAATCAAGGCAGTAACATGTTCTGTCACGTACAAAAACTTTCCCTTGCTCAGCCGTTGTTTTAATGCAGTGAATCTTACGGATGCCCTTCAGCTCTCTAAATTTACGCCCAGGCCTGTTTCTAACCACTGCTTCCTCGCCACTTACTGGAACATAAAAGAACTTCCGTCTATACAGGCCCACTGATTTGCTTCTGGAAGAAAAGGTAGTGGCTGCTGGAGTTGTGAAGCTGTTGCTTAAAAACTCTTGCATGTCTTTTCCATTCTTGATAACCGCTGTCTTGCGAAGAACTGCTTGAGTGACTTTTTGCTTTACATTGGAACCAGCTGCGTCCTGCTCCCCCTTAGCGTGGGATGTCTCAAAGTAATTTCTAGTAATTTGATAGCCAAAGTCAGCCAAGCAGCAAGACAAATCACCAACGCAGTGCCTGGACTTATATTGTGCAGCGCAACCATCTGTAAATTCATGAAGCTTGGTAACTGGCACCGTCATTTCATCCTTTAAGTACTTGTCAATAATTTCTTGAGCTTTGTGCACTGAATCATTGTCCTGTAATGCATCATCAGATATAACAAAAATATGTTCCTTAATAATGACAGGTTCATCTTCTGTGCTTTGCTTGCCATCAACAGATAGAACCGCATGGCGATACAAGATAGTAACGTGAATTGATACCTGATTGATGTCAAAGTACTCTGATTGCAACTCATCCTGTTGTCTACAAGAATAGCTCTCTGAGTAATCGTGAACGCATGCAATTTCATTGATTGGCAAATGCTCCAAAAGATTATCCATCTGTTCACGCTGCCACTTCGCCATGAATCTGTGATAAGGATAATCTTTGAGAAGGCTCGAAAAATAAGCAAACAGGTCATGGGGCGGGGTTTCCTTTGTAACCAGAGCAATTTTCTTTTTTTCCTGACCATTGTTAAACTTCCCAGTGCCAATGTACTCATAACATCTCCATTTAGTTGCTGGACCATCCTTTGACAGCTCCGCTGGAAGCATGACAAACTTCGAAACTCCACAATCAGGGCACTGTCTTTTCAGTCATTCCAACCTGTGGTGTAGACTTCCCTCAGGCTTCAGGCATAGAGTGACATCAACAGCTTCTGTCACTGTTTCAGGTACAAGTACAGGGGCCACAGTATTCCGCAGTGCTGACTTGCGAAATTTCATGCACTCTTTAAAGATCACTTGCATTTCCACATGCTTTCTACATAGACAGGAACGCCAATCCTTTTCTTTAGCAGACTTTACAAAAAAGGGCTTCAATGCTTCAAACTTCCTCTGCTTGATTTCTACGTTGGGGTATTCTGTTTTGAAGTCAATGAATGCCTCTGTCTGACTCTTTTCCAGAACATGCTTTGCGTGTTCAAGATATTCTTTTCTACTGACTCTTTGCCTTATGATGTCTTTCTTGTCACCTGTGGGGCGGCTGGCATCATGAGTCCAATAGTTAAAAACCAGTTGTTTCACCTCCTCGTTGATGGCATCTCCTCGGGTTTTTCGTTCAGTGTAAAGCCAGGTCTTCTTTTCTCTTTTTAGTATCTCGCTGCGTTTCTTCAGAGACTCTTTCATGCGTCTTGAATTGAGGTTAACAAGTTTAGAAAGTGACTTTTTCGCTCTGCGTTTTGCAACATTTTCCCCAAATGCCGCGGTTTTGAATGCTGTATAGGCAGCCCTGGTTTCTTTTGAACCACTTCTTTTCATGTGTTCCACGCCCTCACAAATATCTGCAGCAAGAGCTTTAAGACCCATAACTTCCTTTTCTTCTTCCGGTGTTCGGATTAAACCCTTTGATATTAGAACTTGATGTGTACGTGGACTCGACGCGATCTTTTCAATAAGTTCTGCTTTCTTCTCTGGGGTTTGTGGTAGAGTTTCTTTGGCTTTCTTAAGAGCTCTTTTTTTGCCATCCTATTCGAAAATGCAGGCGTGGAAGACTTGGGAGAACCGGTTCCTTCTACTATAAAATCATCAGGATCGTTTTGTTCAGTCTTCCTTTTTTCTCCAAATCGCCTGACTCTATCTCGTGTTTGTTGCCGTTCTTTGTTTTGCTTCTGCTTTGCTTTCTCCCTTGCTTCTTTTCTTCGTTTTGCTTCTTTAGTTCGGGTTGTCAGTTTCTTCAGCGCCTTTCTTGTTTCGGGCCGTTTTGCGGTCTGCTTCTGTAACTGCCGTCTTTCCTGTACTTGTGCGATTTTACGCTCGCGATTCTTTCTGTAGTATTCTCTATCTAATTCTTTCTTTTTTGCCTCTTTATCCTTCCTCCATTGTTTCATTTTCAAAGCATTTAAAGACATTCTTTTTTTTTTCCATCTCTATCGAAGTAATAGATTCGTAACGCTTGACTTCTCATACATTTACATGTTTTAAATCGCTGAAAATGGCCGCGAAAAAGATGACGCAAGACCACGTGTATTTTCACCTCCTGAAATTTTTAGTTGAACCCCCAAAGAAGCTAAAGGGAAGGTTACAAAGCTTACCTAGCTGGAATATGGCTTGTTTCGACAAAAAAACAAGCGATCGTGGAAGGTTTTGGCCACGAATTAGCCCGATTCTTTCTGATTTTTTCCTTAATTCCCGCCCGTTACATATGATGGAACACAGGATATGGCGGACAATTTGTTTCCGAGTCAAGAAAAGTGGATTTTCTCTGTTTTGGCTTTATGTTAAGGATTCAAACTCGAGGAGTTGTAAGACGAGTTGATGAACTTTGTGTGAAGTGTGTGTGTTTACAAATTGCTTGCCTGAAACAAAAGATTTTGCTTTTTCTGTTGGTAAGTACAATACAGAGAATCACAAATTCAACAACTTGCAATTGTGTTTCCGATTTACAAAAATCTTAATATCTCGCTCCAAAACCCATATTTTTCCCCATTGTTTTCCGTGAACGAAGTTAACGTTATGAACTTGCTTGGGACCGATAACTTTAGTTTCTATTGTATTTTTGAAAGTTTGCCGGTATGCTTGATTTTGATCACAAAGGTTTATTGTTGTAATTGTTACATTTCCAAACTACATAGGCTCGACCAATATATTTTGTCATGGTTTCTTTAAAATTAAAGTGTAAATTGTCTACCTTTGCTTGTAGTGTAAGTTTATTCTACTCTAACATGGGAAGTTGACAAAATGGATTTTACCCTTTTCAAAGGAGAAAAATCTTGACTTTATTTTACGTTAATACTGGACGCGTGTTACGCGTTACATCAAATTTTAATGCAATTTTGTACATTCCTTCCGTCCAATTTTCTATTTTAATGATCAATTTCTCAACATTTAGCAGTTAATCATATAGCTCAGTCATTCTTTTAATATTGTTTCAAATTTGGAGGTAAATTCAGCTGGCATTGGTGAGAAATTGTCATTTTTTCTTGTCTTGCCTCAAAAGTGACAGGTGATCATGCTACAGGTCTGACTGAGTGGGAGGGCCGGATGGGAAAATATTTGGCTCGAGGTCATGGCGTACGGACCGAGCGCAGTGAGGTCCATGTGCCATGACCAAGAGCCAAATATTTTCCCATCCAGCCAGACCTAACTCAGTTAATAAGTATTTTATAATATGACTAGAAAGTACAAGAATAGTCGTGCAGTGCGAGGTCACTTGAACTTGACCGGGGCCGGACGGTTTTTTTCGGACTGGGTCACGTCAACCCGTCCGACCCGCCCATGTCACCCTGCGATTCTATTTTCTGTAGGATTACGTCAGCAGGGCCGTACGGTCATATTATGTTATATTATTACTTAATGTACTTGTGGCTCAATTGCCTTAGTGGTTTGCTCTGTCGTTAAGATGGCATTTGTTACCATTACAGGTTTGTGGTGAAATAGAAGATTGTGTGAAGACGGGTATTTGGGTTGGAGACTGCTTTATCTACACCAATGCTGTAAATCGCCTTAATTACTATGTTGGAGGTGAAATTGTCACTATTGCCCATCTGGACAGGTTTGTATAATAACTTCATTCATATACATATGAATTGTATTTAATGCAGGAAGAGTTTGCACCCTTCTCTTGAAGTCAACTACATGTACATGTATTTAATCAGGATTCTAAGATAGTTTATTGCCAGCCAATTCGACTTCACTTCCAACCTTGGGGTTGTTTCTTAGATAACAAAATGCTGAGGGTATTGCTACTCTGTTGCTTTATACTATAGGCAGGGGGTTAGATTCTGGCTGTGTGATCTGTCACAGATGCTGCACTTGTGAATGGGACATGTCAATTGAAGTGACCTGATTCCATCACTATAAACTCCTTACTACAAACAGTGCAGAAAGAAAGTGAAGCTTGTCGCCTTTCTAACCTGCATTGATGGTAAAGAAAGTGAATCAAGTTGCTACAGCCATGTGTATCGTGTATTTTTCTGGGGCGGTTCACTTGAATTGTTCTTGACTTAAAGGGACACTGTCCTGGCTTAAATATTGTGTGTTCATGATTATGGCCAGGAGTTTGCGTTAAGCTTGCTTTCTTCAAATAGGAAGACAAAAATGATCAGAAGTGATGAATGCAAAGAAATATCAACTAAAAACATCTAAGAAACTCAAAACTCCACCAGAATGGAAACTTTGATTTCTTGACTACCTGTCACAAAATGAAAATTGTAATCCTGCACTTTTTCTCCAAACAACTGCTTCTGTTTTGCTCTATAGAATATTTTTATCCAATTCAGTTGTATATTTGGTGGCATTTGGCGATATAACATGGAAGTAAACACAATTTCGTTGTTTTGGTGGGATAGTGTCCTTTTAAATGTTCGCAACATTGTGTCATATTCTACTATTAATATTTTGGTTCCCTGATTGGTATGGGTAGGTGGTGTAAATGATTCTCTGCAACTAGGTTCAGTCATTTGATAAGAGAAATAAGCTCAGTAATCCCAACGAGAAGCATTAATTTGTTTTTAACTAATAATAAAAAAATTAATTTGTTTCGATAATTATTTATTCCAAGCCATAATTTTCATCAAGTTTAATCTTACATTGCCTTCATTGCATTGCGTGCTAGGGAAAACACTCTCAAAAATAATTACTGGCAATTATGATTAACAATTTAAAAGGCTCAAAAAATAAAACCTGAGGAGTAATTATCTGGCCACTATTACACAATTTTTGGCTGAATAACCCTTACACATTGTATATTTTTTGACTGATATTTTCTGTGAATACATGACTGTATGTTCTTGTTTGTAGGACAATGTACATTCTAGGTTATATCCCCAAAGACAACAAGCTTTATTTGAGTGACAAGGACATGAATGTGGTTGGATACTCACTGCTGTTGTCGGTGCTGGAATACCAGACTGCTGTGATGAGGCAAGACTTCGAGACAGCTAAACAGGTACACATTATTTTATTCTAGATGTAGTTGTGTCCAGCACGTGGTAAACTCCTGTTGACTTACCACTGTATACAATGTTGTGATCTCATTCACCAGCCTTTTTAGAGAATTCACTGTCAAGCTAGACTGCGAAAAGGTGCCTGTTATTCCTCAGATCTGAGAGCCTGACAACCACAGAAAATAGGAAAAGAAATTCACCTCAAAGGCTACTTTGGTTCTATCGGAACTTGAAGTGATTATGGATGTTTCCTTTGTAGGTACTGCCAACTATTCCACGAGAGCAAAGGAACCGTGTGGCTCACTTCTTAGAGAAACAAGGCTTCAAGCAACAGGCCCTTGCCGTGTCATGTGACCCAGAACACAGGTTAACATCTACTGTATCCATCAAATTTCAACTTTGTCTGTATTTAAATTTACTACTAAATCTGTAACCTTGCAAATCACTTAACCTTATCTATACCTTGTGCATGTTGTACTGTTTCATGGCTCACTGCATCCATTTGTTCCAAAACAAACTTAAATATCACACATGTAAACTCATCACTCTACCTCGGCAACATTTTGTGGCAGTTACTGTAATGCCTCGGTAATGAGAAAAACGCGGCAAGCCTTTTTTGTTGGATGTGATGTGTGTGCATGTTGTTATCTTTTGTCCTTTATTTCTTTTCCTGTGCTTTTCTTTGCTGTACAAGGGAAAGTCCTTGTGTTACATGTAAAGTGTACATGTATCTCAGGCTGATTCAGCTTACAGTACTGTATATGCTGTTTTTTTTTTTTTTTCATTAGATTTGATCTGGCAATTCAGCTTTCTGAACTGAAGATTGCTTATGAGATTGCAAGTGAATCGGAGGTGAGTTTTTAAGGGTTCTTGTTGCTGTTGTTGTTTTTGTAACCAATCAGTTATTATTTAAAGCTGACCTAGCTGTAGTACACTGCACAATGTTTTTCTTCCTGTGTGTCATGCAATGGTCTTTTATCAATGCTACATGTAGTTGCAGTTCACGAAGCGCATGTTTTTTGTTGATGACTTTAATGAATCAGACAAGATAATATTACAATTCATCAAGCTCCCATCTAGTCATGTAGCTCAGTGGTAGAGTGTTTGCACCGGAATCGCAAGTCATGGGTTTGAATCATGTCGAAGCCTGAATTTTTTCAGGCTCTCATTACTCCTTGAGTTGCTGTGTAACTCCAATAATCACATTCTCTTTAATACAATTACAATGATTATAAAACTGGTGCAGTTACTATACGATCAATGTACAAAGGCATAAGCTAACGCGATTTACAATATAACTGTTTACAATACAATGCTAATGGACTTGTGGTATATTGTTCACTTACTTTTTTAACATCACATTCTATTAAGATTAAAATTACAAGTGATAATAATAATTAACGAACTATTGCAAACTGCAACTGACTTATTTTCCGTGTCATACAATGTACTTTAGAGTGAGCATAAATGGAAGCAGCTTGCAGAACTGGCCATCTCCAAGTGCCAGTTCCAGCTGGCGCAGGAGTGTTTGATCAACGCTCAGGATTTCGGTGGCTTGCTGCTCCTGGCTACATCTGCTGGTGATGGGGATATGATTCTACGACTCGCTGAGACATCTGCTCAGAAGGGCAAGAACAATGTGGCCTTTCTAGCTTATTTCCTACTTGGAAGGTAGATACATGTAACTTCATTTTATAATGACTAACAATAAATTTATAGTTAATTCTTTTCCA
Organism: Cladopsammia gracilis; assembly: GCA_022457155.1. Classification (NCBI taxonomy): domain Eukaryota; kingdom Metazoa; phylum Cnidaria; class Anthozoa; order Scleractinia; family Dendrophylliidae; genus Cladopsammia; species Cladopsammia gracilis. Next base: position 1,711,472 of record JAJGOT010000115.1, read on the forward strand.
CGCCAGCATGGATCAAACATTGAGATGTTTTGTTTATTTATTTTTGTTGAACCTGTTTGAGCAGATGCTGCACTTGTGATTGGAACATGTCAATATTAAAGTGGCCTGATTCCATCACTACAAACTCCTAATTTCAAACAGTGCGGAAAGAAAGTGAAGCTTGTCGCCTTTCTGACCTGCGTTGATGGTAAAGAAAGTGAATCAAGTTGCTACAGCCATGTGTATAACGTATTTTCATGAGACGGCTCACTTGAATTGTTCTTGATTTAAACGTTCACAACATTTGTCATAATTATCATTTGTTATAACAACATTTGTCATAAGTGTGTAGCAGCCAAAGGAGCCAAGCTTTCGAGTTGGCTACTACCACAGAGCAATTACAGACTATAGGGTCAAGAAAGCGAGAAACCGCTGATATGTTGGCGTGGCGTACTCATCTACGATAAAGGCTATTATAACAGTTACAGTACTTTGGTTTATTTCTGTCAGATTGGAAGAAGGAATCGAGCTGCTGTGCAGCACCGGCAGGTATCCTGAGGCAGCATTTATGGCTCGTACATACTTACCAAGCCACGTTTCAAAGTAAGTTGTTCTTAAACAAACGTGTTGAATCAGGTAATTGTCGATCATCTTGTTCACTTGATGATGCACTTGTGAATGAGACATGTCTACTGAAGTGACTTGATTCCATCACTAAACTCCTAACTACAAGCACAAGCAGTGCAGAAAGAAAAAAAGTGAAGCTTGTCACCTTTATAACCCGCGTTGATGGTAAGGAAAGTGAATCAAGCTGCTACAATGCATGATTATACAGTAGGATACAGGTTATGGATACAGGAGTTGGTATGGGGTGGACATACTACCTAGTCAGGGTTCTCCCCAGGATTTTGGGAATGCCAGGTGGTATTCTGACTTGCATCAAATGGTTGTGTGAGAATGGCCTTTTGCTGAAGTCCAAAATATCTTCAAGCATGGCGGTGTCTTTTTTAAGCCTGGGGGCTTTCAATTTTTCGAAAATCAAACCAGGGGGCCTGCCTGGCTTGAAAGTGCTGAGGAGAACACTGCCAGTAATATTGGTACACCTTTCCTTAGGGGAGATTGGGGATAAGATATAGTCATTAGTCCACAGTGATTGGCACATGCTTTTGGGGTGTTCCGCCAAGTCTGGAGAAGCAAACTAAAATAATACAAAATAAATGAATACATCAGAATAATATGGTGGTGGAATCTGAATCCCAGGAGAGTAGTGATGATGTTACCGCTTGGGAGGGGCGATGTCATTTCAAAACACGTGTATTTTTAAGCCTGCAAGTGTCGTTTCTATTATTATTCCTTTCTGTTATCTTGTTATAAACTCTATTAAAGATCGTTTACGAAATGCCTCAAGATAAGCTGTATTTCTAGGCTACAACCTACGTGTCTATAAATGTAACTGATTGCCTTTTCAAACTTATTACTTCTGTTACGTATCCCTTTCGTGCCATTTGGCTCATTCATCTTCCTAGTTCTTCTGTCTTGCACTGCAGCATGCACGTCATCTTACATGTTTGTTTTCCATCTGCTCTGGAGCTCCTTCTCTCTTCCGTCCGTCACGATGTTGCTTTTGTCCTCCCTCTCTTCTTGTTTTCTTCTGGAGTCCAGGTTAGAGTCGTGAAGCAGTTGTTGTTCGGTTCCTGTCTAAGGGTTTGCCCGATAAATTTCCATCTGCGCCTCCTTACTTCGTCACTGAGCCTCTGTATGCCCACCTTTTCTAGTAGTTTTTTAGTGCTAACTTTATTTCGCCATTTAACCTTCAATGTTCTTTACTTCTGCCAGAATTGTAAAGTTGTGGAAAGAAGATTTGGGAAAAGTCAACAAGAAGGCGGCCGACTCTCTGGCGGATCCATCAGAGTACGAAAATCTGTTCCCTGAATTCCAGGAAGCTTTGCAAGCAGAGCAGGTAATTACAATTTGAATCGTTGGCTTATGATTTTAACTGCTGCACTTGTGAATGGGACATGTTAATTGAAGTGGCCTGTTTCCATCACTATAATCTCCTAATTTCAAACAGTGCAGAAAGAAAGTGAAGCTTGTCGCCTTTCTAACCTGCGTTGATGGTGAAGAAAGTGAATCAAGCTGCTACAATTTTTATTCGAATTTCTCCTTTTATGATGTTATTCTTACCACCATGACATCCACTAGTCAGAAAACAGCGGAAAACAATAGGTCCAATGAGCGAAAACAATGCCTCTTCACGTGCGGTTTACATTTTGGTATATTTCTTTGCCTTTCCTTGCAAAACAACAACGTCAGGTCATAAAATTATAAGTTTTGTGGAGAAAGTGAACACACGACGGTTAATTTTTCTTTTTTTATTTGACTAACCTCCTTAATACGGACACCAAAGGAACAGATTAAAGTATCCGCATTATAGAGGATAGCATTGTATGAATTTTCGTATCTTTGGGACCAAAAGAACTGTCGTAATAGAGAGGTGTCCGAAACTAGAGAGGTTCGACTGTGCCACATCCGGCGTGTGTTTTTCAAAACTCCTGAAGACATGATGATGTTGAAGTTGTTAGCCAGCAAACCAACTCAACTTTTGCAATAAACCTGAGATTTTATTGTTTAGCTTTTAAAAGCAGCAAAAACTAGATATTTGTCGGTAAACATTTTGCACATAATTATAGCTTTAAGGTTACAGTGTACCTTCAGATCGAAAATTTATTGAAATTTTTTTTTTCGCGTTAAAATAAAGTTTACAGAATGAACTTTCATCCAAAAAAAGAATTATCGAAAAATAGTGAAAATTGACGGAGAAATGACGGTATAACTTTTGTGGGTGGAGTTTGTTTATTAAGCGATATGTTTTTTTAAGCGCCGTTTTCTCAAAGTTAATTTTTCGCTTGTTGGGGACACTTTAAAGAGCTACAACTCAAAGGGAATTTGTTCGATTTTCCTTAAATTTGGACAGAAGCTAGGCTAACATATAATCAACAAAAACGTGTCGGCGAATTTCTTAATTCAGAAAACTTTTTCGTCAAGAGCCATTTCCGTGCGATCATTCCAATTTTTTTTCTCGCCTTTTCGAAAATATTCTATAACTTTTCACTGCAATTGAATATGGGAAATCGCCGACACGTTTTTTTAGCGCTTCGTGTCCGGAAACCCGAGAACAAATCAAATTAGCAAAATATAATAATCGCTTTGAGTTGTAGCGTTTTAAAGCTGATTCGGACATTCGAATTAAGACGTCGTAAAAAATTCGACAATTCTTTTTTTTACCAAATGGTTTCCATATTTAGATAGCCAGCTCTATAAGCTTTAATTTGATATCTGGGTTTAGGTATATTAAGTGTAATCTTAACCCTATTCAGACTGGGCTTTTTTAGGCAATCTGTGACTGGGGGGGGGCTCCTCGGACCCCCCCTTCATATCTCTGGAACCAGTAAGGCTAGGACCATGAAATTTTCACACAATGTTCATCTCCATACAAGGAAACCTCACACCCAGTTTTGACCTGCCACACCCAATTATGACGTCACAGTGACGTAATTTTTGTCTTTTTGACGTTTCTTTGATATTTTTCCATCCAGATACTTAAAATATCAAATATAACTGTAAAATCATCTCTTTAATATTACAACATAATAAATACAAACTAGGACACACTTGTAAAGCGAGAAAAGGCAAAAAAAGGCGATAAAACTGTAATTTTGTAAATTATTGTCCGCCATCTTGGATCCGCCATCTTGGATCCGCCATCTTGGATTTCCTTTTTTTTCGTTTAAATTAAAATTTAAAAAATATCTAAAAGAGAAAAGGATCAGAATGTATAAAACACGTATCAAACTAATGTCTATTATCCAAACAATGAACTTAGAAGCGTTATTTAATAAATAGTACAAAATTTTTCTCTATAAGTAAAAGTGAGCAAAAATTTGCCTACCCCTCCCCCCCAAATATTTGATGTTAAAATTTTTTGATGTCTTTCAAGAACTAGTCCCAAGAAAAAACTATTCTAATAAGAAAATGCACTATAAGTCGAAAAACAAGATCTTAAAATAAAAAATTCACCATATTTTAATATTTTGAAAACCTATGTGTCAAAAACCGGTTGCCATGGCAACATGGTTAATCACACTGACATGTTATAGACACCAAAATGTTCCTAGATAAATTCTAGGAAAAGTCAAAAAATTTCAGCCTCATAGCTATTTCGGTGTAAAAGTTATTACAATTTTACAGGAGGGGGGGTTCGAAAAGCCCCCCCCCAGTCTGAATAGGGTTAAGACGCTAGAGCTGTTATACTGGAGACACCCCCGAAGGTACACTGTAACCTTAAGGACCAGAAAAGTTTTCGGGAGCTTTGAGAAACGCACGCCTGCTACCACTTCTAATGTCCGCTATCGTCACCATCACTACCTCTGCTGCTATTGCTGTCACTACAGCTCGACTTCTGCCCCTATTAGCTGCGGTTACACGTTTCAACTTTTACCTAGGTAAACTCGAAACAACAATAGCCAGTGCACGCTTAATTTGAATTAACAATAGCCCTTGCATGCTTAAGCGTGCAGCGGCTATTGTTCTTTCGAATTTACCGAGGTAAAAGTGGCAACGTGTAACCGCAGCTATTGTGATTTGTTTTAGTAACAAAAATTCGCGGCTGAAATGCATAAAGAACGATTGAATGTAATGTGTTTACTTGTTTATTACACTACAGTTCCTGAAGCGAGAAAGAGTGCAAATGAAACCAGCTTCCCAATACAAGCACGCCCCGGTAAGTTAACAGTTCTTTAGTTATTTTTAGTTATTTTATCCAGCCTTTTATAAAGTCCAAACGTGTTATCTTTCTTTCTCGGCCTTATCAAAGGGTCACTGCAAAAGAAAACAGTACAAAGCTATGGACAGTCGCATGTTTGAATTCCGCAGTTTCTTTTTGTGAATCACGGCCGCTTGATAGAGCTCAGGTTTTGCATTGATTAACGGAAGAACTTTCACAACTGTGTACTTATTAGAGGTTGTCGTCTACTCAATAGCGGTTTTCAATCGAGTATCGAAAGTACAGTGTAATTTCGCAATTGCTTTGGTTTTGCATTGCTACGCTTCGTGATTGGCTGAAACATCTCGCGCCACTTTCTCAACCAATCAGAAGTAAAACCAAAACCAATCGTGACTTGCTCGCACTTTTTCCCACGCTTGGCGCCGGCTACTTGTATTTGCTTCGAGTTCTGATTGGTTCATTGGTTTTTCTGCGTCTGTTGTGATTGGTCAGAATAATTACTTTGGTTTTGGTTTTATGACACCCATGTAAAAACCGCTCTAAGGATGTAATACAAGAACAATTCAGGTTTGGTTGTAGCTTTAATGTGTCAGTTAAGGAGAGCAAAATATCGGGGTAACTTCACCAGCACCTTTACTGAGCACTGAAAGGAGACAAGTGTTAGATTATCAGCCAGACAAGGTTATAAACTTATTATTTAATCATACTATTGTGTTCTTCAGAGTAACACTGATCGTGATGTGTTTGAGGAAATGAAAGCGGCAAAAGAAGAGGGGACCCTGGATTCAATTCTGGTAAGAAGACTTAATACATGGTTAAAAACAGTACCAATATAGCACTGGAACTAGTTCGATCAGGCAATGCTGCGTTTCTTCCCTAGCTGGAAACTTGGATACAAAATCGCGTTTCACAAATCTTAATTTACGGGGCTTGAGGCATTGCTGTCGATAATGGTTAAAAACAAATCGGCATGCTAAGGCTTAAGAGTGCGGCTCAGTTCAGACTATGAGTTTTGCATCAGGGTAGGAAGCTTGGGTTTTAAAAAATAAGTTTTGTAAAACGCCATTTTGGAGACTTGCAAGTTTTGTGACCCCACGAAGCCAGCATTAACGAAAGGTCAGCTTTCTCAGACAAACACCGATTGAGCTGAGGGCGTAAACCCCAACCCCAAACATGTAAAAATCTTGCAGTTCTGCACGTTTGCAGACGACATGTCGGCTTCGTGAGCAGACGCCATTCTGGAACGTTTTTTGTGCACCACCATCATCTGCTAATACGGCACGATTTGCATGAACGTTTTGGAGGGATCGACTTCCAAAACGTCAAAGATGAAAAAATCACATGTTAATCAATAATTTGCAACGTTATGGTCATAGGCTCCCCGCTGCCTTCACTAAGGTGTACTTTTATAATCAGTTATCAATTAAGAGTTATTATTTCAACCTTGGTACTAAACGTGTGTACTGTTTTAATCGCAGGCAGCAGTAGAAAACCTGACGTTCAATGAGCCTTCGGCATCCAAACCAATGGAGCCCTCGAAACCGACATTTGCTGCCTCATCAAGCTCGCCTTCCTTCCCACCGCCCTCTGCGACTGCAGACCGACCCCCAGCGGCTGTCCCCCAAGCAGCTGTGCCCCCAGCGGCGGGGAAAGCACCTGTTATCAGTAAAAAAGCAGAAATTGAACAAGATAAGGTGAGAGGTTACTGTTTGAGAGAGAGGTGTTGCAACTAAAACACAAAGCCTTCTACAATTAAACACCTTTAATAACTTCATGCCGTTGCGACCATCCTGTCCGGGACTCTACTCCTGAGAATGTCGTGTTACTACTGGGAACGTCTCGTCAGGAACACCCTACCGATGGGAACAATCCCCCGGTATTGCAGCTAAAACACTCAGCATTCTGAGCACCTAAGGCCGTCCCCCGTTTTTTTCTCCGTTTACCGTCGTCCCACCGACCCATATTTGTGCGTTTTCAAAAAAAAGAGTTATACTGGCAGATCGCAAAGAAGTGTTGATGGTTCATCTTTTTTTCGCTTTTCTCGGCTGAGTTTAACCACGACATCGATCTTTTCTTCCTCCATTGCCACCATATTAATTTTGTAACCACGTCTCGTTTCCAGGTTTCATGGCAATGATGCTTGGGTACCGGGCCTCCTAGTTCCAGATTGCTTCTGATTTTTTTTAAGGGGTCTTTTTTTTTATCCGACCGACCCAAAACTAGGAAACACATTCGACGATAAACGGAGAAAAAAAAAGGGACGGCCTAATATGACTTTATGCTATTGAGACCATCCTGTCCGGGACACTCCACTTCTCAGAATGGTCTTTTACGACTGGGAACATCTTGTCAGGAACAACTACCGATGGGAACAATACCCCCCGTATTGCAGCTTAAACGCTCAGCGTTCTGAGCACCTCTAATAGTAATAAGGACTTTGTGCTATTGAGAGCATCCTGTCCGGGACACTCCACTGCTTCCTCCCCCCTCCACCCCCTTGCTGGGATCACCCTGTAACTGGGAACAAGTTCTTTCCTTCAGCGCCTTTCAACTCCCCTCGTCTTCCTGTCTTGATCGGTTAATGTCCAGTCCGTTTCTTTTGTGTTAACAGTTGAAAAAAATCCTGCTGTACCTTGCATTACAGGATGAAGATCTCGACGATGATTTTGACGATTTCGGCCAGGATGACGACGTGAGTCTCAAGTTTAGGTTTTTAAAGGCTGATGTCCTTGTAGTGAGACATCCTTAGATGGACTGTCACTATTCTTGTGTAACTTCATAGGGTAAAAGTTTCTACTTTGATTGATTGATTCGTTTGAGAATCATATCCAACCTCCCCAAGCAAATACCTCTCCCAAGGCATTGTTCATTTTTAAAAGGGAGGGGATTGGTTGGAATTTTATGGATTGTCTCTGAAATAAAATCCTCCCCGCCCCGTTTCCCCCTCAACCAGTCCTTTTTCTTTTCTTCACATGGCCACCGCGAGATCTTCATATCCCTTCGACAAACGGATAGAGGATTGAAGGATTAAAGGGACACTGTCACCATGGCGCATGCGCCCGTTTCTTGAATCGAATTTGAAAAGTTCAGCCTGAATTTTTACAGTTTGAAAAGCGAGATCCAAAATGGCGTCGACTAGCGGTGACACTCGCAGTGAAAACGTAGAAACCTGGCCGAAAAAAAAAAACCCTGAAAAGAGTGGTTAAAATGTCATAAACGTATTTATCTGGAAGACAAAATTTTAAATACATTGGTTACAATTGAAATTTTCTGCAGGCTGCAAAGCATGCAACGAGTGCTTAAAAAAGTATTTATGTTTGTGTGTGTTTTCTCTCAACAGGATGACCTAAATATCGATGATGACGATCTTCTAAACGATGATGACGATGATTTACTCGACGACTGACACGACAAAAAATTCTAGTTATTTCTGTTAAATGTGACTCTGTCTACGAACAATTGGTTTTAGTCGCCACCTGTAGTGATTACTAAATATCCGTGTTTCGCTGAGATGAGATTTTATTCTTAGCAGCACGCAATAATTGTAGTTATACATAAATTAAATAATAAAGAAACTTATTTCAACGAGTTAATTGTTTGTAGGTTTTGTTGGTTTGAATACCTCACATGAATAAATTCATAGGGCACAATTTTGCTAGGGGTGTCACTTTTAAAAGCTTTATATCTTGGGCCTTTAGAAGCCGATTTCGCTAAAACTTGACAGATATATTGGAGAATAATGGGAGTTCACCAGTACAATTTTTTATTCAATGAATCGGGCGTTATGGTAATGCTGTAATGAACGTAAGTTAAAATTTGTAAAACGTGATTTTGTGTCCAAGTTTGCTTCTCGAGAAGATCACAAAGCAAGTTGATTTCACCATTGATCCGTCAAAACCTCCATTGTGTCATATCAGAAGCCGATTTTTTTATTCCAACTTTCATTGAAAGTTATTACCTTTTAAAGTTTACCTCCCTGCTGTGTCATCTCATGAAGTTCTATATCCACGCTGAATTCTTGAAACAAAATTGCTTGTTTTTACGCTTCCGAAGGCTTCCCGAGCAAACACGAATGCAAATACAGCTATTTCAATGAACGTTGTCGGATGAAAGCGTAAAGCCAAGACCACAAGGTAGTATGGGTTAGAGTTAAGCCATTGAATTAAAATCTCATACTACCTTGCGGTCTTGGCTTTTCGCCTTTTTCAACCGACAACGTTAATTGAAATAGCTGTATATATTTACCGGTATGATAATTTTGCTAATTTTAATCCACGGGCTATTGTCAGCACTTAATACAGAAAGAACAATGCGTTGCAAAATAGTGTATTTTACCAGACAGGGCTTTGCACGTTCAATTATTGGTGCAGAAACATTACCGAGCCTGTTCGTGAATATTTCGCGCATTTTCGGTATCAGCCGTCGCATTTCGCGCATACTCTTCATAAATGCCTACTGATATGCGGAACCTGTCCCCCGCGACCTTAAAGAAATTTAGACTCGAATTGTTTGACGTGTTCAGACATGTATTTATTAATTTTGGACAACCCAGTGAACTAATATATACAGCTATTTCAATTAACGTTGCCGGATGAAAGCTCAAAGCCAAGGCCGCAAGGTGGTATGGGTAAAAACTCATTCTTTTGATCGGCCATTTCAACATTAACAGAAATAAAATGCACACTGCGGTTATAAACATGACAAAACAGCGCATGTTGTAAAAAACTTTGATTAATGACTTGACGTTTCGTATGCTTCAACATGCATCTTCAGAAGTGGTTGGATGAATACAATAAAATTTAAATGCTATGGAGAAAGACTGGAACCTAATTTAAAAGAAATGACAATAGTGAAAAAAAAATGCTAATATACAGACCTATCTTAAAGTCTGCTAGAGAATACAAACATACAAGGCTAGTAAAGAAAAATCTTTTGTCACGCAATGGTTACTCTTTAATGTTATCCCTGGGACAGAAACATCATCCCATTCCATTCCGATAATTTCCTGAGGATCATTTCGGGGACAATGTGAAAAAAGTGGGGATCACTTGTGGTCTGGGATCATTTTGGGTCGTGTTCAGGTCGATTTGGGGATCATTTCGGAGTCGATCGGGGGTCATTTGAGGACGGGGATCATTTCGGGTCTTATACATATGACCGCCATCTTGGATTTTACTCAAAATTCAAGTTTATCGAAAAAATGCAGAAATTTTAGGTTTTTTTTCCTTAGAGTTGTAAAATGATATAATGCCGGAAATATTTTGCTGCTTTCGGTAGCATTTTATGTATTTTTGTTTTATCAAAAAAGTGAAAACACGCATTTTTATTCTAAAATGGCTTGACCTCGTGCTACTTATGACGTCATATCTCATAACCATAGTAACAGATTCTCTTCAAACTTTGCCAAAGTGTGTCTCAGGAAAAACAAACTGCTTATTTTGTGAATTCTTGGTTTTCACATGACGTCATAAAAATTCAAAAATCTAAAGTATACGTCCTACAAAGCTGTTTCTAGCATGGTATGTGGATAGACACCCCCTGTTATAATCTTTCACAAAAAGTTTCAGGTTTTAACGATGTTTTGCTTCCGATTTATAAAGGTTTTAAATGTGTCACGCTATATCAGATAAGCCATGAAAATAAACAAAATTGAAGTTGAAAGTTATTTTTGTATTATAGATTTTATAAGACGATTAAACAGCACTTATAGTGAATACGATATTTTGTGATGAGATTTTTGGTGTAATTAAGACATGTGATAACAATAAATGCTCTTAAGGTTCGTGGCAACCACCCACTCACCCCGCCCCCCCCCCCCTCCCCCTCCTCCACCCTCTCCCCTTGTACATCTGAAGGCTAGGTTAAGGTGAGTTGGAAATTTTATGTAGTGACACATTTTCTCAAGATGACATAAGTTAAGCATTTTATTTACAAATATAATGTTTTACAATGTTGGAACGGCTATACACGTACAAGGTGAAAATAACTTCAACAGCAAAACGATAGACTAATCCAATCCATAAATTTATATTAATTTAGTTACTGTTCCAGTAGTTAGTTTAACTATCAATTGTTATCTTTTAAAGCGTATTATTGCCAAGCGGAAATCCTGCAAGTGCTCAGAGGTTTCTTTAATTGGTCGAATCTTCCTGGAAGGGGCTTTGGTGCAATAACTTCTTTCTATAATACGCCATCTGAAAAGAATTTTCACAAATAGTTTACTTTTTGTTTATTATCTCTGAACAAAACAAACTGGTTAAATTAATTGTAAAAAGTTAATTACCAATTCATTAAATCATTCATTTAGTCCAACCTGATTTATATACCTAATTCAATAAAGGTTGCTTTGGCAATTGGTCACTGGTAATTGGGCATTGGCATTTGGGCACACAGGCGGAACACAATGCAATGCTTTGCTTGAGTGACCGCCAAACAATAGCTTCCCAATGCCCAATTACCAATGACCAAAGCAACCTTTATTGAATTAGGTGTATTCAGGTACAGTCGGTACAGTGCGACGCGCCTTGCCGTGAGAACCCAACAAACTTTTTTACAAGTTTGCACGATATCGCCCACTAATTCTTATAATCATTTTTGTAACTGCGAATGCGTGTGAAGCAATAAAGTGAATTAAATCTTGGTATTTAATCAGTAATTAACTAATTTTACACTTCTGCGATAAGCACAAAGCGACAAGATTACAATTTATCTTGCTCAACTTTGCGAGGAGGAGTGCCCGTCAACTCAATTCGCCCACTCGGATTGGCTAACTTGCAAACACTGTTCAGGGGCGTTCAGTTGTTGTTGTTGTTAATAACATATATAGGACTTGTATGAAAGATTCACTCGCTCATTTTATCCTCTCTTGGTTATCCGACTTGTTCTGACGGCATAGTTAACCCTCGGACGTACAAGGGGGGGGGGGGGGGGAGGGGGTTGCCACCCCCCCTTTAAGGTTTTTCTCCGATATTTTCAAGACCATTTAAGAGTAGCACATGCCGTTTTCAGTAGCTGTACATTTATCCTTAAGACACATTTCGGTAAAGTGTGGCGACAAGCGGTTGCTATGGTAACGAGATATGACGTCATAAGTAACATGTGGTCAAGCCATTTTGGAATAAAAATGCGTGTTTTTCACCTTTTATCAGTGAAAAAACAACGACCGTCCTGGCGGCCATTTTGGATGACGTGACGGACCCCAGCAGCGTCACAACCCATAATATTTACCATATCTTGCAGAGCACATTGCGGGCTATCTATTAGATGTAAAATATTTCCAAAATATTGCAACATCGCGAAAACCCAAGGGGGTAACACGGTGAGGGTATAAGTTTGCGTGTACGTCCGAGGGTTAAAAAAACACAAAGGTTATGAAACCTGAGAACTTTCTTTGTTCGATTTTGTGTCCGCGTTTTCGGCCTTGACCGTGCACAATCACAAAAGATTTTGAGTTTTGTGCGAGCGATTTGTGCGAGCAATAAAGGTAGGTGTACAGTTTTAGTACTTAAATTGCAGTTGAGAAATGTGTTTGTTTAATGTGTTTTCAGCCCTGACCAAGCACTTTCCATGCACTCATAGATTTTGAACTTTGTTTGAGCAATTATAGCAAACAAAAATGTAAAAGTAGATATACAGTTGCAGTACTTAAACTGTAGTTGAGAAATGTGTTTGTTTGATGCGTTTTCTGCCTTGATCGTGCACAATAATGCACTATAGATTTTGAACTTTGTGCTAGCAATTATAGCCAACAAAAATGTAAAGGTAGATATACAGTTGTAGTACTTAAACTGTAGTTGAGAAATGTGTTTGTTTGATGCATTTTCTGCCTTGATCGTGCACAATCATGCACTATAGATTTTGAACTTTGTGCTAGCAATTATAGCCAACAAAAATGTAAAAGTAGATAAACAGTTGCAGTACTTAAACTGTAATTGAGAAATGTGATTGTTTGATGCGTTTTCGGCCTTAACTGTGCACATCCATGCACTAGATATTTTAAACTTTGTTTGAGCAACTAACTAATAGAAATGTAAAAGGATGTGCACGGTTCACGTACTTTCATCGTAAATTGTAGCTTTTTTCAACTAACCGTATCAATCTTTCAATTTATTTATTTGTTTTTTTATTTCATAAAACCTCACCTTCAAAAGCGCCCGTTTCTTACCAAGGCAACACGTCCATGTAAATCCGCAACAGTTGGCCGCCTCAGATGCCGATCGTTGAGCATTTTCAAATTCACGCACGTAATTAATTCCGTCATGGACCTCTTTCTCATAAAGGTTTCCTAATTCCTGCGATGGCTGTAGTTGTGAGCAAAAAAATAAATTAAATGAAAATTTAGCCACTGATACCCCTTTCCTCCTAAACGCGCTTTTAGGAGCGCACCAGGGGTATACACTTTGTACCACTTGTGACATCGTCAACTTTTTCGACTATCTGATGCAGCGAGATAGTCAGTCTCAGAGTACATGTCTAAACACAACATTGTTCATCTGTCCAAGTAAAACAAGGAAATTTTCCTAGCAAAATTCAGGGAGAACTGATTTGGGCAACGCATCGATTGTTTCTTTTTTGGGCAAAATATCTACTTTTCTGGAAACTAAGCTGAAACATTTTACAGCAGAAAGGAGGAAAAATAAACGCCTAACAAAAGTACCAGACTCGATAACGATAACCATAACGAAAAGAAAGAGAGTGAACAAATCATCCCCCACCAAAAATAATAATAATCGAAATCACTCTAAACATTTTGCTCTCAAAATTTTGTCTTCTGCGCATGCCCCAAGTAGGAATATAAGAAATCTGCACCCATGCAGTGAGAAGGAAAACTAAACATTCATGCTATAAACAATGTTTTACAAAGTTCGGAGTCATATTGACGAAACGGCGGACAAACAATGGCTATAAATTGCGGTTTTTGGTACAAATTCATGCGTCAAACTTGACCGCAACATGTATTATTTGCTATGTTAGCAGCACGTCTCTTGTTTATTAGGCCGCATTTTGTAATTCATTGAGGTCACTTTACGATTCAGAAATGATTTTGTCAGCAAGCAACTTTTTAAATTGTTAAAGCAACTTTCTCGATTTCTTTCTCGATTAAGCAACTTTTGAGTAACTTTTGAAGATATTTTTGAGCAACCTTTTAACGATTAGCTACAATTTTTCAGCAGAATCTGTCTAACCCTGACAGAGCAACTGCTCAGCGCTTTCCATGAATTTTATCTCTGTTGGTACCAAATATGGCTGATTCTACCAGCTCACAGTCAGAAACAAGAGAGAAATTTGAAGACTTTTTGAAAATTTTAGAAATTTTAAAAAAGAGTTTTAGAAATTTTTGAAAGAATTTTAGAGCTTTTCTGGAGGAATTCCGGAAAGAATTTTAGCCCATATTTTCGGAAATTTGGGAATCTGTAACACACTTGTAGATAGGCTGCTGTCATGAATTGAAACTTTGATATCAAGAAAAGCGACTGAAGTTTCAGACATTTCCCAGGCATATGTTCAAGCCAGATGAAAATAATTGACAGAAGTAATATAAATTGATTAACCCTATTCGGCCTGGGCTTTTTTTTGAGTTCCTGAGCCTGGGGGGGGGGGGGGGGGGGGGGGGGCACATTGTGCCCCCCCTTCGTAACTTCAAGAACAATAAGGCTACGACAATGAAACTTAGAGGGTACATAGTACGTCCGAGACTGTCTCCTTTGCGGTCCGCACAATGCAACGATGACGTCATATGACGTAGTTATTAGGTAATTAGTTATACGGCCGCCATCTTGGATCCGCCATCTTGGATTTCTGAAATTTTTTAAAACCTCTTAAAAACCGTCCAAATTGACTCAAAATTAATCAAAAGCAATAAATAAACGCTGAATGACGTAAAAATATAAAAGTTATACCAATAAACATTGTTTTTCTTCATTCAAAGGTACAAATATGCAAATTTCAAAAAACATGGCTGTCAAAATCTTGTTGCCATGGAAACATCAAGTCACGTGATCAAAAAATTGTCATACAAAATTGTTGTCAGATAAATTTTAGGAAAAGCCACAAAGTTTGATGGCGTTTGAATACATATTAAAGAAGTTATAAACGTTCAAAGTTAGCGCGGGCACTTTGTGCCCCCCCCAGGCCGAATAGGGTTAAGGTAGCGCCAATACAGTCGTCGATGTAAAGGCCCTAGAGTTCAGGTTGGTTCCATCTGATACTGATTGATATTTTGAAATTTAATATTTGATGTAGCCCACGAAATTGGTTTGAGAATTTTCGGTTTCAAATTAACGAATTTCCGGTTTCAAGTAAACGCAGAAGAAATTTGCCGGTTCTTCAAGGAACGTGACTATCCCGACCCTGTTGCCAATAAGGATCAACAACGTGCACAACAGATTAATCGAGAGACAGCACAACAAACGTCACAGAAGAAAAGGAATGAAAAAATTCTATTCACCCTCACATTCTGCTCACACAACCACGCAGTTAAAAGCATCGTTTTATAGAAGTTCAAATTACTCCAAAATGACTCCAAACCAACAGAATTTTTTTACAACCTCGGCTGATTGCATTCAAATGTGACAAAAACATAGGCGATTCTCCAGTTAGAAGCACACTAACGATCAACCTGGTATTTTTAAATGCGCGTGCACGATTTAACACTCATTCATAACGCGTACAAAATATCTATTTTACCTACTGCATAACGTGTACTTTATGCAAAAAGATATTAATACATTTTCGCGAACATCTACGAGGCGTTGAGAGGAATGACAAAGACGCACCTAAACCAGTCGCTTGATCATTCTAAACAACTCATGGCGATCCGGCTAAGGCCTTTCCCTAAACCAAAGTAACACGGGAATTAAAAAAAAATTGTATAAAAAAATTTAGAGCGAAAACAACTCTTTCTTATCGGAACTAACATGTGTAATCCCCACAGCATCAACGAACGCTTTTCATTCAACTTATTACATTTCTTTTTCAAATCGTCAGCTTTTGAGTCTCTGTAAAAAGTATGACGAACAAACCTATCGAAAAACAAGAGAGAACGTAATGTCGCGTTTTTGAATGCTATTAATAGTTTATAGGACAAAAAGGGAAAAATCTAGCAATGGTGAAATAATCAAAATGAGTTGTAAACAAATTGGGAATACATCGTATTAATTGTATAGCGTTGTTCTCGTTTTTACATTGAAACGAGCATATTTCACTTATTTTTAGTATCTCTTTTTAAATGCAAAAAAACAACAACAACAGCCATTTGGGCAACTAAAATAAGCTTCCGTTTTCTTCACAATCACTTTACTGGTGATTTAAAACTATCATTAATTATTTCTGTCAGTCTGCAGATGACCCGAATAGAAATGGATTGCAACTGAAAAATGTCTTGGAAATATAATACAATGAAATGTCACAATTAAATGGTTCGTTTCCCATTATCAAGGAATCACTTAATACGTTTCTCTCTGTTTTCTGAAAGCATTTCCTAAAGCTGTTTAGCGAAATATTTTGTGTTAATAGTTTTAACACGAAAAAGAAAACAGCTAAATCTCACTGATATTGCTTTTTGACAATTTTGGGCAACTGGCAAAGAATGAACTCTTTCACTGCGAGAGTCAATAATGGAGTCATGTAGTGTAGTTCTAACTTTCGAGTCTGTGAACGAAATCTTATGGTGTGACCATTTAAATGAAACCTCTTCAGCAGTACTTTTGCATGGTACCATTTGTTTTTCAATATTTTGCAAAATGAAATTTAATATTTTTTTGAATTTTGATGTTTGGCACTCTTGGGAGTGAAAGGGTTACAATTGAAGAAAACTGAAAAATCTTACCTTTGCAATTGTACTTTTCTTCCCGCAAGCAACTCCGACAAGGCAAAAAATCAGAAAAAGAAGAGAGCTTGTCCGCAGCATTTTCATTATTAAAGTTAACCGAAGAACGTTTCAGTTTGATGAAACCGAAGTTGGGACTTTGAAAGGTTTGTAACTTGTCCTGTAAAAGGGCACTGTATTTATATGCTTTGAAACTGCGCGTTGGCGTGTGTCTATAGGCGACTTTAATTCCGGCGGATTTTGCCGTTATTCTTCTATTTATATATCTTTACCTCAGGAAAACATGACAGTATTTAAAAACTGTGGGCGTTTTCAAAATTGACGGTGACAAACTAAGCACTAAGATGCGTCATTTGTGATAAATAGTGTTCCATCTTGACCCCTCGATTCTTCCCGAAAGAGAAGCAATTAAAAAGGAAGTTTGTTTTGCTTCCTTAACGATTGGCATGTGTTTCAATAACAAACGGTCATACGTTTTCAGGGAGTCTTGTCATACCATGCCATGGGCAAATAGATTAAAATAGAATAAGAGACAGGCATTTCTATAACTAAAGCTTTTTTTGCTTTTTGATAATTTTTAAATTATGAGAACTCAGACAATCACACAGCGAAAGACTTGATAAATGACCGGGTTGTTTTTTTGGTTGTTCATCAAATGATTTTATCACAATGAACTAATTTAGGCGGTATAGGCAGTCGGTTTTTACCTGAGATCACTAAAACCAACCTAATATTCGGAAATTGAAAGGTCATTTTATTCCCTCCTTTAATTCATTCTAAAAGAAGTTCGGAGTGTGGATAAACTCCTTCGAAAAATGGTTTTACTGCATGGTACAAACTTGTTCTATGATCTTTTGAGAATCTAGCTTTTGAAAAGAAGCAAGAATAGAGTTTCTTATTGGTGCCTAATATGTCTCATTTTCATTCTGAACCGATTTTCATTTCTAATATTTTTCTCTGTTTTAGCATATGAATCATAAACGCCGAAATCCATTCAAAAATGAAGCGATTTTAGAAGCTATAATATTTGAAAACTGACAGGAAAAAATATCGGAGCCTATTTGAAGCGTATTTCACTTTCATCTATATATTATTCAGTTTCCTACTAAAGTTCTTCAATAAAGTTTGATCCATTGATGTGTGCTTCCGCTAAATCAACTACTAAAAAATTGTTAACAATAATTTCGTGCGGAGTTTAAAAGCTTTTTACTGGATGGCATAAAACTGCCCAATAGGCAGATACTTGCAACTATAATTTCGTCGTTTATTCATTTTAAATAAAATATAGGCGTTGTTACAAAGTTTGGTAGATCTATTTCATCAATTACTTGTACTTCAAAGTAAAGAAGAAAAGAAATAAAACCAATTTTTTACCTTCTATTTTTCAGTTATACTAATCAGCAAAGTCAAAAAAAGGAATAATTAACAAAAGCAAAGGAAGCTAGAATTTTCCACATTGTCGAAACCCGTGACTTAAAAGACAGTCAAGAAAAAGGTAACAACGAATTACTCTTGACAAACTACGCAGTAAAGCCGTATACAGGATCTGAAGTTTCCTGAAGGCAACTTTTAACGGCGTAATAAAACTTGGCATTGAAATATAACAATTTACAATTAATAAACCTTGAATAAAACATACCAAAATTTTAGTATTGCGCCTTTCAACAAAACTCTTAATAGGACCGTTAAGACGAAGGATTTTTGGTAATTCCTGTGGTACTTCTCAGCATTTTGCAAAATTAATCTTTAGTTTAGACATTTCAAAGTTTAGACATTTTTTTTTGTACTGGGACAGCTTCAAATTTGGTAGCAGAGGGCGAGGATTGTCCATAGCAGCAATGTTGTAATACTTGTAACCGAATTTTCCGTAATTGTGTTTCTAAGTTAAATGCTTTTCTTTTCTTTTCTTTTCCGTCCTTTAAGCCTGATATTTTTAATGCCTGATGAGTTTCTGGCTTCTCCTCGACTGAATTTTGTCTCCGATGGCAAAACCTAAAAACATAAACGTTGTCGAAATTCCCTAATGTTTATGGAGCAAGCCAGACCAAGAAATTTTTCATCAAAATGCCTCTTTCGTAATTTTTAAAAGTAACAGCCATTACATCCGATCTTTTCGTTTCACGTATTATTGAACAAGGTTCGCCTCAATTGTTGGTCAGATAAAACAAAAAAGATCCATGCCATTTCTTTTTCATATTCTGTTTTTTTTTTTTGAAAACCCAAATTAATGAAATGAATTCGTAAGCTTTGGCCTAAGCTGACCTTGTTGAAAATGCCAAAACTCTTATGGAACCAATGAGGACATTTTATTTGTGTTGTGTTTGGACCACATCGTCTCCTAGAAAAGGAAATTATAATAAAAATTTATTAAACTGCATGTTTGCCTTTTAAATTGACCTAGCTTTGCAGAAGGCTATTAAAGAACAATAAATAAAGCACAAAAATAACCTTTAATAAAAGCAGGAGCGATTCTTTAATACGCGGCACTTCTTTGCGGACTATACCCTTGGCCTTACGATTGACTTGTTGCTTTCATCAAACTGTTTGAAACATCGACCACCCATAAACAGTATGACGAAATGATGGCCGCGAATTAAAATCCAATATAAATTCATTGTCGGCATACAACACACCTGCGGTTTTCACTAACGAGCCATTTATAGATCGACTGTCGGAGTACAAACAAATTCCGTTGTTATTTAAATACAAGTAGTGAAGTTCATCAGTTTCATCTTCAGCAAAAGTTCAGCAACCAGCTGAAGAAGTATTTAATTATATTTCTAGCAACTAATAAAAATGTGGGTGAAACAACGACGTCTAACTATGTAAGTTAGAAAAGCACATTTAAAGTAGTATTCTTGTCGACACACAATATAACGTAAGTTAAGAAAAGCAATTAAAAGTAGTATTTTTGTCGGCACACAATATTCATGATGCAGTAACTGATGATTTATTGATCGATGTAGCACCGGAATAAAGTTAGGTTTCTTGTTATCTAGAGTACGGATACTGAAATACTAAACTGTGACCATTCAAATGAAAACTAGTAGTACTTTCCTGTGGTGCCGTTTGAATCAGTATATATTATCCTGATTGTGTGCCATTAAAATAAATACTTAACTGAACAACGATTCCATGCGATGGTCTTTTTTTTGCCAAACACTATTAAGTGGGAATTATATTATATGTTCCCAAAATTATACTTTACTGCACTCTTTATACATGTAAATTGGGCTTAGGGATATACTTTTTACTTTTTATTGCGGAAAATTTGAAAATTTGGAGGAAATTAATAAACGTTTCACCCAAGGATAAAGTATTCAAATTAAAAAGAGACAAAAGGCAGGAACAGAGGAGTAAAATGTGTCCAATCCATCTTCTCTCTATGACGTTTAGCAGACCTCTAGTCTCACTCGGCTTCCTTCTTATGCAAACTATCACACCTGTTCGACTGCAAAACGCCTACCTTTCGCTGTGATTTCTAGAAAAATTAAACAGGAAAATGTTTGTTCAAGGGTGGACTTTTATTGCAATCAGATGTGCTGGAGTTTTCGTTTGGCTGTAATTCAGTAATCAGCAAAAGCAAACTCTATTACTTGATCAACTTCAAATAAAGAAGGAATTTAGAATTGTTTTTTTATTTCACTTTTTTTTTTGACATAAGTGATCAATTCCAAACTTCCTTTTGTAAGAATTGAAAAACAAACAGACAATAACAGCAGCAGCATTAATAGCTTTCATTTGAATGGTTTATACTGCAATATTTCATACACAAATTCAAACGTTAGAACCACGTTCAGAACAACTCACGGTTTCGACTGGGATTAAAGGTTTAAAGTATGAGAAGAGTTCGGTGAAAAAGGCCTGTTCACAATGAATCCACCATTTTAAAAATTTGGCGAAATTTGGTTTTGCTATGAATAATGTTAAAATTGATTTCGGAATAAAAAGAGACTTGTAAATAAATAAAAATAAACAGTATTTTCTGATAAATATATCGTAATATACAGGCATGTAACTTGGCTTCAAATATAGTAAAATAGGTGTTCCATTTCTCTCATTTATTTTCAGCTTTAGAACCATAAATTGAAGATATATTTTTAATTCACCTCTCTGATCATGAAAAGTTACTTTGTTGGTGGAGTCAAGCTACACCGAAAAGCCTGGTTATCGCGTGATTGCGATTTTTCAATAATTCCAGTCCGTTCACAGAACTGATGGCATCCAGAAGTACCGTATTTGCAAATACTCCTTGAATTAGCCGGGCAACAACCAATTGACCCTTTTATTTTTACCTTCTGCGGCTAACACCACTTTACAACAACCTGAACGCTATGAAATGTTGCATATAATTGTAACCCTGAATGCCGTTTTGTTAGAATAAACACCGGGGACATTTATTACAAACGCAGTTGCTTTGAGGAGGAGTTGAGTAAGAAATCAAGGGGGAAGAAAAGAATACGGATATTACGTTGCCATGCAGCCCTCCGTGACTCGGTGCAGGAAAAACAAGAAATCATACTACAGCTATAGCTCTTCTTTGGACCAACTTTCCTCAACGATCACTCTCACAAAACCCCGTTTACTGACATTCTTATTAAAACTCTATAACTGACAGATCTCTTACGCGACCAGCTCTACTTACGACCACGTTTTCCAAATCTTTAAGGTGGTTCTAACGAGAACTTTATTCTTAAAAATTTTCATTATTCTATAGAAGTGCACACTCTCAATTGGGAGAAAGCGGTACCGATTTACAGTGCAGAAAGTGGACAATTTTGACGGAGCTTGTGACTTTTCCATCAACCATCCGTGACCTTTTTACGGTTAAGAACATCCAGTTCCTAGCGGTCGACGACCTGAAAAATTGACAGTTTAATTTTCGTCCATTTAACTGGTTGACGATTTAAAAGCGCTTCTTTTATCGATTGCCCTTAACCACATTGACACCCTTGAATACCATCGCTGCCATCGGTTGCATCTGCAAAACTAAATTCAAAATCCAAATTTGAGTACAAGAGTTCATGTTTAGGAATAAATACAAATCTAGAAAAGTCAAAGAGAATAACATCTCTAAGCGCTGTTTTTGTAGATGTGTGTAGGAAAGAAAATATGGTACTTAATAACGTACAAAAATTAAAGAAAGCACTAAACAATACATGATTTTTATTTTTTGTAGATGTCTTGACATTGCGGAAAATTAATGTACTCTGTCTAGAATATTCTTTTTTAACCGAAGACTTCGAACTCTCAGCTCGATTATCAAGGGTCGTCGGACATATGTACAAAAGGAAATGCTAGCCACCAATGTGAATTGCCAGCACTATTTTGTGTAGAGTTGTCACATTCCAACAGTTTGTCACTTTTTTCTCATATTTGCGTTTTACCATCTTGTTCTTATCATGTTTATTGAAGAAGACCACGTGACTAGTATGACGTAACATATGACATCTCCCCTCTAAAGGATGCGAGGAGCACAAAACATACATACAAGTTTAAACAGCTAAGTAAATATCAACATTGTCCACAGTTCATTGTTCCAGACTCATGCAAGTTCATAGTTCAGAGTCCTAAACTTGATTCTTTCCAAGTTGGCAACAAGCTACATTCTAGTATGAACAGCTCTTAATATCTAGTAATATACAAAGTCGTTAAGTCTGGGTGCTCTGACAGTTCGTCCGTATCTTGTTCTGAGTACTTCCGGGGTCTTGGTAGTATCTCTGTCTACTTCTGGGAACTTGTTAGCATCTCTGGATACTTCAGGGGTCTTTATTATATCTCCCCTATTTCGTCTGTACGGGGTTCCATTGCTGGTCACAATCACCGAACGGGGAGTGTTAGCAAGTTTTCTGACTGTACCAGGTTTCCAGCCATCTGGTATTTTTATTCTGACACTGTCTCCTTTCTGAGTGGAGGCATTGGCTTGGCTGCTCTATCAAAGTAGAATTTCTGGGTTTTCTGTTGGGCTAGAAGCTGGGGCTTGACATCCGTTGGAAGGCTAGCACGCAGCAGCTGAGTGGTAGTAGGAAGTTTGGTTTTCAGCCTTCTGTTGGGGGAAATTTGAGCTGGAGAATTGTTCAGTCCAGTGATGGGCATGTTCCTGATTTCCAGCAGGGTAATGTAAGAATCGGTGCCATCTTCGCGAGCTTTCTTTAGTGAAGCCTTTGTTGTTCCAATGGATCTTTCCACTTGTCCATTAGCTTGTGGATATTTTGGACTTGTGGTCGTCAAAAGCCATTTCCGTGCGATCACTCCATTTTTTTCTCCCTTTTTCGAAAATATTCTGCAACTTTTCACTGCAATTGAATATGGGAAATCGCCGACACGTTTTTTTTAGCGCTTCGTGTCCGGAAACCCGAATTTAGACGTCGTAAAAAATTCGACACTTCATTTTATTACCATATGGTTTCCATATTTAGATAGCTAGCTCTATAAGCTTTAATTTGATATCTGGGTTTAGTATATTAAGCGTAATCTTAAGACGCTAGAGCTGTTATACTGGAGACACCCCCGAAGGTACACTGTAACCTTAAGTATGTTACCATGCCTAGCAGGCGCGCCATATCCTTTTTGTTTTGTGGGGGGGGGGGGGGGGGGGTCGACAAGTTGAGAATCGCTTCAATCTTTGATTCGTCAGGTTTGATTCCATCTTTGCTAATCTTGTCACCAATGTATACAACTTCAGGAATCTTGATTCTGCACTTCTGTTTCTTCAGCTTGACGCCCTTTTCTTTGGCTCTCTCAAGCACGTCTCTGAGTGCCCTGTCATGGCTCTCTTCATCTTTGCCCCAGACCAGGAGGTCATCATAGGTAACTTCTGCTCCGTCAATTCCTTCAAAGGCAAACTGCATCTTCTTTTGGAACACTTCATTGGAAGAATTTAGTCCAAATGGCAGGCGATTAAGCTTGAAGCGCCAAATGGTGTGTTGAAAGTTGTTAGGAGTGAACTCGGGTGGTCCAGCTTGATATGCCAGAAGCCATCTTTGGCATCCAATTTGCTAAACATTTTGGCACCAGTTAACTTGCTTGTTATCTCAGTTGATGTTGGGAGTTGGAAATGTTCTCTCTTTACCGCCTGGTTCAGATCTTTGGGATCCAGACAAATTCGAAGGTTTCCATCTTCTTTCTCCACTATTACAACAGAGTTAACCCATTCTGTCAACCCATTCTGTTGGCTCTCTCAATTGCACCTAACTGTTCCATTCTTTCCAGCTCTTGTTTTAGCTTGGGAAGAAGGGTAAATGGAATCTTTCTAGGTGGATAAATAACAGGCTTAACCTCTGGGTTAATTTCAATATGATGCTCTCCTTCGAGCTCTCCAAGGCCTTCAAATAAATCATGAGACTCGTGAAGGATGCTCTCAGCATTGACATTGACTGTGTCAACAGTTCTGACAAACTTGATTAAGTTGAGTTTCTGACATGCTTCTAAACCGAGTAGGTGTGGTAGACCCTCAGCCTCAACAACAAAGAAATCAGAATCAATCAGTTTGTCTTTGTACTTACATGTCATTCGCGCCATAACAGGTATCTCAGCTCCACTGAAGCCAGTGAGTTTTGCTTTAGTTGTCTTCAGTTCCGGTGCGTCTTTGAACGAGTCGAACATGTGTTCTGGAATCACATTTGCTTGTGCCCCAGTGCCCAATTTAAACTGTACCATGTTGTCGCTTACCCGAAGAGTAGCTTTCCATTCTTGAACATGGTCATCTTTGTGGACTTGACCGATGAATAACTCCTCGAATTCTTCGTCTTCGACATCATGTTGACCGCTTTCTACGAGGTGAGCCTTTTTGGTTAAACAATGCGAAGCGAAGTGGTTTCGACTTTTGCATTTTTGACATACTTTTCCAAATGCTGGGCATTGTCTTGGAGCATGAACTCTTTCGCATCTTTTACAGACAATTGTGGGTCCGCTCTTCTTCTGTTGGTGGTTCTGATGGGCCTTTGGCGGAAATTTACTTGGCGTAGTTTTCTTGTTTACATAGTCGACGTTTTTTGGTTCTTCAGTTATCGATTTCGTTTGGCGTTTTCAATACTCCGACGCTCTGCACATGTCAATGGCTTTCTGAAGATCTAAGTTGCTTTCTTGCAGCAACTTCTCTCTCAAGGTATTGCAGGATATTCCACAGACGATTCTATCTCGAATTAAGCTCTCACACAGTTCGCCAAATTCACACATGCTCGCTTTGGTGCGAAGCTCGGTGACATACTGGTCGATGCTTTCGGTCGCCTGCTGAACGCATGTGAAGAACTTGTGGCGTTCAAATGTGATGTTCCGTCTGGGATTGCAATATTCTTCAAATTTCTGAAACAATACGTCGAGTTTTTCTCCGCAGACGACAGAGAGAAGGTGTTGTAAATCTCGAGCGCTTCCTCTCCGACGATATGAAGAAAGATGGCGACTTTTTGCTACTCGGGTTTCTACGTCGATCCTGAAGCTTCCATGTACAGTTCGAATCGCTTTTTTTTTCTTTTTTTGCCAGTTTTCTGCAACATTTCCCTCTAGAATTAGCGTTAAGGGCGGCTTGAATTGACTCATTTTGAGTTAGATTTTCTTGATTAAAACGGTGTTTGAATGATCACTTCAGGCACCATATCATGTTTATTGAAGAAGACCACGTGACTAGTATGACGTAACATATGACAGTTCTTGTAAGAATTATAAACTTCTTTTGCTTTATCCATGTTAGAAATTAACTGCCCGTATATATTTTGAAGCCACAGTTGTCATAATGTGCCACACGGTCATACCTATTATTGCAATGATTGTTAATCACCCTGTCTTTTGTTTGACTGATCTTGACCTACAACCGCTGGTTTTTTTTTTCATAATAATGTAGAGCAAAATAGTTATTAGATTCTGTTTCATGATGTTCAGACCTAGCAGTTATCCCCGGTTGATAACGTCTACCTTCACCATCATTGATAATTTTGGATATCACCTCACAAAACCCTCCTTGACCCATTCCTATAATTGTTCACGGCCAAATTTGAATTTATGTGATGATAAGAGAGAAATTAAGCAGGCGAGTAGTTGCGATAACGTCACACTTTTTTCATAGCATACAGTTTCAGTTCATTTTAGCATCCTTTATATCCTTTATTTCTTTTATCTAATTATGGTTTTGGTGTGATGGAAAAATCAAGAATTCCAATATGTCGGAGTTTGAGAACTTCGATCTCATTCTCGTGCCGCAATAGGTCTACTGCTCTAAAAAAATTAGCTATGAATGAGATCTGCAAATGCAAGTGCGTTAATTCAAATGAAAGATATTGAACAGTGCTTTCTAATGGTTCTGTTTGTTTTAATTTTCAGTAGTACTTTTGGGTAGTCTTGGAATGACAGTGAAATAGTTACAAAGGAATTAATGCTCCCAACCCCTGAAATCAAACAAGACAACAACAAATTGTGTGGGAGAAAGGAGTAGGGGACGAAGTGCTCTAGTTGCTGATAGAAATCATACCGGGCTACTGAGAGGTCCTAATTCTCTACCTCCTGTACATGGGGTCCAAATCCCCAGGCCACTGAGAGGTCCTAATCCCCAGGCCATGAGAGGTCATAGTCCTCTCTAGGGGTCCGATAATCAACAGAGTTTGGCCCACTCTACCAACATAACTCACCATGTGAGTCTATATATGGGGCAAAGGGCGACCTGTATGGAGCACTTTATCCCCAAAAATACACAAAGTGTATTCCGCATTGACGAACAGTGATTAAAACAGTAACATGCTTAGTGGTATGAATCCCTTACTAATATCTGTGAAACTTCGCAAACGAGGGGTTGAGGGCATCTAATATAACGCTGATAGCAATCGGAAGACCAACGACTCAGTGTTTGGATACGCCACTTGGGAAGTACAGTCCCACAGATGCAGCAGTTGTAGCTGCCCCTATCCTATAACTATGGCCTGTTATTTCTGAGGTCAAAGCATCTTTAGTCAGCGGACTCCCAGATGTATATATAAAAAGGAGCTCGGGTGTGGGGTTCCTTAGAGAGATATAGGCCTTCATTGCTTGTACTTGACAGACTGTGTTTGACCTATGAGAATAGTATGGCCAGATCTAAATGGATCAGTCTTAGAAATTTTTATGCGGACTGACATGTGATCCGGCTTTTCCCAGGAGGGGAGGAATGTAACATCACCAGGGGACAAATGTGATTCGGAAGAGAATTTGGTATTGCAAGTTAACTCCCCAAGGCGCAGGAAACCAAAGAATGCGAGAGTCATCGCTGCCCAGAGCATGACTGAATCATTACTATTTTAAAACTATTTTTAACTATTTTCTTTTTTAAAAATTTAAAAATTTATAATTTGCAGGGCCCCACTGAAAACCGCCATGGCGAGTGGGCTCCATGGATAAATATTACTATTATTATTATTGTTATTATTATAATTATTATTATTAATTAGGGGCATAAGAGATTGCCAACAGACAGTAAAAGAGCCTGAGGTGTTTGACCGTAAGGGGGTAGTCGAACTCTAGTTAAGCTAATACCCTGTGAACGTTTGATGCCTCTGCAAACCAACTGTAAGACATTTGTTGAGATCAAGAACAAAACCACGGCGAACAGCGGCAAGATAGCCCTTGATAGATGAATATTTAATCGACTTAGCCAGGAAGGCAGCATATTGGATAAGGGTATCCTCGTCCTCTGAAAAACATCTTCCGGAGGTAGGGCGGTATAGAGAACAAAAATCCAAGAATCGTTTTTCGGCAGAGGTGTAAGTCTGCCCAGTGGAGGCAGCAATAGAGAGATTGAAGTAGTGATTGATATCTGCGTCTAAATCTCCCAGAGCTCCTGTGGTACTAGACAGGGGGCTGGGTCTGCGTGCGGAGCCAGCATGCGAAACCTTTCCATCTGAAAGCGAGAAATTGAATTAGCAATTTCATTCCTTTTGCCTTCAATATGGTGGACCTTCAGGTAAAAATTGTACCTGAGTGTCAAAACGGTCAAGTGGCGGACCAAGTCCATTACTCTACCATTACCAAGTCCATTACCAATGTCAACTACGGTTGTCGCAGAAAAACAGGATACGCTTATTGGAGAAAGTTGAGCCCCACAACTGGCAGGCGACAACCAAAGCGAAAAGCTCTTGCCAAGCAATGCAGAGACCAGGCTGCCCAAGTTGCTGGTAGGTTCTCCATTGGCCTTGAAACCACTGAGAGCCAAAGATACCACCGAAACCCAAGGAGCCGGAGGCATCTGTATGCAGGTGCATAGAGTCTGAGTTGACCTAAGAAGTGGATAAGAAAAACCTAGCTCCATTCCACCCCGAAATAAACTCTTGCCACATACTAAGGTCCTTAAAAAATTCGGAGCTTAACTTGACATGGTAATGAGGTTGAGAAACATTGCGGGTCAACTCAATCATGCGCTGAAGGAAAGGTCTTCCAGGGGAAACAACCCTACAAGCAAAATTCAGCGTACCAATGAGAGACTGTAATTCCCTCAAAGTACATGATTTTTTGGACTTGAAACCGGTCAGAATCTACCTTATCATAAGGAAGACGGGCCTCCATCCTAACAGAGTCCAGAGTCCAATCCTAATTTCGTGACCAACGCTTGGAAAGATCAAAGAATTATGAAGTCAAACGGGGACATGCAGATAAAACCGCATGGTCTTGATTGCCATTGCAGAAAAGCGGCAATGTGACTGGCCTAAAAATTAACATGACATGCCAGTGCACGGGGTGAATTCGTCGACCTTTGGACGAAATGGAAGAGAGCGTTTGTTTTGCTAGCATATTGTGTGACAGATCTGTTTATTTTCGTAACTAAATCGTATAACGTCTCTTATCCCCTTTTCATGGTTGTCACATTAAATTTAAATTACATATAAATTGGCACCAGGCCAGTTATACAGAGGAATAGAACTGAACAGCAGGTACTGTATTCCTAACTGGAAGACATCCACAGAACCTAATAAAACAGGAACTGCAAATTGAAAGAACATACATATTCACTACATACGTATGATCTCTACTTAAATTAATAAATAAAAATATACAAAAAAGTGTTCCATAACAAATTTGTGTTCCTGTAAAAGAAAGAGACCGTTTCAAATCGCCATTTTCCATAATTCTCGTGCATCTTTGACTTACGGTTACCCGCCATTAGAATCATTTAATCAATACCCAAAAACTTTCGAAAGGTTTTCTCAAAATTATCTGGATACAATTTTTTTGTGATTATTTTTATTCACGACAGGTAACGTTTCCATGACAAACATATTTTCACAACAGTGCTTACCCAAGTTTAAACGGAAAAGTTTCGATTTTGATTAATTTTGGCGAAACGTATACGTGATGGAAATATGGTCGCGGGATCCAAAGTGTCCCACATTTGGAATAATGACAACACAATCCTCGAAGGGGAAAATTACCACACTAACCAAAAGAACAAGCTTGTTAGCAAAAATTACGAAAGTAACAGCAAACCAACAATGAGGCGTGGGGCCTCAGGAAACCTAAAATGTTTCGAACGTGTATTATTCTCTTTGTGGCATTTTTCGTAACGACAGCGCCATCACTGGCGTTTGATAAAATAAGCGAACAAGAACGAGACAGAAATATATATTTCGCTCGCGAATTTAGAGGATTTCGACAGCCATCCATGATAGCTTCTAAATGCATATGTGAAATTACCTCACTGCATTGTTGCCGTAGAAAGCAAACGATGACAAAGGTAAGCAAAGATGTTTTATTTCGTTATATGAATTAGTTTCATATTCAGCTATCAGCCAATGATAAGTCACCAAGCCTAGTATATTGTATAACGATTACAGGAATAGTATCTCGCCGAAATAATGAAATTTTGCTTACTTAATTTTCATGTAAGGGCAGTTTTCACTTGAGTGTGGTAAAACCCAAACCAAGTAATTACTCTCAACAACCACAGCAGTCGTAAACAATCCAATGAACCAATCAGAGCTCGATGCAATTACATGTCGGCGGCGCCAAGCGCGGGAAAACGCGTGCAAGCAAGTCACGATTGGTTTTGGTTTTACTTCTGATTGGTCGAGAAAGTGGCGCGAGAATTTTTAGCCAATCACAAAGCTTGGCAATGCAAAACCAAAGCAATGTGTAATTACTTTTCACACTCAATTGAAAACTGCTCTTTATAGCCTAATGTCATCAGATATTCAACAAAATTGGATAAAAAAGATTCTAGAGAGCAAAAAAAAAAAAAAGAGTAGGGTGAGAAAAAGAGCAGATTACAAGGATTACAAGGATTACAAGCACGGATCCCAAGTGGATTACAGTTCATCAAATTTGATTTCATGGCAGGCGGTTTATAAACTCCGAGGGTTTTTCTCCGGTTACCCCGATTTTCCTTCCTCCACAAAAACCAACATTTCCAAATTGCAATCCATATGGAAGCAGTGGAAGAAAAATTCACCTCGTGGATTTCCACTGAAATTCCTATCTCTCAAGTAGTTTAAGGCCTGGGTCAAGGGCTTTGACCAGGAAAAAACGGTTTATTCGTAATAACTTTTACAAACGGAATGGAACTGAATCGAAATTTGGCACATAGAAAGATATTATCGTCCTTAACATTTTTAAGTATAATAAGCTTTGGCATAGTGTCACGTGGCCATTTTTCTTAAAATAGCAAATATTTAACGAATTGGTGACGGCTTTAAAAGAAAACATCAAATAAAAATGCTTTTCTGATGCAGATTAAATATCTCCAGCGCTTCACGTTTGGAATGAGTGTCCATTAATCTCTAAAAAAAAAAAAAAGGACAAAGGTCATTTTTCAGTCCAAAATTCAGCCTATAATTATTTATAAATGTAATTTAAAGACTTGAGGACAATCATTCCAAACGTAGAAGGTTAAATATGTTAAACCTCCATCGGAAAAGCTAATTTATTTAACTATACAAAGACAACTCGCTACCAAATCGCCGACTTACGTAATTTTAAAATTTTGATCACGTGACATGTCACGTGACCAAACTTTTGCGTTAAGGCAAAAGAAAACATTAAGATTAATATTCAGGGAAAATTTCATTTTGATCTAGGTTTTCTCGGTGAAGATATTAAGTGTCAACCATAGTTTCCGAACACACTTTAAACCCAGGCCTTAAACTGCTTGAGCTCTTTATTTCTTTATTTTTTTTTCATTTACTCATTTCTATGATGAGATTACAAAATAACTGATATGTGTTAACATCTCTTCTTCTTCTCCTTCTTTTTCTTCTTCCATATTACCCCACCTCCTTCAGTGCTGAAGATTCTTGTGGGGGTTCGTTAAATGTAAATAAATAAATAAATAAATAAATAAACTAACAAATAGGCAAATTAATAAACAAAACTAGTTTGAACTTATCATGTCGCAGAGAAAAGGTGTCTTTTTTAATTACAAATGGGCATGTCATACGAGGGCAATTCGCACCAGTCCCAACAGCTTACTGCGAACCAAAATGCCCTGGATTGTGCTTTCGCTACACTTTATACAGTGAAATAACTTACACCACGCAACCAGAAAAAATGTTCATTTGAATTTTTTTCTTTTCCTTTACTCTTAACTAGAAGAACTCTTTATCTGACATTCCCGAACAGAAGCGCACGAATCAAAAATTCAAAACTCTCCAGAGACCATCGGCGATAGACCCAGAACCCTGCATTTGCGAAGTTACCTCGTGGCTTTGTTGCTAGAACACTATCTAAGGTGAGGATTTACTGAATTTTCGTATCGGCGTGTTGCATCAACTGGTGATTTTACACTAGGGCTTCTAGGTGCACTTGAAACCTATACTTTGAATGTGAAAAGGTAAAATACACGTACTTAAATCCAACCTTGTGACCATGCATGGAAACAGGTTTATGTGAAAGGAGCCGAAGTACGTCGCCAAGCAGGATCTGTACCGCGCATGTGAAGGCACTTGACCAATGGAAAAACAGAAGCCTACTGAAACACATGTGCGGTGTCGCAAAAATATGATAGTCATTGTAGCTTATGTTTAAAGTAATACACGTTCTCATCTGGTGCGAACCCCAATTTTCTTGAGAATCTCAAGTGCGCTTGAGTCAAGCTCTTTCTTGAAAAAATACTTAGCTTGTCGTGTGACACCAACAGTAAGAAAAAAACGTATTAGATCTTCTCTTCCTCTTTGTATATTAGCACCCCTTTAAGCGGAACCTCCCCTTGTAGTGCTCCACCCCTCTTTCCGTGGGGGTTTAATATGAAAAGTAAATAACCCGACTCTCATTGTAGTAATTTGGGATATTCCTCATCTTTTTACAGTGTATAGGAGCATGAAGGCGACCTAGACGATTGATTAGCTAACAAGCCGTTGAGAAGAGGAAAACATTAAATTGGCCATTTGTGATTTTCGATAAGAAAGAAAAAGTAAATGAAATTATGCAGCATCTTAGTGGGTGCTTTGATCTTAGTGAGTGCTTTGATATAAATGTTGTACATAGCTCTTATGATAAACTGCAAAATTAAAGCGAACAGTATCAATTGTAAATTTAAATATAAATAAAAACTTGCACAGTTATAAAATCTCGAAATTCTATCGAGATGAACACAAAAGGACACATTAAATATCACAGAAGAACAACGACTTATTTTGTTGATAATCAATGATACGAAACCACTACTTTACCCCATACTGACCAATTGGGTGGGTGGGTGGGTGGGTGGGGGAGGGAGGGGCGGGGGAGGTAGAGTGCTCGCGTTGTCTTTGAGCGTTAACGTTTTAATTTTAAGTACATTTAGTCAACAACCACACAAATTTGTGAGTTTGTGTGACATTTATCTGGAAACATTATGATTGCCATGTCTGTTTGTGACATGTGACGACCAAGAGATCAGTAAGAAGTGTCCACATTATGACAGGGAGGTAGGGATTGTATGATTGGTATCTTCGGGTCCAAGAGAACTGTCCGTAATATTTGTCCGTAAGGAGAAGTTCAACTGCAAATACGTTTTGTTAGGAGAACCATAGGATAGTTGGTTATTTTTTGAGCAACTGCCCACTTCGCTTCTTTGCCCTTAGTAGTTTTGAAACTCGTGACGTCATGTTTTTTTCGTCACGATGATGATTCTAGCACTCGCTGACATTCCTACTTTTCTACCGCTGTGAACGATCCGAGAATGAGCTTCTACATCTGGTATTTTTCGCACTTCACACGGTACCGATGAGATCTTTTACGAGGCTTTGATGAAGACATACTTTAATCGACCAGATACGCAACCAACCAGACAATTTCGTGATTTATTTTATTTAAATTTCTTGTCTGACTGAAGCTCCTTACAATTTATAAAAGTGGAGTCAAAGATTTCTCGCTTTGGCAGCGTCGTTGTTTGATCATCTTCGCTGATTTCTACAAAGTAATAAAATGTTCTTAATTTAATTACCACTCAGATTTTCAGTACATCTAACTACTTAACAGGTACAGTAACGCGGGCAACGATCTCGCTTGCGTAACTTGTATACAAGGAACGAAAATGGTGCTAAAAAAAGCATAAGGTACTCTTCTTAAATAATCGTCGCGAATACAAATGTAACTTTTATTTGTAAAGTAAGTAATACTCCTACTATTTTTTTGCGACCCACCTATTTCTATACACAATACCTTGGTTAATATTTCCTTTGATTATAGCAGCACTTGAATGAAAAGAATCCGCATACACAACTAGCAGATATCTCGGGTGGCTCTTGTAAATGTCGAATTTGACGATCGCCTCCAAAAATGTCAGCAAAAGCTTTAGATAGCGTTGTTTTTTGCTAAAACACATAGAAAAGTAACATCACTGTTATTGGACAGAGTGCAGAACGACCGTACTACATATACTTGTTCTTGTTTTTACATATAAGAAGCTTATGCGTATGAGAACCATTTGTATTTTTTCAAAAGCTAATATATATCTACATATTCAACAACAAGAAGGCCGAAGGCCGAAACGTAGTTATTGGAACGCTGGACCAGTTAAAAGTTTGCCTCTTTCGATCATTTAAACTTATAGTTATCTACGATTTCGCGTGGAGACATTCGTTCATGTAAACTATTTTATCCTGCCTATATATATATATATATATATATATATATATATATATATATATATATATATATATATATATATAATGAGCGCATTTTACTTTAGTCCTCTCAATCCTTTACCCTACTTTTTAACAACGGGCGAAATATGAATTTCAAAAGTCAACCATATGTTAGGAAATGATGAATAGTTCAATAGATGAATCTTCTTGTTTTGTCTGTTTTAAAGGGGTACCAGTTGTTTATCCTCGTAGACGTTATCGATCCACGACAGTGTATTTGAGACTCATTTGTGAAAATACATTTTTAAACTTCATAGTCTGAATTGTATTTTAGTAAAATACAAACTTTAAGGAGGATAGTGACGTTCTCCGTTACCTTGGTAACCGCTGTAGCCCTTGACTTCCGTCTTTCACGAGTATCAAACTTTGCTGATGCTCGATCTGGAATCCCGTATTCACGAATCTTTGTGTACCCCCTTTCGGTTCGCTCACGCGTGTTTTTAAGGGCTAATGACACAGCTACTAAAATTAAAAATAACATAACTGGTATAACCCAACGTTGGACTCGCATTATAACTGCTATCAAACGAATAAATCGACGTCAGTGAAATCAGGTGTTCGAAATTGAGGACGTCCACAGTTAAGATTTGAGATGGAATTGAATTTCTTTGGACTGAGATAAGCTGTTATATATCCTCTTTCTGTCCTTTATTTAATGCACTTTGTTCCAGAACAATTCACAGTAGCGTGATCGCGTGGTAGATAATAATGCGTGGCGCTTAGTTTACATGTTTACATTTCAAAAAATTGGCCACTTTTGAACACCCCCGTATCCATATCAAACTATGCCGCAACAAATGTTGACCAGTGTAATATGTTTCACGCGTTAGGAAGACGCGATTTTTTTTCGTTTTAACGTCTTTGCTATTAAAACGGCAAAGGCAATACCGTATGGTCATTAATTTTCGCGGGATTTAATTTTCACGAATTTCGCGAGTTTTCTATTATGATCCACGAAAGTAAAATCCCACGAAAATAAACTCCAGAAAAAAAATCGCAAAAATTAACTCCATTTATTTAGATCAATACAATTCAATTTAGTACTAGCATTTTACGTGTTCGGCCCAGATGGTATACGTTTACCGTGGCCGTTCAGTTGTAATCGAAGAATCGTCGACACGAGTGAAGAAAATTAATAGTAATAAAAATAAACAGGACAACATGACATTTCCATCTTGTTATAAACATGAATGTCATTCGTGTGAAAAATCGAGAGCCGCGAAAATTTGTTCCCGGTGGTAGCGGCCTGTAATCGGAATTCGCCAAGGTTTGTTCCCACGGAACACAAAAAATCGACAATCTGCGAGATTAAACACCTGGAAAATTTCATGCCGCACTGTATCCAAATTAAGTGGCTATAACCTTCGATCGTGCCTTAATACGAGATAAGAAATAATAAGTTGTAGGTATAACTGATCCCTGTTGCTTCTTTGTACACGTGATCCGTTAAACATATTGGATTTGATGATATTAAAGAATTCTTGAAATAAAGAGTGGCTGTTACATTTTACCGCCAGGGCGGTTCATATATAGACATTATTCTGACTATCTTATTTTGCGTTAGAAATACATGCTAACGGTTTGTTTAATCGTATTTCATACTGAAATAAAGGGTTATTTTTGCGTACGTGCTTCATTATCAGACTTCGGCGAAGAAGAAGAAACCAGAATATACGCTCGGCTATTGTGCGTGTTCTCTTTACCTTATAAGGCACGAAAATGACGTTAAAGTCGAATAATAAATGACGGTATTCATCTGAGACTTCAATAAGCATTGAAAAACAAACGCCTACTCCTCTTATTAAGACCTAAGCTTTATCCGTCATTACAACTTTCTACTCTTGAATAAGTTTAATGAAAATGAGGAAAGATTTAGATCTTCTTTAAATAAATTGCTTCCTTAAGCAACAGGTAACAGTTTGAATAATAATTTTCTTGGTTTCTTCCGCTATGGATCTGAGCCATTATTCTTAAGTTGACCAAGTTGTTTGAACAGTTTGTTTTCTAATCACGCCATCATAACTCTGGAAAACGTTTTGGGCTAAAAACTCAAAAAGTTTGCGTTATTTAAGAATTTTAGCGACGTTTGAAATTTCTCGGACTTGCCGGATGTGAGCTGATTATAACCAACTCGGCGGTACGTGCGGCTGGTTATATATATCAGCCCATATCCGCGTTCTCGAAGAATAAATGTTTATTTGTTAAAAATGAAAATAAGCGTAAGAAGAGCAGCATTTGATACTATAATGGAAAACGCCGATTCAAATATAAATGGTTATTCTTGGTAAATCAAAGAGAACTTCATATTATTAAGTAGTTTATTTACCTAAATTCATAACCCACCAAATTCTCTCCATTAGATAAAACTAGGTGAAGGAGTAATACCAAGTTAAGGAAAAGGGCTGCTATATTTATAACTGCGTGGGAACGAAATAAGCCACGAAGACGATAAATATATTTTCCAGAAGCCGATAGAAATTTTCATGTCAACATATCCTTCATTGATAACGTGAATAAATTGTTTTCACAAAAACGTTTTCAATGAAACCGTGCTTCACTATAGACCTGTATAAATACTATAAATCGTTCTAGAATTAATATTTCAAGACATGCATTTATGACCTAAGTACTGTAGCGGGTGAGAAAGTTATGTATTATAAAAAACACATTCAATAGCCCAAGGTTTGGTCTCCACTTGGATGTGGTTTCGCAGCACATTTTTGTGCCAAGATGCAACCATCGGTATGTTCGAATTCCTTTTTTCGAAATTCTTAAAAATAATTAAGGTAATTAATAAAGGAAATCGCGCAACTTCGAGTACAGTTAGAAATAAGTGGGTACGAGTGATGTTTTGAAAGTTCACAAAATTGCACGAGCCCTTAGGCGTGTGCCATTTGAGAACTTTCAAGTCCACACGAGTATCCATTAATCGCTAATTGTACAAGAAGGTAAATATACATAGATAGGCTGAGCCTAACAGCGTAGCTCTCTGAACAGAAAGCCGATGATAAACTTAACTGAGGTGAAAGGTCGGAAGCACAAGAATTAAGATTGCCGACCGGGCTATTTTTCAATTATAGCAATTCTCAAAAACAGAATTACGCGACCATCTGCACAGTACATTTAGACCGTACAAAAGTTCACAAAACAACTTTTTATCCGTCTAGAATAACTAGTACGACTACTTTCCGAATAAAATACAACTGTTGCTTATCAAAACTTGCCCGAGAAACTGATTTGGAAATCAAAATTGCAAAAAATACACAAACATATTTGCATAAGGCCACGCGAGTGAAGTTACAACTATAAAATCAAAGTCTTGTTCTCAAGTTTACATAAAATCGCTTTTCAACCTATGTAATGAATGACCAAACACATAAAAATGGACAAAGCAATCTTTTTCCGAAAATTTTTATTCAAATTTCCATAAGTTTATGTTTAAAAGCAAAACGCGAACTATTTATAACACATCGAGGCCGAGCTGTAGTCTTCAATGAAAGAAATCATGACGCGACTGAATTTGAGCTCGTTTTATAAACAACTCTCCAAAACGACAAGAACACAAAGAAAAAGTCAATCACAGATTGATATCAACATAAATTCCCATCGAAGAAAATGTAATTTGTTTTACCTTTAAGAAATTCTTTACATCTCCGCTTCTTCAGTTCCGAAATCCGAAGTGGCAAACATCTCCCTGCATTGCTCCCGCATTGATTAAAACGTATGAAGTTCCTCGAAGCAAGATTTTATTCCTGAAAGCTCTTCTTTATCCACTATAGCGGCTTCTGAGTATCCCTTAATTAGTATCCCTGTCTAGAGTAGCAAACCGCGACAAAATGAAGGGAAATAACGACTGTAATTTGACCTGGTTTTCTTCCCTAAACACAGCATAACATCAAAGCGTTTACCGAGCTGACGTGACATTCGGCCGTGTAAGCGCGCGAAAAACAAAGCCTCGCTTTGGTTTCAAAATTGCTAAGATCCCGGATGTCGTGTGGCGTTATACGCGCATGTTTTGCGACGCCATACGCGCCCGCGAATTAGCCCTGCCCAACGTTCGGACACAGACGCCGCCTTCGAAACATTCCGCTAGCTATGACCATGAAAAATGACGGGCATAGGTTCTTTGAGTATGGGGCTCCGCAGCGGGCCTTCGTCCCGCGAGAGCTCCGCTATTAATAAAGGAAATTGCGCAACTTCGAGTACAGCTAGAGATAAGTGGGTACGAGTGATGTTTTGGAAGTTCACAAAATTGAATGAGCCCTCAAGCATGCACGTGCCATTAATCGCTAATTGTACAAGATGGCGTTAGAACTTTTATTTATTGCATATTCAACTAAAATACGAAAAAAGCAAGTGACACACTCGAACACCAACCCCGCGGCCTGGCCAGTACCTTACGCATGCGCACAGCCATATCACCCAGGCAGTGGCAGCCATGGACAGCTGTTTTGTCCTAGTTATATGGCTGTGCGCATGCGCAAGGTACTGGCCAGGCCGCGGGGTTGGTTTTCGAGTGTGTCACTTGCTTTTTTCGTATTTATATTCAACTAAACACGAGAACCTGTAAATTGCAAAGTGTTGTCGCGAATCATAAAAGGAAAGTCTTTGTATCAACTACTAAAATCCCTGGAAAACTTGGGGTTGACTTCGAAAATCATTGGAAGCTTCCCGGTAAACTTTTTTAAAATCTACGATAGTTTTGGAGTTCGCGCACGCGAAGCATTCCGCTAGCCATGACCATGAAAAATGACGGGCAAAGTTTCTATGCCATACGCGCCCGCGAATTAGCCCTGCCGCGCTCGGACACACATGTACAGACGCCGCCTGCGAAACATTCCGCTAGCCATGACCATGAAAAATGACGGGCATAGGTTCTTTGAGTATGGAGCTCCGCGAGCGGACCTTCGGCCTCCGAGAGCTCCGCTATAATTTCCAAGTTGAGAAAAGTCTTTTTACTGAACATTGACATGTAAAAAATCATTTTCCCATTAAAATAACCATTTCGTTTATATCATTATAAGCATAAATTTCTTCTAAAACTATATATTGTAATTTGAAATGTAGTGCCAGTTTCTAAAGCCTCTTTTCAATAATTGGTTGTTCCCTCTGGCTGCAAACAGTTATCAAAGTGTGAGCTTTTCACCAAGTGTACCCAGAAACTCTTTTATCTCTGTGTTGTCTATTTGCCTTGTAAGGTATTCCCAATGTCAGCTCCATCATTCAGGTTAAAGCCTATTTTTGGCTCATCCTGGAAATTTGTGGTCGTCCGCCTGAAAAAATGGAAATAAACAATGAATACATTTAGGAGATTCCTCAGTATATCATTGTGTATCACTACTGCGCATGATTTATTGCGTCATTAGCGCGCACACGAGCATGCGCACAGTCCGCACAAAGAAAGGTTTTCCTTGAGTATAGGTTGGCCACATGAATAAGAGATTATTTTCTCCTAAACGAGCAAGCTGATCTATCTTTTTTATTGCTTAATAATTTTACTGTTAAAAGCGTCCTCGTCAGGAAAAACAAGTTATCGCTAAAAAACACGTACACACCCTTTACTCACGGTCATAAAATCATGACCTTGAGATCATGCTAGCAAGGAACATTTTGAGTCCATGTTGTTTGAGACTGTGTGCATTTATTTGCCGTGAATCATATATCAAATTGTTCCTTACAGTTTTTCGAGCGATCAAATAAGCACACTACATGGATAAATGGGATAACTTTAGTCCATGACATCACTTTCTCGAGCATGGTGACCTATGTTTTTTTTTATCACGAGACATTTTTCAAAACAATGCTTGGTGGGAAACAATTATGGAAAAGTTTAAAAAAATCGTTCGTCAACTTTTATTTCTGAGGAATCATGTTATTAAATAGCGTACCTATCGCATGCATCCTATTCTTTAACTTTAGTTTATTATAGTGAGAGATTAAATCACACCTACGCTCATTAACACTATTTAGCCTGTTCATTTTTTGAGTTTCTGTGCCTGGGGGTACATTGTGCCTACCCTTTCGTGACTTCAAGAGCATTTAAATTATGACAATGAAAATTGGACGATATATGGTAAGTCCAAAAATGGGACGATAACGTAATTCGAGGCGGAAATTCAGTCATTAGCTCTGACCATCGACATCTTGGATTATTATCTTTTCTGGATTTCTCCAAATCCTCAGAAAACCGTCCAAATTGACCCAAAAGTACTCAAAACCAATAAATTAACGTTGCCTCGTTTATCTTTTTGATGTAAATGTGCGCTCGTCTTTTTACATTCATATAACCTCTTTTTTTCAATCTTTATTGAAGTTACTTTATTAGTTTGAGAATGTTAACAACCGTTTAAAGTCTTAATAACTAGATTATTATAGAATCATTGGGAATTTCGATTCGTTTATTGTTTGCATTTTATATTATCAGGTATTCATCTTCTTATCTCACAGAAGTATTTTTAACGTGCATTGAGAGGGCTTTCTCGAAATATTCCTTTTACCGAAAATATCGTGTATATTTTTGAAGCAAACATACAGGTGTTTTTAAAAAAATAATTTACATGCTTTATCAGTACTGGCGACACGTGCTGTTTTGCGAAACAAATTGAAAAGATCACGCGAACCTTGTGTATTTTTAGTAGTGAATCATGATGTGAAGGCGTAACCGCCTCGCACTGCTTGCAATTATTACTTTAACGTCTTGTCAATTATTTGTAGTTATCAAAAGAGAATCGTTTGTTCCACTTGTTCTGCATGTGGATGAACAGCCGAGCCTCAACGACAACTGATAAAAAGGCGGTATATTTATCGATTTTATCTGTTTTTCACATTTCCTTGTCAACCCTTCTTTATTCCAATCTTTAATGCCAATGTGGCGTAACTGAGCGATTATAAGTATTTTGCGTAAAAGATATGCTGTGCCATGCAAAACATTCCTGTTTGATGATGCATGGAGTTAATCCATCAACTGAAAATTAATAATCATACTTTGTTAAGAATTTTTATAGTCGAAGCTGCCCTCGGAAATGCCGCTGGGAGATGGACACTTTTGTTTCAAGCATAGAATTCTACTTCTTTATTGCTAAACGTTTGGTCAGTTTGACAGATGTACCGAACAATTGTAGTTGTCAAAATCGACTTCTTAATTATATATACGGGCCTCGATAAGGTTAAACGTCTTTGTCTCAAAAGCTTCATTTTGACAGTTTTTTATTTTTGCAATTGGTGTACAGTAACGCAAATAAAAACGGCGAAAAGAAATCAAAAACTAAAAAAAAGAGAAAAGAGAAAAAATGCAAGGATTTTAATAATTTAAGTGTCAACACTTTGATAAATAGACTTCTTTTTTTTAAAATAGAAATTTAACGAAATGGTAATCAACTTTCTCATTAGAACCTGTTTTATTTAAAACATTCATGTACATGTAGTTTTATTGTCATAATCAGCTCACCGACGCGTCCGATGGCACCGTAAACTGACTCACGCAAAGGAAGTTCCGACATCTTACGCAGCGGGAACATTGTTGCAGAAATGAATATCACAAAACTTTTACCGACGAACAAAACCGACATCAAAACAGTAGTTCCACGAGGATGGAATAAAAGCAACACCATTTCCTAAAAGCCTGAAAATAGGCAAATGCCAAAAGGAAACTTTATTGAACAGGCTAACTTATGCCGGACCAAAATAATACGAAAACTGTTGTTTGTAATTTGTGATTGTCTTACCTAAACCTGTTTGTTTATGTTTTGTTTTCAATAAGTTGCATTTAACAGGAATGAAACTAGTAAAATATCTTTTGGCGCAATTGGTTGTGTCGTTAGAATTGCGATTAAGCTACTCTAATAACTAGTCTCTCTGCGATCGAGTTTCCATTTTAAATCTAACGCAAACTTGAACAATCTGAAGCTGTTTCTGTATATAAAAGATTTATTTTTTCATCGTTAAACTCAAAACACGTTCCTTTCTTCTAATATAGCCGAAATTACATGGTCGGGTTTATTTTCTCATTACCAAACAACCAGCGCGTATAACTTACAGTCGCGTAGTGTGGTTTTAAATATTGTTAAGTCTCACCTGGATGACAATGAAAGCTAGAATTAAAGCGTTACCTTTTTGGTGTTTATTATTATACTGTACAAGTTAAAGTTCTGCCTTCTACTTAACGCTGTTCTCACACTGTGGGTAAGATGCCCTTAAAGTGCGATCATTTAAATTAAAGACATCTAGCAGTTACACTCTGTACGTGGCGGTGCTGCTTTCATGTGGTGTGGCAGGTTAATTTGGAATTCTTCTTAATTATGTTGATTTAAGTTTCCGAATTTTATGGTAGTATAAAATAATATTTAAAAAAATGTTTAACCTTTTTAGATGACTTGATC
The DNA here is from genome assembly GCA_022457155.1 of Cladopsammia gracilis. NCBI lineage: Eukaryota > Metazoa > Cnidaria > Anthozoa > Scleractinia > Dendrophylliidae > Cladopsammia > Cladopsammia gracilis. The sequence continues at coordinate 1,753,514 of JAJGOT010000115.1, forward strand.
GTCTTCGTCGTCTCTTTAGCTTGCATGTTTTCCATCCATGTATACCGCAAACCCGCGGAAATAATTCGTGATCCGATGTTCGGTGAAAATCCTCGTGCACAGCACTCTTTGTTTCACTGTCATCTCCTTCAACTTGCTCGCGTTTACCTTTAATTGCTAACGCGATCGTTAATAACGCTAAAACAAGCAAATATTTTCCCATTATAATTACAAATTGACTCAGCCAATAAATCCTGTCTGATTATTTAGCTAAACTGGGAGCGCTAGCCTTACTTATGGCAAGTAAAGACTTCGCTTATATATGTTCTATTCGCGCGTCATGATAAGATGTCTGATCCATCAAAAAAAAAATGTAATATATGTTGACATGAACGCCTTATTATCTGAACTCAAACTGAGAAGTTATCAAGGCAAACGCAGATGGTTTTTGACGTCCAAAGTTCGTATTACTACCTGCAGCGGAGGAACATTATTTTAGTAATAGAGAATTCAAATTACTCATTGTAGCATTTTACAAAAAAATCCAACAGATTTCTCTCTTATAAATAGTTGACTAAAGATGAGTTGATTTATTAGTTCTTTTTACATTATAAGTTCACAGTAATAACTGGGGTAAGATTTGACTTGGACAGCTTTTGCGCAAACGTGGAAAATGATGCACAAAGAACTGTAATCTTTTGTAACTAAAAATAATGAAAATTAAGCGTACTGTAAATCATTAAACCTCTTTTTCAACAGAAAGAGAGAGACATCAAAATACTTCTCCAGCGCATTAACTTAATTTGAATGAATTTTTAGAATAATGTTTCCCTTCTTTTTTTAAATTTTTACAGTAAGTATTTTATTCCTTTTTACTATAGATTTTATGGAATTATTATTTTTTAATTTCCAAGTGCAATTTTCTATTAATGAAAGATGTTTTTAATATTAATAGTTATTCCTGAAAAGCTCAAATGTTTTAGTTTCAATAAAGTTTACACGTATGTAAAACTTAAAGAAACGACTCAAATGCGAACATCGTGTAAAATTGCAAAATTTTCGTATATCGGGCGCGCGTTTCATAGATGCTTAGCAGTCTTTAGACATGATCATTCGGGAAACAGTTGTAGATAGATTGACGAGAAACTTTTAACTAAATAAAGAATTTTTTTTTAGTTTTCAGTCCAAAACAATGAAGTCAATAATATTCGTGGGTTTAACTTTCGTGATCGTTCTATGTAGTACAAAAACCCACGCGTAATTTAAGGCATACCCGTAGTGAAGTATTATAATTATGATCCAAGCTAAAAATGCGTGGTTGTGTAATTCTAAGATTAAACTGAACGCCATAAAGGATTGAATGTCCTGTACAGTTAAAGTAATAGAGATCATTAATATTCTTCTCATCTTAGAATGAAAAGCCACTGGACGATGATATTTAACGGCAAATAAAGCTGAAACCCAGCAAATAAAAAAATATAAATATGTGCCATTAACATTTCCTTGTGGTAAGATTTGTTAAGGTTTAAAGTTACAGTAATACAGGAAAATATTATAAAAAAGCATGTTTGATCATAATTGGGTACATTTTAGGGTTTTATTCAACAAAACAAAAGTGAGGCCATGCAGAACAGCACATTTCCATGTTTGAATCTAGAAGGAACGAGTTAACAGATAAACGTAAATAGCATTAATTCGTCTTGTTTCCTTCTGTGCATCTTCCGCGCCTGCAAATTGCCATGCAAACATATGTCCCTAATAAAGATAATGGATAAAATTTTAACAATAGTTTGATGTTTTTTAGGTCTGTCAAAAAATTATAATTACAAATGAGGAAAAGACAGTTGACTTTTAAAACTCATCGCAAGGGTACATTTTGAGTCCTAATATATTTTATTTAAAAGGAGAAATTGCAGTGAAATTTCATGAGCCGAAGCCAAGAACGTGTTGGAACATTTAGAATATTGTTTAGACATCACGTCTTTTTTCCACGTTCGACGCACTTAAAAACTATAAAACTACAAAAACTGTAAAATTATAAAAAAGGAAAAGGATGTTCTATAAAAGTCACTTCAGGCTGATATCGATTTCGATCCTACTCGGATCCTCTTCAGTCGCCATTTTGGAAATACACACATGTGTATTTCCAAAATACATGTACATGAAAGAGATCTTAGAACATGTAATCGAAATTGAATATATAAGTGATTTTTAGCGATTTTTCCAAGACACAAGGAGAGAACTTGAAAAACGTTGGCTATTTTTTTTTGAGTGCATTTCCATCCTGGCCGCCCGCAGCTAAAAACGGCGACTAATACACTAGTCCAGTAATTGTTAACACAACTAAACCATTATTGTTAGGTTTCCAGTGATACAAATATGTTTTATAGCTAAAAAAAAGTGATATTGCCTCTTTAGTGATAAAATGTATGAGTTTTATCAAATAAACTTGTTAATAGCCAACAAAAAATTCTAATATTGGGCGTCCTTCTGGAGCCTACATATGATTTCAAATGAACATTTTATTTAATAACTGAGTAAATCTGTTTTTATTGCAGGTTTTAAATTCTACTTTAATTGGATTAAATTCGCTAAAAGCATGGTTATTTAATACTCGATCACAAAAGGTAGATATCAAACCCTGTTGGCACACAAGCTGCACAAACTCTTTTAGGCAACACCGGACTGGTTGGTTTCATCATGAAGAATATATTTTTTTAAAATAATGTTTTCAAAATCGTACGGCACAGATACACTCACACATGCTAAAAAGCAAACATCGGTAACAACAGCAAAAACAACCGACAAGGGAAACCTTAAGAAGGACGCAAAGGAAGTATACATGGCAGACACTTTAAATAAAACAAATCCCTATGAGAATAAATCTATGTCGATCTCGGTGAGGATCATGTATTCTATTTTTATTTTTACGAGCTCCTAAAATAACCCGATCAACAGGATCGAATATTGATTATCTGACAAAAACGGTCATAAAAAGTATAAGCCGTCAATAATTTCCGCGGCCGGGCAATGTACACTGGTACTTTGTTGTGAATTGAATTGATGAATTGAAAACAATTAGAGAGACCGACGGTCTAATCCACATGTCTCTCAATTCAAAAAGTAAAGGGGTATACGCTTTTCATCCGATTTTGACCCAAATCTTCTTTCAAAACAGTTAATTCGGAGCTATGGTAATCTTAACATGAAGAAATATGAACAAAACCAATCTAACGTCTTTCGTACGAGACTAAAGGTAATCATTGAACGCATATTGAAATCCATTAGGGCCGTGAGCATTTCAAACGTGGAATCCATGTTCAGCTAAAAGTGTTATGTAATATATACAGGACAACATCAGCTTATATCACTTTTCCTGTGGCGCTTTAACTAAATGGACCACCGTTTCTTAAGGGTATACCGGTATTAGTATTTTCGTTCTCTTTTCGCCCACCTTTTGATCAACTGCGGAAGGGAAGGTTTCATGTATGATTAAAATCACAGCGGATGAGACGAACATCGTTAAACTCAATGCATAAGAGATTGGACAAAGAAAGTAAATCACACGCTAAGTGGTATAACATGAAATAGTTCGCAAATTTCTTCCTATTTTATAGGATTTTTATTCTTTCGGTTCAGTTTTCTTCTGACGTTCTCCATCAGGCGGCAAAAGACAAAAGAACAATCAAATACAATCATAAATTTAAATTTATTTGGAAAAACGTACAACACAACATCTGGTTTTATCATTATTATTATCAGTATTTCCTAACGAAAACCTCACAAAAAGTTGATTTAGAAGTGTTTTTATGCCGGCATGGTCACCAACTGCCAAAACCAGATGTAGATTAAACATTTGCTTGCGTACGACAAATTTGTATGATTCATTAGATAACAAAGTAATTTTTTAATATGGCCCAGCCTATGATTATCTACGCGCAGCTGATGACGTTACCCATGGTCCGTCTGTAACTATCTTTTCAACTGTCGTCAAAAATTGAATGATTTATATAACGACATTTCTTTCGACAAAATCTGTCACTTGACTTTGTCCTTTCTCTGGCGTATTTAACAAAGAGCAGACAGTTGACTGTGAAATGCGAGTCCAGGGTATGCTGATGCTGCTTATATCATTAGCTTTAAAAGCTTCAAGTGGAGAATTGGAAGCGAAAACCAACTCAGAGATTCGCGATCTTGACAATTTGGAGACTACGCGTCGAGCAACCGAGATTTTCCCGCGCGTTTGCGGAGTTCACGGATGGAAGACATGCTATCATCGACGGCGGACAACCGCTAAGGTAAACTGACAAACTGTTTGTCTTTTTAGTAGTTAAACCCCTCATTTTCTGTCACCAGCACTCTCTTCGTTTGAGACATTTATTAAATATCCCAAAAACTTAACCCTATATATGCATATAAGAGTTGAGACAAACAGCAACGCAGGTGCTTCGTTAAATCGTATATGGGTTTGAATTTCAAATATCACGTAAAAAGCCCAAAAGGCGAATCACCGTGTGCTAATCAACACTACCAGCAAAACAGGATTTTTTATCGCCGTAAACCTTTGACGATGAGGATAAAGAAACATTTTACGGTGGAAGTTAAGATTAAATCTATCAGTTTTTGACGGTTAGGACCACGAGGGTCCCCTCGGTCTATGACGTTGAAGATGGACACAAAAACTACAGCTCAATGCTCCACTTGCGCTTTTAAGCTGACCGTAAATAGATCATGTATAGTTAATACTAATTACCAAAAAATATGCTTCTTTAAAGCCTTCATTTCAAACTAAAAATGTTATTTCTGGGAGGGAATTATCATATTAACTTGGTGCAGTGGAAGTTGTAAGCTTTTTTTAAATATATTGAGCTGAGCGGGACTTCTTGGCCAATCATGATCATTATTATTCGACAAAGCATTATCGCGTACGAATACGCACCAATACGAGTGCAAATATGACACGTTATTATATAGTCTCCTGAGGACGCGTTAGGGAAACAACTTGTTGCTGAACAAGGACTCTACGAGTAGTGAATTCGGGCTTTAAAGGTACATAAGAAATTAAGAATTCGAAGTATAGCTAGTAGTGTAACTACTCCACAATCGAAGATTCGCAATGTAGAATCCATTGTTTTTTTTTTTCAAAATAAGATTTTGTCTAGCATTGAGAATACGATGAAGGTCATCTGTATGAAGCAAGATTGAAAACTAACAGCAATCTGAATTATTTGTCTTAGCATAATTGGACTAATTAAAGAATACAGATCACAAATCACTGAGACGTTGTTGAACAACTGAGTAGAACAGTTAACACTAGACATTCCGTAGTGTAATAGGAGGCTTTTACAAATAGCTATGAAAACTGAGTGAGAAACGGCGGGAAAATCGATTATTATTATATGGTACCTTCTAGAGTTTTGTACATGCGATCTATACTCCTCGTGATAAGTTATTCAACTAAACACAATGTGAGATCAGATCAAACAAGAGTCGAGGAAAATAGTGTATAATGCTACCTAAAACATATTTCCAAGACTCCAAGGTATATGTTTATATTAAATCTGTTTGTTCTTAACACTTAAGCCATCGCATCTTTAACAAGTGCATTGCAGGTTATCTAACCACTTGATCTTTTTTCTGTGTGTTTCCATGTTTCATCTCTCTATTATCTGCATTTTCAACCAGATCTTCTAACTTGTATTGCTCACATGTATTTCTTTACCTATATCATTGTTCTCCAAGTGTTTCGTATAGAAATTTATATACAATACTATCAGTTTATCAACATACTCGCTAAAATACATGAGTTTATAACACAAGTGTCATTTTTTCTAGAGAGTTTGCTAACCATTACAATCACATTGGCATTGGCATTCAATATTTTACAAAAATAAATTTACGAGTTTTTTTGAATTTTGATTTTTTGCACTCTTGGGAATTGCTTTCTGTTTCTTCTGCAATCAAATCACGTGTTGAATTTGTAGTGTGATTTGTATGTTTGCTTTTGTATTTTAAGAATAAATTTTAGAAACAACGAACCAAACTAGTTTAGTAGCGATTCCATTGAAAATGTTCTTAATTAACAACCGAAATTTGCGTCATCAGTTTCAAATTCTGAATAATATGGATACGTCTTTCTAAGCACAATACCAGGGATTTTCAGAAAACTGAAATTTCAAGCCATGACAAGAAAATAACTAGAAAATGCTGTGGACGATTTTCTTACGCTGGGTCAAGTTTCAGGCATCACATTGCCTGGTGACGCTTAACAGCTTTAGTTACATTTTGGGCATTTCTCGGCACTCACAAGTTTTAAAAGATATTCACCTCAAAATAACAGTTGACAGTTTTAAAATCAGTCGAACTTCATCTCGACCTAAAAAGAGAAAGAATACAGGACGGTGCATGAAAGTAAAACAAAACACAAATCAATGCGGTCGCTCCCCTGGCAACAAAGATAACGATTTGGTCTTTCCAATTTATCAACAATAGTTGGAGATTTCGAAAAAAAGATTGAAAGGTCATCCAAGACGAAAACCTTTGTAATATCTTTAGCCCAACAAAGAAAACTGTTTTCAACAATTTGAATTAGTTATCGTTAGAGCGTGAGTGAGCCACATCTATTTTATATAGCCACTTGAAAGTTACGAGCGACAAGGGATGCAATAACAACTAAGGCCCCGTTTACACGGGTCCGGACAAATTTTTGCACGGACGAATTTTGTTCCTAGACCACGTGTATACATGGATCCGTGCAAATTCTGTTACAGATTGCAGTGGTGTTTACACGGATTTTGCACACTTTTAGCCGTTGAAAAATTCGTCCAGTTCCGCCGGTCCCGTGTAAACGCAAGGTGGAACCGTGCAAGTTTTTGTCCGTGCAAAAATTTGTCCGGACCCGTGTAAACGGGGCCTACAAACGCCGGTTTTTTCTCCTTGCGTTTCTCACTAGAACTGATATTTTTTCTTTTCAGTTGAAACAAAGACGAAATCTTCATGTGTTCTTCAATCTGGATGAAGCAGAGGTTGAATACTAGGATTACATTAAATGAATAACAAATGGAATGGGAACTAAAAACGGAAAAAATACTTTTTAGCAGAAGAAAGAAATTAAAGTATCTTACACATAACACTAAACAAGTCTCCTGATTGGTTACATATTTATTTCATATTGGGCCCATGTTCATATAATATTGATTGTTAAATAATAAATGTTAACGTTGGTTTCAGTGGAGATCAAATATTTGCTGGCTTATTTTAAATATAAAGGGTTTGAGTTGACAAGGGACTGGGGGGGGGGGGGGGATGAGGTCAGGAGTAAGCAGACGTACTTGTAAATACGGGTTTGTAAGGAAATGTCTGCTTTATATGGTTATATGAGGTGTTTGCTTCCGCAATAGGCAAACGCAACTTAAATAGTGTTGTTAGGTCTTCCTTTGTCTGTTGCCCGGCAATGGAAGTGCTTTTTTAAACACAAAATAAGTCAACTGCATGTACCTCATCAGTAAGGCGGCCTTTTTTTGGGATCATATGGACTCTTCATAACCAAATATAATAAACGAAAATTAATCCTAAAACGGATCATTTAAAGTACAACAGTTGCTATGCAAATGAACTTATTTTGACTCGCTTATGTCTTTCTATAATTTGAAATATATGCAAACAAATCTTACCTGAATTGTACCCATGATATGAAATCATGAAAGAAACAAAACAGAGAAGGGAACAAGTAAAATTGCACGAAATACCGTTTGTCAGATGTACTTTTTCGAATCCATGCATTCCCCCCCAAAAAACGCTCAGATCATGAATCTCAAAAATCCGAATTTATGATCCTTTTTTATGGATTTAATAATAATAATAATAATAATAATAATAATAATAATAATACAATAATACAAGAATTTATATAGCGCCATTTCCGTGACCTCAATGGCGCTTTACAATAATCGTAATTCTAAAAATAAAAACATTTGATTTATTAAAAATAAGCTAACAAAAATATATACAGTTGTAAAAGTTAATTTCTAAAACTAAGATACATTTGAGTTACTAAAATTAACTAAGGAAAATATATACAATAAAAAGGGTAAAAAAGTCATCTAACTAATAAAAGCCTCTCTAAAAAGTAATGTTTTAATCTTATTCTTAAAAACATCAAGGTTCTGGATTGATCTTATGTCATCAGTTAGGGAGTTCCAGAGCCTGGGCGCAGCAACTTGAAAAGATCTGTCTCCGTAAAACTTGAGATTAGACTTTGGTGTTACAAGCAGGTTTTTTGAAGAAGAACGTAATTGCCTCGTCGGGGTATAGGGCTGAAGGAGATCTGCTATATATTTTGGCGCCATGCCATTCAGTGCTTTATACGTAAAAAGTAGTATTTTGTACGTAATTCGTTGTCTGACTGGTAGCCAATGTGGTCTACAAAGAACCGGTGTTATATGTTCTGTGCTTCGAGTTCTAGTCACCAGTCGAGCCGCGCAGTTTTGTACATACTGTAGCCTATCAATAACCGATTGGGGTAAGCCATATAGAAGAGCATTACAAAAATCCAACTTAGATGAAATAAATGCATGAACACGTGTCTCAGTATTTTCCTGAGAGAGATAGTTTCTTATCTTTTTGCTATATTTCGTAAGTGATAGAAGGCCGTTTTGCAGGTGTTCATAACATGTTTCTCTAAGTTGACATGGGAATCAAAAATTACACCTATATTTCTAGCATTATTTGAGACTTCAATGTATTCACCAGCCACATGAATACCCTTAATAGGTGGGTTGACTTTTTCAGTTAGAAAACGCAAAATCCTTTCTTTGGATTCAAGAATGCGGATCGGATTTTCACAAAAAAACATAGCTTAAGTTTCTTCTGCAAGGCGTTGGCGAACAAAAAACACCGGTTTAATTTGTATTTTATTTGGCAAGTACATAATGTTTTGTACATACACTCTAAAGGGCGATTTAGACCGGTACGATTCTGCCCACGATTATCGCATGCGACACGCTTACGCCATGACTTACGACCATTTACACGCTTACGACATTTTCACTTTCGACATCACAAAAAGGCATACAATGTTGCCAAAATGACCGATACGCTAATCGTGTTGTTTCTATATTTAGTGTCCCCAATTAGTGCTTGCGCGGTAAATACCTTGACACTTAAATAAAGTGTTTATTTATTTATTTTATATGGCTGTGGCTGTTTTATGCAAGAGAAGAAGGGTAAAAGGGGCAAAGGGTGCGAGAAGTTAGAGAGAGGAAATGATAACAGTGAAGATGGGAGAAAGGGGTTTTCCGGCAGTTGATGGAGGAACTACGTTTATCTAAAGCTAACAAGCAATAATGGCTGACTATCTTATTTCGGTGCATGGCTGAAGAAAGCGAACCATTTGCTTTCATTCTCTCATTAAACGGCCCTTTTTGAGCGCCGATTGAGTCCATGTTACTCAAGTGGCATTAATGAGACGTTTACATATACGTCTCATACGGCGTTAGGACGCAGATCACAAAAGAAATAAGCCCTCGTTATAGCAAAAAAATTCCCCACGGAGACAAGGAAATAAATCATGGCAAAAAATGACTTAATAATGAAAACCAACAAATCAGAAAATGTTGACACTCAAAAATTAGCATTTCAATTTCAATACAGTAGATAAATGATCTAGCCTTAGGGTACATTTTGCAGTAACTCTCGAACCCGTTACTTAATTACGACAACTGTTATCACGCGCTGACATTAATATCCATATTAAAGACCTAAAGACATTTTGTCGCAATTATGTATCCTCTCATTGTATCCTCTAACTTTAGCAATGACTGTTAGGACCGACAATGTTGTCAACTTTTCAGTTATTTCCTTATTTAATTTATAGTTTTCTAAGCTTCGAGGGAAGACTTAAAAACTGAGGGGAATCAGTTTAACAATGGGTACCAGTTCAACGAATTAGAGGGCCGTTTATACATATAAATATATGCCAGCATTGTTTAAACTGCCACTCTTTTTTACCGCGTTTGTGAATGGCTTCAGATGGTAAATGTTAAGCTCGGTGCATTTACTATCTTAATAGTACGAGCCGGTCATGGTCAACAGTGGTCACCTGATAGAAATGAATACTTTTCTGCCAGGACAGTGTAAGTCACGCAGAGTACTGTCAATAATTAATGGCGCAAAACTAGCCTTAAGGCTATCAAGTTATAGAAAATGTTCATACCAAAGCGATCTTTAACGTTTGAATAACTACAGCAAGAATTGTAAGTTTTACTTTCCTTGTTATTTTACTGCTGCGCGATCTTTTGAAACTAAACTTTTTGTTTTAAATGGTTCAGTATAACCTTAATTGTTTATATTGAATCAAAACTCCTAAACTAGGCAGCTTGTAACACAAATTTTACTATGCAAAGTATTCATCTCTGAACGCAAAACACATCGCTTACTCTACTTTCCTAACAATAATAGCTTTGTGAAAGAAAATGACGTAAGTTGCGGCGAATTTTAGGAACACCAAGTTCGGCGATTGCGTTGGCGAAGAAAAGTCGAGAAAGCTTTAAGTAACTTCTCTCTCGATTCGCTTTTCTTATTCTGCCGTGTAAACGGCCTTCTAATTCCTGAACTGGTACCCATTGTTAAACAAATTTTCCCCAGTTGTTCAGTCTTCTCCCTAAGTTTAGAACTATATATTAAATAAGAAAATAACAGTAATGGTTGATAACGTTTACGGTCTTACAATTCACCGCTTAAGTTAGAGGATACAATGAAAGCATACACAATTGTGGAAAAAGAAATAATACGTCGTCAATATGGATGAGGTCAGCGCTTTTAGCCATCTGATAATGATTGTCAAAATTAAGTGACGAGAGGTACTGCAAGTTGTACTATAGAATAATGATCTACTGTATTAAAAACGCTAAATTTTATAGCTGAAAATTGTTAAAAATTCATTATTTTTTTAAATAAGTGTCAACAGTTTCTAAAATTGCTCATACTAGGTGGCATAAAATGTTATCTGCGAAATTAAGAAATTCAATGAATCAAATCATTTTATCAGAATTTGATTCAATTTCAGATAATTTTATTTGTCACTTTAGATGACTTGAGACGAGTTGTATTGTAGTAATAAAATTCTTTCTAACATATTTTTACTGCAGAAATTTCTAAGAATGCTGGTCTTCCCAACAGTTATTGTCGCCTTTCTGCAATTGTGCTTCATTGATGGACTGAGTGGAAGTTCTGGTTTGTTGCTTTTCTTTATCAAGTTATCGTTTTACTATGGACGAGGGCTTATTTCGTTTGTGATCTTGCGTCCCTGTCGTCAAATTAGACTTATATAAAAGTTATAAAAGGATAGTGACATGGACTCAATTGGCGCTCAAAAGGGCCTTTTAATAAAAGAGAATCAAGGAAATGATTCCCTTTAAACGCGGTAAAACATGTTTTTATCCATGTCCGATCAAAAGAAGGGCAGTTTAAATAATGGAACTGCAGGTAGCATTGATTTCATAGCCATTTGCGCCTTTCATATAACCCGAGAGAAAACTGTAAGGGCAGACTTATAAATGTATATATTAAAAGTCTAAGACCTGGTCTAAGTTTGTTTAATGGAGTTCTAAGTTTACTTCTAACCGGACGCTTGAATTCCTCGCTTTTGTCTTAAATGAGAGAAAACTAACAGTTCGATTCTAAATTCTAATTTGATCTGGAGGGCGACAGGCTCGTCAGTCGCGAAACAGTCGTAAAACAAAGTCGATTTATCAGAAAATAGTGTTTTTTTGGTGGATCCTTTGATGACTCTAAGAGCTATCGATTATCAAGCAGTTTGAAGGCTCAAAATTCAGAAAGCGACTTCTTTTGGCCGTGTAGTTGGAATGTGACGATGGTCCACGAATGTTCATAAACATAATGATTGCCATTATTATTCCTTTCATTGGCTGAATTAATTCATCCTCATTGAAGAGAGGAGAAGAGTTTATTTTGTATATTTTTAATATTTTCTACAAGGAAGGAAAAGACAGATTATTTTTTAAAAATATACAATTTTAATTACGGTCTCACGTGCTAATTCCCGCCATCTTGAAAACGTGACAAATTAATACTCTTCGATCATAGTACGAACATCGATTGATTCATTTTGATTGCATTCATAGAGCATGCGTTTAGTTTATGCTGTGAATGTTTTAAATATGTTAAAAGGCCACAATTTGTGTAATTAGCCAAGGTCAAAGAAATTATTTAAGGCCGGCACACACTAGGGGACATGTTGCAGGGACATGAAGCGGGGACATGTTGCAGCGACAGTTTTCTTCGTGTGGCATCCCCGTTTTTGCGAAAAAGTGCTGTTGCGGGGACACAATTTTGTCCCCTCAACATGTTGTATGAAATTCAGCTGGTTTGAATTCGTGCGTCATGAAGCGGGGACAAAATGACCCCCATTTCAATGTCGCATCGTGTGCACTGCTCATGCAAACTGTCCCCGCTACAAAATAGAAATGAACCAATAAAAACTCGCCATTGATTATCCCATGAGCATTCAGTAGCAGTCTTTCAAGATTTTTATACCTCAATCCGCTTTGTGTGCACCAGCTTGCGTACTGTCCCTGCAACATGCGACTTTGCTGTGCACACGAAGGGGCTTGTCTCCGCTTCATGTCCCCGCAACATGTCCCCTAGTGTGTGCCGGCCTTTAATGTTGTCTGTTGTCGAAGGAAGGAAAAGTAAAGTACCCGGGGAGGAACAAACGCAACAAACGATAATTATAAGGTCATTTTATTGGTAAAACCATCTTACCTAAATTTATATTTAGTGTTACTTTTTTCCTTTTTCATAGAAAAGCAAATTGATAAACAGAGAAATAGGGTCATTAGCCCATTTCACACTAGAAGACGGACAAATCGTCTGGACGGACAAGTCGTCCGACGATTTGTTCGTGTAATGTGAATTCTAGACGGACAACTCATCTTGTGTTGGTCATCGTAAATTCATATCTGAACGAACAAACAGACGATTTTGAAAGCAAAGGACCTGGGACAAACAGGATTGGTTACCTTGCTTTCTATCCGCCATTTTGATTTTCCCATAAACCATCACTCCCTTTACTAGTTCCATTCCCCTTAGCGAGTACTGGGTCCCCGAGATACAACCATTTGTTCGTCTGGTGTGAATTTAAGTCGGACTTTGGACGACTTATCCGTCTAGACGAACAAATCGTCCTCGAAAAATCGTCTTAGTAGACGGCCAAATCGACGGACAAAATCAGACGACTTTTCCGTCCAAAATTTTGTTCGTCCCGTTTTCTCACTAAGACGACTTGTCCGTCTGAGACGACTTGTCCGTCCAGACGATTTGTCCGTCTCTAGTGTGAAAACGGCCATTTTGAATGTTTACGAATCAAGGCAGCAATCTCGTCTATTATTTCACAAACTTATAAAATAACGGTAAATAGCATATTTGTTTTCTGGCTGCGTGGAGAGTGGAGAGCGTCGTCGTAAAAGGAACTTGAGCAGCTTCTTTGGATCATTTTTAACCCTATTCAAACTGTGCGGTGGGGGGGGGGGGGGGGGGCTTTTCGAACCCCCCCTCCAGTAAAATTGCAATAACTCTTACACCGAAATAGCTATATGCCTTAGCCTTGTATATATATTTTTATATTTTCTAGCAGACTTTAAGATGTCAGTGTCTGTATATTATCATTTTTTTCACTATGGTCATTTCTTTTAATTAGGTTCCAGTCTTTCTCCATAGCATTTAAATTTTATTGTATTATATCCAACCGTCACTTCTGAAAATGTATGTTGAAGCATACGAAACGTCAAGTCATTAATCAAAGTGTTTTACAACATGCGTTGTTTTGTCATGTTTTTAACCGCACTGTGTATTTTATTTCTGTTAAAGTTGAAATGACTAAAGAATAAGAGTTTTTGGATTATTTGTTCAAAGACATTTAATTGCTATACTAGGAGTTTTATGCTTCTCGCGAAGCAAATATCATTGCCTCAGTATATAATTGCTTCGCGAGAAGCATGAAACTCCAAGTAGCGATTAAATGTCTTTCAACAAGTAATCCAAGGGCGCAAATCTACTTATTTATATATTGCTGTCAACAATTTCTCTTATTTCATTACAGCAAACTATACAGTAACAGTGGTATTTTTTTCCGGCCGCAATGATCCAGAGTGGAAGGTGTCGTCTAATAAAGAGCTCGCGCAGCTACTGAGCGATGCAAGAAGTAAAGGCTTTGCCTACACTCCAGAAAACATGCCTGTGAGGCTTGGCTACAAAGGAATGTTGGTAGAAGACCTGCGCACGAAGGAAGAAGAACTAATTGTTGGTGCTGAAACGATGAAATTGCAACAGTTGTTATTCAAAACCATGCCAAAGGGTTTGATGAAAAGTGGTGACCTCAAAGAAATTGAAAAAGATATCAGTTCGGGCAAGATCAAAGCTGTTAAACCTCCCATATATCAAGTGAGGGGAAAACGTTATGCACCTCCTTATGCTCCCGAAAACTGGAATGCAATTGAACCTGTCTTCAAAAGAAGAAGATGCAATAATTGTTACAATTATGCTAATCGGAGAGCCACGGATAATAGAGCACAACCTGGATATGGTGGTGGACAGTTATTTACACAATTAAACGCTCCAGATCTCATAGCTGCTGCAGAGCGTGATGGTTTGACACAACTCAACCCCCACCCTACTCATATTCAGCCAGTCCCCGGACCCCCTAATGACATGTCCAAACACCTGGTTGCACTCTTTTATCGGCCAGGTAAGTTTCAGACTACAACCCACAGTCAGACAAGACATGGGGAAGTTAAGTGTTTAAAAACACTATTTCAGCGCCTGCCGTTAGTATTTACTTCCGCGTACAAAATGGAAATGTTATCATGTTTTTACTGTTTCTGTGGTTTACAGCTAATAATTTATCCTTATCTGCTAGTAACTCTCGGGTTCAGGGGTTGCGGTAGGGGGGAGGGGGGGGGGGGGGGGTGGGGGAGGAGCGAGAGCTTTCAACCATGTCTCACAAATTTGAATGCCGCCACCAATACTTCCCGCGGCACCCCGCTGGCCGAGCTGTCAGAATTTGGCCAATCAGCACAAAACCGGAAACGAGTTTCAATGTAAACAAACATGTAACAAGCGCTTCAAAAGACGGGAATGCTTGCTAAGAGATAAAACTTTTCGCTTTTTGATCGCGTTTGCTCACCGTGTGCCACAAAAATATAAATAAATAAAAATAGCGTAGAATGTGGCACCATAAGTTTTTTGGTGCGCGAGGCATGGACACGAAACTGGCACGAGGGTGTGTTTGTTTATTTTGAGGACTTCACGAAAATAAACAGGTTTTTACTACAGCTAAAACGTTAATTGCGCGCTTTCCACACGGAAAACTTTTACAAAAATGGGCAAATTGGAGGAGTTTTGGTTCGTGATCACAAAGAAAATACAACAATTTCTGTACATACACAAATACAATAAAAGTAAAAAATAAAGCGTGATTAAATTGTCGAAAATTATGTGTCGATTGTTTTATGGCTTTATGGCTTTGTCATATAAGACTTACTGAATGTTTATTCTGTTTCACCAAAAATCGTGAATATTTACTGCGTAAAAACCGAGGAAAGCCGTCGAGAGGTTTGCTAGCCTTAACCCTATTCAGACTGGGGGTGGGGGGGGGGGGGGTTTCGAACCCCCCCCCCCTCCAGTAAAATTGTAATAACTCTTACACCGAAATAGCTATGAGGCTGAAATTTTCTGACTTTTCCTTGAATTTATCTAGGGACATTTTGGTGTCCATAACATGTCAGTGTGATTAACCATGTTGCCATGGCAACCGGTTTTTGACACATAGGTTTTCAAAACATTAAAATATGGTGAATTTTTTTATTTTAAGATCTTGTTTTTTGACTTATAGTGCATTTTCTTATTAGAAAAGTTTTTTCTCGGGACTAGTTCTTGAAAGACATCAAAAATTTTTAACATCAAATATTTGGGGGGGAGGGGTAGGTAAATTTTTGCTCACTTTTACTTATAGAGAAAAATTTTGTACTATTTATTAAATAACGCTTCTAAGTTCATTGTTTGGATAATAGACATTAGTTTGATACGTGTTTTATACATTCTGATCCTTTTCTCTTTTAGATAATTTTTAAATTTTAATTTAAACGAAAAAAAAAAGAAATCCAAGATGGCGGATCCAAGATGGCGGATCCAAGATGGCGGACAATAATTTCAAAATTATAGTTTTATCGCCTTTTTTTGCCTTTTCTCGCTTTACAAGTGTGCCCTTGTTTGTATTTATTATGTTTTAATATTAAAGAGATGATTTTACAGTTATATTTGATATTTTAAGTATCTGGATGGAAAAATATCAAAGAAACGTCGGAAAAACAAAAATTACGTCACTGTGACGTCATAATTGGTTGTGGCAGGTCAAAACTACGTGTGAGGTTTCCTTGTATGGAGATGAACATTGTGTGAAAATTTCATGGTCCTAGCCTTACTGGTTCCAGAGATATGAAGGGGGGGGGGGGGGGTCCGAGGAGCCCCCCCCCAGTCACAGATTGCCTAAAAAAGTAAAATAACACGGCAAACTGATCCGTACGGCCGAGAAAAAAAAGCCCAGTCTGAATAGGGTTAAACAACAGGCCCAACAACTCAATCAGTGGTTGCCACAGTAACGAGACGAGACTGCCAAATTACTCTTCTTCGTAAAGGAGAAAGCCTAAGCTACGTGTATGTGTATATTATGCGTAGTATTGCGAAAACAAACCTCTCGAAAGACAGCATTAAGATCATGTATATTCTATTATTTTAGACTGGCCAATTACTATATGGAGCCACCTTAACTTTATCGTAAGCACATTAAATGTGGTAAATCCCAAGTTACTTCAGCCGATTGACTCGGAGGAATCAGACACAATCAAAACAGTCCCACAAAACACAAATTACAGTGCAAAAATCAATATTATTTTCCAAAGGTAAAACAAGAACTTTTTATTCTGTGTGGAAACCACTATTGTCATTACTGTAAAGTGTAGTTAAACAATGTACAAGATGTAAGATATGTTTGTGAGTGTTAGTTGGTGTAGTTGTAACGTTTCTGAAATGTCTTGCACAATAAAAAAAAAAAAAAAAAAAAAAAAAAAAAAAAAAAACAGTCCCTGGACTGGTAAACTAATTACCAATGCGTTCCATACACGACTCAAACAACTCGCAAATATTAAGAGGAGCAAATCGATGTTAAAATACAACATTGAATGATACAAGTTTCAACTCTCTACAAGTTACGGACCTTTTTCTGAAGACAAAATTCATCCCGGAAAAAGAACCTGCGGTGTACTGCAAGTTATTTTCCTTGTTACTCCAAAAATTGTCACGTTAATTTTTAACATTTAATCCAAACATTTTTACTCCAAATGTTTTCACTGTGGTATTTTGTATTGCATTTTCTAGTTACACCTACACAAGGTGGAGATTTTCACTGGTATCGTCTGGATGACAACGGACAGTGGTCTCACAAACCTGGCCGAAGTTTTGTCTCGCAACTTGATAACGCAGGTGCAGCCATCGTAGATCCCAGGGCAGCCAACACTGGAGGCTACCAATTTGCTCGTTTCATGGTGTCGGATCCGCTGACAGTTCGTATTGGTAGTGCTTGGGTCTGTCCAGTGTAGCCACCTTGGGAAAGGAGAAAAGGGCTTCATGACCTATACTTCGATTTCCAGCACTTAATTTGAACATTACTTCGAAACGCTGATATATTTCCAAATACAAACATATAAAAAATTTAGCGATGTGGACGGGAGATATGAACGGTCACTGTTGAATGATGGTCTGGATGGGGGTACTAGGATTTCAGTTATCAGTTAAAGTTTCGGCCATTTCTCAACTATCAGCTAAAATTTTAGTAATTTCTCAGTATCAGTTAATTTTGACAGATCTCAGTGATTTTTTTTAACTCAGTTTACTAATTTTACATTATTGTATTTTTTTAAGACGTCAGAGAATAAATTAATTAATATCAAAGACCTCCAGAAGCTTTTCGAAGGACGTACGAATGTTTTCCACATCTTCCGAGTATCCGCAAACTATACTTAATACATTCTGACCACCCTGTGAATGCTACGGGTCGTTTCCAAAAGAGCTCCGTAGCATTTTGCTATCCTAATTGTCAAAAGCACGTAACTAATCTCAGTGCTGACAAAGGCCTCGTATTATAAACTACATATACATTGTCCAGAAGTAAACAAATTACCAAAAAGCGAAAAAAAAAACTGCTAAAGTTATTTGTTTTGGGTTCCGTAGAATATTTGACATACCTCAAATATCCAATTGAAGATAGGCTCGTACAACTCTTCCTGACCTTGTTGAACAAGCAGGGACTTCACTGTCTTCAGTTAAATCATTATCAATGTCAGTATCGGTGTCAGTGTCATATAGTCATCTATCTGACCATTTGCAACATTACGCTCAGAACTTGCAACCGTGATATCCTCCTCGTTAACAAAAGTTACTTGGACAAACTTGTGCGTCAAGTCGTCAGGCAAGTCACTCTCGTCACTCATTCTTTCGATTGGAGTACCTCGGACCGTTGATATCTTCAGACTCTTTGAATGGGCCTATTTGTGAGTGATATCCACAAGATATTGAAGGGAAATTTATGAATCTCAGCTAACAGTTATTATAAATTTCTCAGCTGTAAGTTAACCCCATATACACCCTCTTAAATACCATGCTAAACTGTGGGTTTAAGCTCTCATCTACTTGACTATTAGGAATGTGAATGCTTCAAAGGGCCCTTTTCCGACTGTGATGCCCAGACAAACTTGTGCAGTCTACCATCTGCCAATTTATTGATTCAAAAGTGTTTGAGGATTCACGCGCAAGAAGCAAGAAGTTCCAATCAGAATCGTCCTGCCTTTCAAAGACCGGAAGTCTGCGGACTCAGTGGTAGACAACTTAAAGACTTCAGTCGCAAGATTAATGCAGATATTAGCCCGTTGTATACGAGTCGAAAGATCAAGGACGAAATCAAAATGAAGGAAGACAAGCCCCCCCCCCCCCCCACCCCCCCCCTCGCTTGTGAATCAACAATGCGTTGTGTATCATTTTAAGTGTGACCTGTGCGATGCAGGCTATGTCGGTTACACATGCCGACACCTTCATCAAGGCATTAGAGACCTTAAGCAAACACTGGAGGTGGCGAGGTGGACGTCAACCGGAAGTAAAATTTCCCGCTCTCCAGCTAATTAACATAATCAGGTGGAGTGTTGCCCGCGTCTTCCAACAGTGGTGGCGGCTAGAAAGGTACTTTTGGCCGCCCCGAGAGACGGTCACTTTATTTTCTGATTTGTAGCACCTAAAATACACGGAAACTCCTCTTTAAAGTCAAAGAAATGTTTTTTGACGCTTATATTTGTATTTTATTTGCAAATATTTGATATTTCTTTTGCTTTACAGCGAAAATCATGCTTCACATTGGAGGGGTCAGTGAGGAAGAAAGATGGCAAGCGAATCCCGCAGCGAAGAAGAGAAAAGCAAAAGAAATGGGTGAGTTTCCTGGGATTCACATTATTCCGAGCGATGTTTATGTCTTGTAGACTTTAAAACTTTAGATTGCAAGTACTTGCTTGTACACTGAATGCTATTTTGTTCTTCCGATTTGTCTCTAAAACTTTGGAGTATTTTAATAAGGTTTTGTTTTGTCTCTTCTAGCTCGATCATGGAATGAAAAGAAACTCACTATTTGATCCTAGCGAAAGAAGTCAGAGCTTCAGAACCATACATGTTGGGAAGGTCGCGTTTCTTGACTCTGAACTCTGCTAAACACTCTGAATCGTCCATCTCGTCCAGGTCAAATCGACCGTAGTCTTCGTAAGGAAAGTCGAGATTTTTCGACTCGTGTAAATCCCACAACAACAGAAATTCATCCTCGTCTATGATCTCCTCAAAGCAGGCAACAGCTAGAAGGTCTCGGACTTCTCGAAAACTTGCCATTATGGTCGCAAAATTTACGAACAAAGTCAAATTGGCCCACTGAAAACGAAAGCAAAACAGCCGTCGCTCGCCGCCGTTTCTACGAAAGCTTAAGGTGATTCCTCAGTATTGCACTGCGCATCCTGTACTGCGCATAACACACGTAATAGTCCTTTCATTGCAGCCAGTTGATAACAACACTCTTTTTAGTGAACGGTTTTTAAAACACGCAGCTGGAAATTTAATTTTCTTACGAGTATTTTTCAAAAGGAGAATTACCATAATTTATAAGCAATGAGCGTGCGCGGTTGAGCAAAATGAGCGCGCGCACATTTCGGAGGATGGAATGTTTTTTATCAAAGGCCCGCAAGCTCGTTAAAAAATACGACTGCCTTTTTCTCTCTAACGAGCATGGTGACCTATATTTTTTATTGCATCATTTTGATGTTAAATTAATGCTTTTTAAGTTAACAAAGTTAAAAAAAAATTCCTCGACAGGAAAAAAAGATATCGCTAAAAACGTTCTCAAATCAGTTACTCGTGGGAGCAAATTGTTGACTTTGAAAACATGGACGCGAGGAACGTTTTGAGTCCGTGTCATTTGAAGTTGTGTGACTTTTTCATAAATTTTATTTTAAAGTGTTCCCATATGGTGGAGACTTTAACCTATCAAGTTTTTTTGAAGAATTGTAAACTTTGCTTTCACGGGTTACCGGGAAAAGAAACATGAACCGATCAAATAATGACGTGCGTGATCGGTATTGCTATAGGCATAAATGGGGCAACATTGGTCCATCATATCTCTTTACCGAGCATGGTGACCTATCTTTTTTATTGAATTTTTCGAAACAACTTATGGTAGGGAGTTGTTAGGGAAAATTTAAAAAAAATCGTTTGACAACTTTTATTTCTGAGGAATCACCTTAAATATTTTAATTTCGCGCCAAGAGGAGGCGGTGTCAACCCACTCCCGCGCGGCCATCGCCGCCTCCACCTAACCGCCTCCAGTGTTTGCTTAAGGTCTCTATTGATGAACAAGGGATCGGCAGTTAGAAACCACCTTAGAGAGCAGCATGATATGGAACCAGATGACATCGCGCGAAGCTTTAAGATTTTAAGAAAGCGCCAGAACAAATTTGACTGTCTTATTTTAGAAATGCTTTTTAGCGGAGCTCCATTCTCATAGAACCAGACATAGAACCATGCCCGTCATTTTTCGTGGTCATGGCTAGCGGAATGGTTCGCGGGTGCGTCCGTCCATACGTTGCGCAGGGACAGCTCGCGGGCGCAAGTGACGTCGCAAAACATGCGCGTATGACGTCGCGCAACATCCGAGATCTTAGTGATTTTCAAACCAAAGCGAGGCTTTGTTTTTCGCGTGGCTACACGGCCGAGGTCACGTCAGCTACATTAAACACCTGTGTTTACATGTAGCGGAGAAAACCGTTTGCAAAATCGAGGTTTGCTACTCAAGACAGGTTTCACATTTCTCAAACAGTGGTCAAGACGGCGTTTGAGGTTGCGTAACTCTGCAAGTCAAGCATTTTTGGAGGAATATAAAGCTAAGTGCTTATTTTTAAACCTGATTTCGTCTGGAATTGAAGCCAGTAGATCGTCGAAGCATTTGTTTATAGATAAACTCCTTTAACCCATTGACGGCCGTGCCGACCAAAACTGGCCGTGATTTTGCAACAACACACATTGAAAATATTTAAAATACAAAGAGAAAGCTTTAAAGAATACTCAGAAAAAGAAGAGCTTTAAGCGATGAAATATTGCTTCGAGGAACTTCATGACCCGCGAGGAAGCGGAGTTTTAAAGAATTTCCATGCAGCCGAGGGATTAAGCGGTGTGAAAAGAAATTACATTTCTTATGTGAATTTATGTTGATATCAATTTTTGATTGACTTTCTCTTTGTTTTCTCGTTAGTTTTGGAAATGTTTATAAAATTTGCTCAAATTCAGTCGGATTGATCGCCATGTGCTCAGCCAGACAGCTCCTTGATGCGCTAATGGTACGCATTTTGCTTTAAAGCATAAAATAACGGATATTTGATTATTTTCTTTTAAAAGAAGATTTTGTTGTCCATTTTCATGTGTTTGTTCATTCATTATATGGGATGAAAAACGATTTTATGTAAACAAAACAATACTTCACTCGCGTCGCCTTGCGCAAAGATGTCTAACTTTTGCAGTGAATTTTACAAACGTCAATGTTATCAACTATTTCTGTTATTTGACCACCTAATATAAGTTCTAAACTTCGAGGGAAGACTAAACAACAGCGGCAATGAATTCAGTTTAACAATGGTACCAGTTCAACGAATAAGAGGGCCGTTTACATATTAAATGTATGCCACCAGATCCATTGTTTAAACTGCCCTTCTTTTGGCACCCGGCGATCAAAGCATTCTTACCTCGTTTGTAAATGGCTTCTGATGGTAAATTTTAAGCCCGGTAAATTTACCTTTTTTTAGTTATCGTTATTGTTTTTATTCTATTAAAATAACACTGATCAATAAAATCAGGAACCGGTCATGATGAAGTGGTTACCTGAAGGAATGAATGCTTTTCTGTTAGGTCACGCAGTGTTAGTCACGCAGTGTTATTGTCAATAATTAATGGTGTAAAACTTGTCTCAAAGCTAGTCAAGTAATCGAAAATGTTTATTTCAAAGCGATCTTCAACGTTGGAATAACTGCAGCAAGAACTGTAAGTTTGACCTTAATTCCTTGTAACCATACCACACGTTTTTACTTCTACGCGACCTTTTCGTACAAAACCTTTATTCTTTCAACGGTCATAACCTTGTTTACATTGAATCGAAATTCCTAAAATAAGCAGCTTGTAACAAAAATTTTACAATGCAAAGTAGTCATCCCTGAAAGCGAAATACATAGGTTCCTTTGGTACTTTCCCGACATTTGCTTTGTGAAAGAATAATGAAATGAGATGCGGTGAGTTTCAGGAACACCAAGTTCGGCGATCGCGTTGAGGAAGAATAGTCAAGAATGCTAAATGTAACTTCTCTCTCGATTCTCTCTTCTAATTCTGCCGTACAACGACCCTCTAATTTGTTGATCTGTCACCCATTGTTAAACTGATTCCCCTCAGTTGTTTAGTTTAGTCTTCTCTTGAATAGCAGTTGAAATAGTTCATGACATTGGCGGTCCTAAAATTCCTTGCTAAAGTTAGAGGATTCAATGAGAGTCGGAATGAGAGCATAAATTATACAATAAAAAGGAAGCTAACAATAATATAATCGGCGCTTTGAACCATGTGATAGTTGTCGAAATTAATTGACGAGAGTTACTGAAAATTGTACCCTTGAACATTGATATACAGCATTGAAATTGAAATGCTAAATTGTACGACAGAAAATCGTTAAGTATTTTTTTGAAGCAAGAACTCTACGAGTATTAAAGTGCCTATAACCCCTAGAAAGTTATTTTCAGAATCAACTCTATGTACATTGAATAGTTGAATGGTAAAATATTTCTGGTTTTGAACGTCGCGTTTGTGAGTTATAGAGATTTGAATTTACAAAATGCTAATTAGATGACGTCAACCCGGGAATTTGCCATATTTCTACACCAATTTACAACCCGCAGTTTACAGCTTGAAGATAATTAATTTGATAAATGCTAAAAATAAACTGTGGATAGTCGATTGATTCGTAAAAAAATATTACTTGGAGGTGAAAACAAGTAGTTGTATAATAAATGATTCCCGGGTTGACGTCATCTAATTAGCATTTTGTAAATTCAAATCTCTATAACTCACTAACAAGACGTTCAAAACAAGAAATATTTTACAATTCAACTATTCAATGTACATAGAGTTGATTCTGAAAATAAATTTCTAGGGGTGATAGGCACTTTAAAGTCAGGTCTCGTAGTGTTAAAATTGTTATTGGTTTCGTTTTATTAGTTGTTTTAATATGAGTAAGCGCGCCAAAAGTTCTATGACTTGTTGAGGTCGAAATTTTGTCACGCTACTGACAATCTTAGTGCTGCAGGATCATGATGTGTTTGCCATTTTGTACTATTTTCATCGATTCTTTTTTTAACTTCTATTCGTTTTTCTCGATCAATGAATTGCTGTTTGTTACTTTGTGATTTTGAGGGTTCGATGCGAGGGTAATGGTGGCTAATTCACTCACTCACTCACTCACTCACTCACTCACTCACTCACTCACTCACTCACTCACTCACTCACTCCTTCCATCAACTGTGAACTTAGTGACTTAATGCTCTGTTACGAATGAGTTTCGTATAACAAGAACAACGTGAATCCAGCGATAACAATAACTAATTTGTTGTAAACGAATATAAACAATAATAACCTTAAAGATGTTTCGCATTTGGAGTCTTTAATGCAACACTAAAATCGATCTAAAATAATTTTTCAACCGAGACACGCGTTTTGATGCGTACATCTACCTTGAAATAAAAACAAAATAGTCTTAAACGAGTATGTGTTCCACAATAGTGTAGCGGTTTGAGGTTTTGACTCTATTTTGCCGGGAATGACAGTCGGGAGGCGCAATGTCAAGTCACGTTCAGTTCCTTTGTTTTTAACCTTTTTTTCCCTTCGGACTGGACATTATGAAAGTGATTAATTTTTTTGCGTTAGTCAAAAACCTTACGTTTAATTTTTTTTAAAAAATATCGAGCCGTGCCTGTGTGAAAACACGAGCTTACCGCAATATTGCGTTGCGCGTTAGCATTTCTTATTCATGGATTGGCTCTCAGGAGCCTTTGATTTAGCGCCGATTGAGTCAGTGTTACTGACATTTAAAACGATTATACTGACGTTCTCATACGGCGTCAGGGACGAATGATCATATAAAAAATACAAGCCCTTATCCATGGCAAAATTAAATTATAGGCCCATTTTCCCCTCATGGGAAGATGGAAATCAGTCAAGGCATAAAATAACTTCGTGAAGAAAAGCAACAAACCAGAACTTCTACTCAGTCCATCAATAAAACAGAATTGACATCAGTATCGCAAGGTCATGAGTTCGAATCCCGTTCAAGCGTGAACTTTTTTCAGGCTGCTTTTTCAACTGCTCAGTCAATCGATGGCACACTGCGAGGATCGCAATTTTACTCATGTTTCATCTGCAGTTCACATACATATGATTTGTATTTATTATATAAACACCAATGAAATACCAGGTGAGCTTTCGCGCGTAAACATCCATATGATGCCCGATTTAGGGTGTCAGCTACATTGTACATTGTACACCTCAATTGTATTAGGTAAAATTATGTATTCTAATATATTCTATAGTATTGTATTCTATTGTATTGTCGTTCTTTTGTGTTCTAATATTCTATTGTTTTAACAAAAGAATAAGTGTTACCCCTAAATCGCGCATGGTATATAAACATCATATCTTCACACGTGAGAATAACATGTTATCTTCACACGTGAAAAGATCATCATTGACACCTTGTTCTACTTTAGGACTTCAAAAAATATTAAAGTGAAATGGTTTGATTTCATTGGTGTTTATATAATAAACAGAACATTACATGGCCGCTTGAAGATACGAAATTTCTCTTCTCGTGTTGAAAAATATTTCACTCGTTCGCTGCGCTCACTCGTGAAATATTTTTCAACACTCGAAGAGAAATTTCGTATCTTCGCGCGGCCATGCAGGGCTCGAAATTGCGACCAATACGGTCGCATTTGCGACTTAATTTTTGTGTTTGCGACTAAAACTTCCAGAGGAGTCGCAAATTTGCGAGTAGTTTTCGCCTTGGCCAATAAAGAAATAAAAAGCCTAGCAGTCGCTACTTTGCCACTATTTTTGCCGAAATAAATAAAGAAATGAAAAAATATATTGTTGTGTGCCTTCATTATCGAAGAAATTTGAAGATATGGGGTAAAATTGTACGTAATTTAACCGCAATGTTACGACGCAACGCTATTCCTTCGATTGCGGCCGCCATTGCAGCGGTTTCTTATTCATATGTATTGCAGGCTCATATTTTTGCTTGTTAAACCGCTGGATTAGAGCTGTCATCGCGGCCAGGTAGAATTGGCGAAAGTATCATCAATTTCGCAATGGTGACAGACGTTTAAGTGGATATGTTCCAAGATTGTATCCTTTCTGGAAGCTAATTTCACCAAAAAATATAATTTTGAGTTGTACACTAGTTTTAAGATCGAGAAAAATGTCTTGATCGTTACGATTGTGGCGGCCAAGTTTATAGTATTGCATGTTTCGTTCTGTACATGTACAGTCATCATTAGAGATAACGTGAAAGCTGTTGAAGTCATAAAATCAGAGTCTTGTTAACCCTATTCGGCCTGGGGGGGGGGGGGGGGCACAAAGTGCCCGCGCTAACTTTGAACGTTCATAACTTCTTTAATATGTATTCAAACGCCATCAAACTTTGTGACTTTTCCTAAAATTTATCTGGCAACAATTTTGTATGACAATTTTTTGATCACGTGACTTGATGTTTCCATGGCAACAAGATTTTGACAGCCATGTTTTTTGAAATTTGCATATTTGTACCTTTGAATGAAGAAAAACAATGTTTATTGGTATAACTTTTATATTTTTACGTAATTTAGCGTTTATTTATTGGTTTTGATTAATTTTGAGTCAATTTGGACGGTTTTTAAGAGGTTTTAAAAAATTTCAGAAATCCAAGATGGCGGCCGCATAACTAATTACCTAATAACTACGTCATATGACGTCAACGTTCCATTGTGCGGACCGCAAAGGAGACAGTTTCGGACGTACTATGTACCCTCTAGGTTTCATTTTCGTAGCCTTCCCCAGGCTCAGGAACTCAAAAAAAGCTCAGGCTGAATAGTGTTAATCATTTGTTAGTCAAAGTTATTTTTTAACTAATTGTTGCTACTTAGTTTTGCGACTAAATTTGTGAACTTGCGACTTGATTTTCGTATCTAGTCGCAAAATGGCGACTGAATTTTTTTTTTAATTTCGAGCCCTGCCATGTAATATCCTCTATATATTCATATTCATATGGCAACTATGACTGTTAAGAAGGCCAGTATGTTCAGAAATTCCTGTAGTAAAAACATGTAAAGCAATTATTAACTACAATAGAACTCATTTCAAGACATCTAAAGTGACACATAAAATTATCTGAAAGTGACTCACATTTTATAAAATAACTTGATTCATTGAACTTTTAAATTTTACAGGTAACGTTTTGTGTCACTTTAGAAAATGTTGACACTTATTTAAAAAACAAAATTGAATAATAACATTTTAACAATTTAATGCTATAAAAATAAGCATTTCAATATCAAAACAGTAGATACATGTTATAATGTGCAATTTGCCGTATCCATCGTGTCTTAATTTCGACAATTATTATCAGATGGTTAAAAGCGCTGAACTTTAAATTTTTTCCCCGAAATTGTGTACTCTCATATTAACTTCTAACATTAGCGAGGAATTTTAGGACCGTAAATGTTATCAACTATTTCTGTTATTTGCTTATTTAATATGTCCTAATATAAACTTCGAGGGAAGACAAAACAACAGAGGGAATTCAGTTTAACAATGGGTACCAGTTTAACGAATTAGAGGCCGGGGGCCTTTACACATTAAATATACGCCACAAGAGCCATTGTTTAAACTTCCCTCCTTTTGGCATCGATCAAAGCATTGTTACCGCGTTTATAAATGGCTTCAGATGGTAAAATTTTAATCCCGGTCCATTTACCATTTTTTAAATTTATCATTGTCGTCTTTATTCTGCCGAAATAACACTGGTCAATAAAATCAGAAACCGGTCATGATGAAGTGGTCACCTGAAAGAATGAATGCCACTGACTTTTCTGTTAGGTCACGCAGCGTTAACGTTAATAATTTATGGCGTAAAACTTGCCTCAAAGCTAGCCAAGTAGTCGAAAATGTTTATTCCAAAGCGATCTTGAACGTTGGAATAACTGCAGCAAGAACTGTAAGTTTGACCTTCCTTGTGTTAAACCATACCACTGTTACGTTTTTACTGCTATGCGACCTTTTCATACAAAACCTTTCTTCTTTTAATGGTTATAACCTTTTTTACATTGAATCGAAACCCCTAAAATAAGCAGCTTGCAACACAAATTTTACAGTGTAAAGCAGTCATCTCTGAACGCGAAGCACATCGCTTACTGCTGCTTTCCCAACATTTGCTTTGTGAAATTAAAGAATAGTGACGTGGGGATGCGGCGAGTTTCAGGAACACCGAGTTCGGCGATTGCGTTGACGAAGAATAGTTCAGATGGCTAAATGTAACTTCTTTCTCGATTCGCTCTTCTAATTCTGCCGTATAAACGACCCTCTAAAAGTTGTTGAACTGGTACCCACTTTTAAACCGATTCTCCTCAGTTGTTTAGTTTAGTCTTCTCTTGAATAACAGTTAAAAAAGTTGATGACATTGATGGTCCTAAAATTCCTTGCTAAAGTTAAAGGATTCAGTGAGAGGATAATACAATATAAAAGGTAGCCAACATTAATAAGATCAGCGCTTTTAATTATGTGATTAATAATTGTCGAAATTCATAAGTGACGAGAGTTAAAGAAAATTGTACCCTGGAACATTGATATACAGCATTGAAATTGAAAAGCTAAATTGTACGGCAGAAAATCGTTAAAAAGTTATTCTTTTTTGAAATATGTGTCAATTGCTCATAGTAAGTGGCACAAAAGGTCACCTGTAAGATTAAGAAGTGGAATGAATCAAACTATTTTATGAAATTTGAGTCAATTTCAGATATTTGTCACTTTTAGCTAAGATGACTTGAGATGCTTTGTATTTTAGTAAATTCTTTCTTTACTTGTTTTTGCTGCAGGAATTTCTAAACATGCTGGTCTTTCCAACAGTGATTGTCGTCTTGCTGCAATTCTGGTTCATTGATGGACAGAAAAGAAGTTCTGGTTTGTTGCTTTCCTTTATCGAGTCATATTTTTATTATGAATGAGGGCTTATTTCTTTTGTAATCATGCGTCCCTGACGCATTTAAACGTATAAAAAGCCAGTTACACGGACTCAATTAGCGTTCGAAAAAACATTTTAATGATACACCTTTTTCATTTCTTTACCGAGCGTAAAATTCACTACATTCTTTGTTTATCATCACACATGACGCTTCCGATATTGCTAATCCTAGCGGTAGAGTCTACCTTCTATAGCTCAGAAGGAGGTCGGACATTTATTGAGAATTGTCTAACGTAATGTCGACACTTAGAATTTTATTTTCAATAAATTTTTAAGTGCAAAAAAGAAAATCTAAAATCCCCACTCAGGATTGAGCTTGTGACCTCAGCTAGGGTTAGACTTACATAGACTTACATAGCCTACCGTACAACTGTACCACCTAGCTTCTCGGGTTGCTTAGTCCTAAATTTAACTATATAAACTGCTACCCCTAACCTCAACTGAAAGCTAACCAGTTACTCCGTTATATAAGTCTCAATAAGGTGTCCGACCTCCTTCTGAGCTATGGAATCTAGACTTTACCAATCCTAGCAGTATGGAGGACGCAAGTCATACATGAACCTAGTTCACGCACCACGAGTCTCTCGTATCTCAGTGGTTCGAGCATCTGACCTGTGTGTGGAAGGTCATAGGTTCGAATCCTGTCAGGGACTCAGATTTTTTTCTTTGTCCCACGCTCGTGACATGAGGAACATTACATCCGACCGGTGTACGGAATCATCCGACCGGTGTACGGAATCATCCGACCGCTGTGTGGGAAGGTCATAGGTTCCAATCCTGTCGGGTACTCAGATTTTTTTCGTTGTCCCACGCTTGTGACATGATGAACATCAAATTATATCTTTCTCATGTTTAAATGTTGTTTATTTTATCGACGTTTTCGGTCTCTATCTTAAACGGTTTTAAATGTATATGACTTAAAATACCAGAAATTGTTATGAACTCAATAAAGATTTTTTTAATAAATATTTCGCTCCAAATATTACAAAAGGTTAGGAGGTGAACGCGGCGTAAGTTTGTTTAATGGAGCTCTAAATCTACTTCTAACCGAGCCTGTTTAAGTAAAAAGAAAACCATGTCTGTGACAGCGTGGCCAAGTAACGATCGCAAAGTATGCTGGTTTCCCGGATCATGCAGTCTTCTGTGGAAAGAGTTCTCGCAGAAGACGGATTGAGTAATTTTTTTTTAAATACTTTTATCGTGGATCTTTAGATGAGAATTGGAAGTCATTATCATTGAAATGTTTATTTTAACTATTTTCCACGAGGAGGGAAGAGAAAGGAGGGATGAGAACGAAAGAACATAATTTATAATCGTTTAAAAATATACAATGTTAATTACGGTCGTCTCACGCACTAATTTCCCTCCATCTTAATAAGACAGGTAATGCTTCGAGAACGTAGTATGAACATCGTCTGATTGAAGTATTGTGGTCTCAGTACTGTAATGTCCTACCATATCTGTAATGTCCTACCATATTTGGATGTATAGTCACGTGATGTATATGGCTTGTATATAAACCGAGCACGTGGAACTGGACTGAGAGAGAGAGAGACTAACGTGAATGTACAAGTAGAACTCGTGTGTGCAATATAAAAAAAGGATACTACAAGTACTGACAGTGTTGGTCCCTGATACGAGTTGTTAGTTTGACTGTATTTTCCAAAGCATTCACATATAGCGTCTGTTTAATATATAGTATGCAGTTTTTTCATATATTTGTTTTTACCTTGGATAATTACTCAAATTGTGGCCTTCATTGACATTTTTAATGTTTTCTGTTGTCGAAGAAAGGAAAAACAAAGTGCCCGGAGGAAAATCCTCACAACAAACGATAATTAATATATATAGTTAGGCTTAGCCTAACAGCGGCGCCCTTTGAAGACCCTCTGAACAAACTTAACTAAGATGAAACTTAACTAATAGGTGAAAGGTCGAAAGCACAAAAATTAAGATTAATATTGACGACCGGGCTATTTTTCAATTTTAGAAATTCTCAAAAAACAGTATTACCCGACCGTCTGCACAGTACATTTAGACCGTACAAAAGTTCACAAAAACAACTTTTTCTCCGTCTAGAATAACTATTACGACTATTTTCCGAAAATACAGTTGTTGCTTGTCAAAAAATGCCTGAGAAACTGATTTGGAAATCAAAATTGCAAAAGTGCACAAAAGGCATATTTGCATAAGGCGACGCGAGTATAAAATCTAAGTCTTGTTTTGTTTACATAAAATCGCTTTTCAATCTCTGTAATGAATGAACAAACACATAAAAATGGACAACACAATCTTCTTTCGAAAAATTTTATTCAAATTTCCATTAGTTTATGAATAAAAGCAAAACGCGTACAATTTATAGCGCATCGAGGCCGAGCCGTATCTTCGATGAAATTCAAGAAATTAATAAACTGAATTTAAGGTACACGTTTATAACCAATTCTCCAAAACTAACAAGAACACAAACAAAAAGTCAATCACAGATTGATATCAAGATAAATTCCCATGGAAAAATGTAATTTGTTTTACCTTTAAGTCCCTCCGGCGACTACTGTACTTGGAAATTCTTTCTTAGGTGCTGAAATCCGTAAAACGAACCCATCTCTCCGCATTGCTAAAAACGTATATAGTTCCTCGAAGCAAGATTTTATCCCTGAAAGCTCTTTTTTTTCCACTAAAACGGCTTCTGAGTATCCCTTAATTAGTATCCTGTCTTGAGTAGCAAATCGCAAAAAAATGTTGGGTAATAACGACTTTAATTTTCCGCTAAAAACACCAAAAAATCCTGCAACTAAAGTATTTGAGCTGACGGCTGTGTAGCCGCTCGAAAAACAAAGCCTCAAAGATCCCGGATGTTGTGTGGCGTCACACGCGCATGTTTTGCGACGTCATACGCGCCAGCGAGCTAGCCAAAAGCATACGGAGGGCAGGTATAATGAAGGTGGAGCATACCGTTTGTAACTTTATTTATTTTATTTATTTTTTATTCAGGGTTAAGAGTAAAATTGGCAATATTTTCTGGTCGTCGCGATCCAGTATGGTCGATTCCTGCCACTACTGAAATCAAACAACAGCTGGATAAGGCCAGAAAGCAACGCTTCACTTACCATACAAAATATATGCCCGCTAGACTTGGCTTCAAGGGGTTCGTGGTGAAAGAAGGAAAAAATGCACAATTGTTTGTTGGTCGTGAAACAACGGATCTGCAACTGCGTTTGCTCCAAACCATACCAAAAAGCCTGCTTAAAAGTGGCACTCGTGAAAAGGTCAAGAAAGCGATCATAAAGGGCGCCGTCAAAGCCGAAGGAGGCTCACGAAAGTATAAGCGTTATGCACCTCCTTTTGATGACCTTGACAGATGGAATGCGAATGATTATGTTATGATGTGTAACAACTGTTACAACTACGCGACTGAACAATTTTTAAACAATACTGCCATACCTGGGAACATGGACTTGGACGAGCCGATGACCAAGCAATCTGTGAAAAATGCTGCAGTTCGTGACGGTTTAGAGGTTTTGTTCCCCCAACCAACTGCCAATGATCATGTTCCTGGACCCCCACCAGATAATCGACACCTGGTAGCACTTGTGGTTGAGGAAGGTTAATAATGGTTTACCAACTTAGAACGAGCATCGTTGAATCGATGACAGCAGTTTCCTTTACATTACAAAATGACTCATCAAAAACATTACAACATTATCCCAATTTATACAGAGGGGGGTGTGTGTGTGTGTGGGGGGGGGGGGGAGGGAGGGGGGAGGGAGGGTGGGGTATCCGAAGTGCCAGCGCTGACGTTGAATGCTCTTAACTTTAGTTTCTTTTCTGAACAGATTTATAACACGTGACGTTTCCATCACAACGATATTCGGACAAGTACAAACTGAACATGATAAATATCCAAGATGGCGGATCTGGAATGACAGCTATTCGGCATGATGGCGTAATTCAACCACCCACATATGACGTTATAACGGAACGTGACCTACATTAAGATGGACAGTTTGGACGTTCTATGAACCATCCAAATCTTACAGCCATATGGTTAATATTCTTGAAGTTACGAAGGGTGGGAGAAGGGTGCCCCTACCCTGTCCCAGGAGACCAAAACAATTAAGCATAACCGACAAACTGCAAGGCTGATCTGACTACATAAAAAAGTAGACTTTGCGAGACCCAATACGACAGAAACCGATAAAGCGGGGTAGCAACCGCGGACAGCTGTTTCGCCCTGTTGGGGCTCGTCAGCGCGGTAGCTGTGGCAAACTAAGAACGACTGCAAGAATGCAATCGTAAATAGATTGCATAGTGATCCGTTCACAATATCAAGTTCCGTGCCTTGGAACCAGCTGTCACCCGTATCACACGAGCCACTGCACATCACGTGTTGTGGGAACAAGCCGTCCCAAGAGTCACAATGGTGTCTCGTAAAACTGAATGTACATGGCAAGCCAACGTAAACATTCAAACGCATGGACAAAAACACGTGAAAGAAAACCAGATATCATATATAAAAGAGACCAAAACAAGCCTTTTAAATAGGGTACACCCCATCCCCTCCGATCGAAGACAAAACTGGGCTCTCCAGGACAACCCATAACCTCTTTAAAACCCATTCCTCTTCCTTCTACTATACGAAGCTTATGCATTTGGTGACATTTCATCTGGAATTTTAATTTGCTGCAAAATATCATTTATTTGAATGGAGCAAATTAAGTACTCCATT
>JAJGOT010000971.1:0-102500 GCA_022457155.1 Cladopsammia gracilis
GGTCGGCAGTTATTTATATCATCGAGTTGGACTTGACCCTCGTTAACTTTGTCTGCTCCGGTTCATTATGACGTTTGTGGTTCCCTTATCAGCTTTTTTTACTATGTTTTTGTCACGCGATAGTTTTTTGAGTGCATGTCGCTCTCCCTGTGACAGGTTGTCCTTTGGTCTATCAAATTCGATATTTGCAAGCTCAAATTTGACCTCTTCTAAGAAGGTCTCTAGTGCTACTGAAGGCTGGGCTGGTGGTTCCCAGCTTGACTTATTAAACGTGGAAAGGGTCAGGTTCTTTCTCTTCCCCGCGAAATATGTATTGAAGGCGCATTCGTCTAGCAAATAGATTATTAAAATCTGCGAGTGCTGGCGCCTGATAAGGTTTTCTCATGTTACGGGTGCCCGGGAATGAACTTTAAAGTAAAGTGTAAAGTGTAAAGTGTAATTACTGTAAAGTAATTTGCTCATCTGTCAGTTGTTCATTTGACAGGTTTTTGATATGTTGCTTGCGTGACTCAACGGCATTAAGAAAACGTTTTCTATTTTTGTCTTTTCTCCGCTCTTTTCTTTTGCGGCATTTAACCGCAAACTAGCCGATTCGTTGCAGCTGGATTACTAGTAACCATCTCGAAAAAAACAACTCTACATCCTTACTCGAAAATCCAACTCGAAATCCTAACTCGAAAATCCAACTCGAAATCCTAACTCGGAAGTTAGTCTGTCTCTCCGATCGACTGAAATCATCGAAAACTATAGCCCACGGTCTCAATAACAGCAAGAAGGACTCCATGACAATATGCAGCGGGGTCTGAAAGTAAGTACCTTTAAGGAATGCGGGGTTTTTTTACCCCGCATTCCTTTCATATTTGAATTTCGCTTCAGCAGAGAATATCCGCCGCAACTGACCACACGCGTTATAATCCGCCGCTTTATGTCAATTAAGTTTGTCCGTTCCCCAAATAAAACAGACATTTTGGGTTGATAGTCGCGTATCAAATGATAAAATCCGAGACTCGCCGAGACTCTTTTAATAGTCGGGTCTCGAATGGTAAAATCCGAGACTCGCTGAGACTATCGAACACAAACAAACAAGTACCGCGCTTGTTCGGTGTTTCTCATTGAAGTTGGAGAGCTTTTATGAGACTCCTGGACGATTCAATTTCTGGCGAGCCCGATTTTTGGCCGCATCATTTTCGATCACTCCTTTTCGGCTTTGTTCTAAGTCAGCAGTTTCAGCTCAAATTTTAAATTGCCAACGAGGAATACTCATTAGAGTATTCATCACATTTACACGCTCGTTCTTTCGTTTTCTCTGACTTTTTCTCTGGCTCTGGATATTACTGAAACTATAATCAGCGTTGTTTTCATAGCTTGATAGATTTTAGAAAACGAGTAGTCCCTCTTTTGTCTCAGACAGTCGAGCTGGTAATCACGCGAGGAGACATGGCAGGCGATTTAATTTCGCGCTCGCTCGCGTATTTGCCTGCTCGTGAGAAAAAAGAGAGACTGAATTTTTGCAGTCCGATGCCGAACTGGTACTATTCGTATTGGTAAATTTTATAACATTTGTTAACAAATGTAAGTTTTCGCTGGTAAAGTTGTTTGCCATATTTTTTTTATTAGTCCTAGTAAACATTTTTTTTTTTATAAATTTTGCAAATATATGATGCGCCCTTTTCGCACTTCTATTGGTTTAGTTGTAGTTACTGTTTACCTTATAAAACTGGCGTAAATCGCTTAACCGCAGAAATAAAAGATACATTCATTGGGCAAGGAAGATCATCGTTGTCTATCGTTTCAATGAAAAAGATATATATTTCTTTTTTAATCGATAACAGCGCGCTTCTCTCAGTGGACCGTTGTCGTGTCTCTAATGACTATGATCAATCGCTTTGTAAAAGGTTTGTTGTTTCATTGTACAGCCAGCATTTAAATAGCCAAGTAAACATCAAAACATAAAATTAAAATAGTCGGCGAGCCCTAATACACTGCGAGTGCCTCCCAGAAGTCTTCCGTCATGCTTTTGAACCTAACCATTCCCAACCCAACTATGTAGCGAGTTGCAGCTTCTGCCATGAGACCGCGTTTACACCGTAAAACTGGAAGATCTCTCTCGAACCACCTGGCTAGTCAGCAGTGACAGCATTACATTTTCAAATGGAAATGCGGCAAAATGGTACGGTTTTCGATACGCCAGAATTGAACCCCGCGAAATTCCAAGGGCTTTGAAAGTCCGCCCAAAGAGATACGTGGTGACTATTTGAAATGGCCGCTGAGTGTGCCACTCGAGCGAGCAAATCATGGATCCTTGCTTCCCAGCTATCCTGGTAAGTTGATTCAGTTATAGCTTTTTAGAGACTTTTAGCAAGTTCACCGTGTTTATAAATACTTGGGCAAATTAGAGCCGCAATGCGTTTGCTTGGGTGCTCGCCATGCCGTGTTAACTCCAGTCTCAGCTCGCGCCTCGCTGCATTTCAGCACACAATCAACTTTTATATCCGGTATAGGGGACTATATTTGCTACCGCCACGTTTTTTGTTTCCAAAGAAACTAAAAGGCTGCCTTTCGAAATATACGACAAACATTTAGACGTTTATACTTTCAAAGCAAAAGCGGTATATTAAAATGCCCGAAATATCTGAAATGGTCGTCAAAGATGACCTGACATTGGCTAAAGCAAGAACGATAAAAATTGTTCTTGCTCAGTGGGGAGATCTGGCGACCGACCTTACATTCCCGAGCTTTACGTCATGGAAGACTGTGTTCGCTTTATCTCAAGAAAGTTTCCTTCCAGATGAAATCAGATCATTATGAGGGTAGGGATTTTACGAGTTGAACTGAAAGAAAGGGTGGGAATTTCACGCACTGAAGTACAGAAAAGGTAGGGAAAACTGTCATTTAGGTGTTTACAGCAGAAACCGCACAACTATGTAAATCAATAACCTGCTTGAAACTGCAGTAAGCGAATAGCTCTCGTGGCCGGAAATGACAACACCACCAACAAATCCACTATTCAAACGAAGCTTTATTTGATACGAAGAGACGTGATACGAAGACGTAATGTAAAGAACTAGTTGTACGTGGGTTGAAACTAAAAACAGTAAAAGAGCAAAAAATTACAAGTTGCTACTAAGGAAATTCGATATAAAGAAACAACGAAACTGCGATAAGCGAGGACTGCGAAAACACACTTACATTGTTTCGGCCAGAGAAAACTGCTGCTGTAGCGAACTGCGTAAAACGCGACGAAGGCACTTGGAAGACCAAAGAGAACTGCGCTAAGCGCGAACTAGAATGAACTGCAAAAATTGCACTGCCAACGGTGATGTAAAAATACGGTTTAAATATGCGGAATAGAAAACTAAAGAAACCAAAAAATGCGCTAATAAAGATGCAAAGCAAAGAGGCGCTAACGAGGGGGCGCTAAATAACACTAAGAACTAAACACCTAAATGCGCGCAAAAAAACTAAACAAAGGGATGTAATGAACTATAAGCCTGATAAGTACGCAACAAAAGGGAAAAAACGAATTATGCAAAAAATCTTACGCTTGGATCTTACATACCGGCCCCTTAAGTGGCGAGCACGCGCTAGGCACTTAATTAAATAATCAAAGATCTAAGTGTCTTTCTAAGAGTTTCTAATGTTTTCTTGCCTTGAGTTTAGCAAATTGCACAAAAGTTACTTGAGAAGGTGAGTTCAAGCCTCTATAAGTAGGCAAAGTTTGTCTATTGACCTCTCCAAAACTGCTCCCTTAACTTTCACTCTGGCGCGGCGAACCAAACCCCTCCTGTCGGCGAAAACTTCTACAACCCTTCCGAGGGGCCATGAATTGCGAGGAGAATTTTCCGTGCTTACCAGGACAATATCCCCAACGGCTAGATTTCTGCGAAGTGTCGTCCATTTCTGTCTACTCTGGAGCAGAGGCAAGTACTCCCTGGACCATCGTTTCCAAAAAACGTCAGCGAGATACTGCACTTGTCTCCATCTGCGTCGGGACAAGGAGTCTTCCTTTTGGAATAAACCAGGGGGCATCTGACATTCCGATTGTAAAAGGAGCAAGTGGTTAGGCGTTAGGGGCTCCGGGTCATGTGAGTCACTTGAAACTGTGGTGATCGGGCGACCATTCATAATGCTTTCCACTTCACACAGGAGTGTGGCTAAGCCTTCATCGTCAACAGTTTGAGTTTATAGCAAGGCTCGAAGGATCTTCCGCGTAGTGCGAATGCAGCGTTCCCAAACGCCTCCATGATGGGAGCCATACGGGGGATTAAAGCTCCACATGATATTCTTCTGGAGTAGAGCTTCGTGAATTTTGCTGTGATTCCACGCATCGATAGATTCCCTAAGCTCTCTCTCTCCGCCGGTAAAATTGGTACCATTATCGGATCTAATCTCCTTTACTTGACCCCTTCTTGCCACGAATCGTCTGAGTGCCATCAAGAACGAATCGGTTTCCAAGCTGTGGGCGACCTCGAGGTGTACTGCACGGATTGCAAGGCATGTGAAAATAACCCCATATCTTTTCACAAGACTTCGCCCACGGCGTACCTGAAAAGGACCAAAACAATCAATGCCGACGGATGTGAAAGGTGGTTGACAAGGGGTAACACGATCCACGGGTAGGTCAGCCATTTTCTGTTCACAAACTGGGCCTTGACGTCGCCGGCAACTAAAACACTTGGAAAGGACCTTTCTAACAACAGAACTGGCATTTATGATCCAAAACTTCTCGCGCGCAACACTGATAACGTACTCTCTGCCTGAGTGTCCGGAGATCTGATGGTAATACTCAACTACAAGGTTGGTCACGTGATCGTTCTTGGGTAGAATAATCTGGTGTTTGGTCTCGAATGCAGTGGACGCTAAACTTAGTCTCCCACCGACACGTAAAACTCCGTTGACTAGGACGGGATCCAGGCTTCGAAGGCAGCTACTCTTCTTGACTTGCGCACCGTTTACAGACTTGCTCAGCAACTCAAGCTCTTCCGGAAAATGAAACTGCTGCACATTCCTAAGGATCTCCAGCTCAGCGATTTCCATCTCTGCAACGGTGATCGGTGGTAAAGAATGGATGGGGGCGGATTGGATTGGCTCTCTTGATTTCCCGCGTTTACTTAGTCTTCGCAAGTTTCCACGGTACCGTAAGAACCATGCAACTGACTTCTTCAGTCGGTGCCATGAAGACGCTCGTTGAAAGTACTCAACTAAAGGATAGGCAGACTCGGATACTGAGGCCTGACAAACCTTGTAAACCACTTTCACTTCCGGGTCTCCGCCTTGAAAAGTAACGAGCGATGAAGTAGGGTTCCTGGGCCAATCTTCTTCTGGCTTCCAGAGAAACGCCGGCTCCATTAACCATCTTCGACAACTCATCAAAGCATCGGCGGTAATTGCTCTTGAAGCGTAATCTCCAGGATTAACTACACCTCCCACAAAGCGCCACTGATCTGGACTTGAGCCGTCTCGTAGTATGGCAATTCGATTGGCAACGAACGTATGAAATCGCGCAGTTTCGTTCTTCACATAACGAAGTACTGACATGCTGTCTGTCCAAAACACGGATTCGGAATTAAGAGGCATCTGTAGCTCTCCTTTGAGCATCTTGTCTTGTCGCACAGAAACGGTCGCGGCTGAGAGCTCTAATCGAGGAACCGAAACGGCTTTCAAAGGGGCAACGCGTGATTTACCAAACAGGAAAGAACAATGAACCCCGTCCTCGTCATTAACAAGTCGAAGATAAGTCACTGAACCATAAGCAACTTCAGATGCGTTGGAGAAGTGATGCAGCTGACTGGATTTAACTTGACCAAAATCCGCTGGCTTTAAGCAGCGACTCACAGCAAACTTCGAGAGCTTTGGAAGATCCGTTAACCAATTCTCCCAACGTGTAGTGCATTCAGCTGGGATTTCGTCATCCCATCCAAGCTTGATACGACAGAGATCTTGAAGAATTTCTTTTGCGGTTAGAATGAAGGGTGAGAGGAAACCCAACGGGTCGAAAATGGTACTGGCTACAGACAGGATTCCCCTACGCGTTGGTGGACGAGAGTTTATGTTGACTCTGAAGCGAAATGAGTCCGATTCTACGCACCATTGAACTCCAAGGGCTCGCTGAACAGGCAACTCGTCCTTGCGTGCGTCGATGTTCTTGATCTCTTTCGCTCGCTCCTGCTCAGGAATGGCTTCCAGAACACCACTGCTGTTGCTGACCCATTTGGTTAACCTAAAACCACCACGTGCAAGTAAAGTTCGTAAACTGTCAACATGCTCGACGGTTTGCAACTCGGAAGGAAGGGACTTTAGACAATCGTCCACATAAAAATTCCTTTTAACTGTGCTAATGACGTCAGGAGGGAAGCTGTGTCGGTTATCTTCTGCTGTCTTACGGAGTGCGAAGTTTGCGCAAGCTGGTGACGAAATGGCTCCGAACAGGTGTACGACCATTTGATATTCCTGCAGTTCGCGCGCCATATTGCCATCCTCCCACCAAAGGAACCGCAGAAAGGAACTGTCGGGATCCGGAACTCTAACTTGATAGAACATGGACTCTATATCCGCCATAACTGCTACTCTATCCTCGCGAAACCTTGAAAGGACTCCAACAAGCGAACTGGTTAGGTCTGGGCCCTTGTACAACATGTCGTTGAGAGACTTGCCCATAAACTTGGCTGAACAATCAAACACAACGCGGATTTTTCCCGGCTTGTGAGGATGGTATACTCCATGGTGTGGTATGTACCAGGCAGTGTCCTTCACGAGACTCTTCTGATCAGGAGAAACTTTGCGTGCGTATCCTTTAGACAGGATGTCTTCCATAAAAGCCTTGTAATCTTGATACAATTTCGGGTCTCTCTCCAGCTTCTTCTTCAACCAAATGGCGCGCTGCCAGGCCTGAGCTTTGTTGTTGGGTACAGGGGCTTGGCGATCTTTAAACGGTAAAGAGATTTGATAATGCCCATTTCCCAACTCCACAGTCTGTTCGGCGATCTGCATAAATCTACGTTCATCTTGAGACATCTCTGTCTTGCCGTCAACGATGGGATCAGTAAAATCGCGATTGTAGAAATCTTCTATCATCAGCTGGAACTGGTGCTCGACTTTAGCAACGAAACTCGATGGCTGTGACCCATGGCGACAACGGCCAAGGGAACCGTTAA
The DNA here is from genome assembly GCA_022457155.1 of Cladopsammia gracilis. NCBI lineage: Eukaryota > Metazoa > Cnidaria > Anthozoa > Scleractinia > Dendrophylliidae > Cladopsammia > Cladopsammia gracilis. Next base: position 7,155 of record JAJGOT010000971.1, read on the forward strand.
CTGCCCAGCCAATGCGCGTTCTTGAAGCATATGGACCACCGTCATGACTGTGCTTAATCTCAAGTGGATCAAGGGCCTTGGGAACATCACTGGCAATCAAAAGGCCAACTTCAGCATGGAGATGCGGCAGGAAGACTCCTTACAGGTGGGGCCACTGATCAACGTCCTCTTGAGTTGGAATGTCACTGCTGCAAAAAGGGATCTCCGGTCTGGTGTAAAGGGTTGGGAGGCTAACCCACTCGTTCTCGTCCAAATCGGACACAAGAAGATCGCGAACTAGGAAGCTGTTGGCGACGCTATTCTTCTTTTCCAGGGTAGACAGCGATATCTTGACCTGCTGACCGCTAATCCCGAGCTGCTTCATAAGTGATTCAGTACAGAAACTGGAGTTGCTGCCGCTATCCAGGAAGGCATAAGTGATGACCCTCTGATCACTGTTCCTTGACCTTACTTTAACTGGTATTATGGCCATGCCTGTCCTGTGACTCTCATCCAAGGTCCGGCCGTTGGCACTGGTGCCCATGTTTACCATGTTACTACGAGCCTGAGTGCTAAGGTCGTCCTCCGTGCCAACACCGACATCCACTGCTGCTTTCTCACGAGGGCTTGTGTGTAGAATAGTGGGATGCTTTCTTTTGCAGTTCGCAATTTTACAAACTTTCCTCTGCGTGCAAAACCTTGAGACATGTTCATTAGATAAACATCCGAAGCACAATTTGTTAGATACCAGGAACTGAATCCTTTCTGGGTAGGGTTTCCACCGTAATGACTGGCAATCCTCAAGGGCGTGGTTTTTGCTACAATAGAGACACCGAACTTTTCCTTTCGAGGGAGCGGGATCGGTTCCGGATGCCTGATCCTTGCGAGCCTGAGGTCTCTGCTCTCCACCGGCGCACTGACTTGGCTCCTTTGCACCTTGCGGAACTGTCTCACTGGGGGGACTTTCGCTGCCTTCTACTTGCGCTAAAAAACTGAGGTTCTTAGAATTGGATGTCTTGCCACCAGAGGACCGCTGACCAGGCGCCGATCGTACGGTATCGGAGATCTTGCCAAAGACTGGGTTGGTTAGTATCCTAGCTTCACGATCAACAAAAGCAACGAGGTCACTGAACTGCACTGGCCTCATCTGTCGTTCCATAATGTCATCGGCTGTGCGACGCCATCTCTCCCCCATGTTGTAAGGAAGCTTGAGCACCAACTTTTGGATGTTTCCCGGTTGATCAAATTTGGAGATGTACTGGCTACCTGCCAAAGCGTTCATACAACTTGCCAGAAAGATTGAAAAACGGTTTAAAGCGGCACCATCTTCTGCCTTTATGCTCGGCCAGTCGAGGGCCTTTGTCTCATAAGCGGATGCTATGCGGTAATCATCGCCGTACTTCCTTTTCAAAAGCCTGCGAGCCTCAACATAACCTTCTTCCGGCGGTAAATGATGACAGGATCTTACAAGTTCTTTAACGTCCCCTGCGGTGAACTGCTCCAGGAAGTATAGTCTGTCAGTACTACTATATGTTCTGGACTCAATCAAAGTCTCAAAAGCGCGAACAAAGGTGCGGTACTCAATGGGGTTTCCGTCAAAGACAGAAACACGGGGCTGTGGAAGTCTGCTTCTATTCTGATTGTGCGCCAACAATTCCACTATTCTATTCTGCTGAAGCTGCAGGACAGTCTGCTGGCGCTGTAAACCAATCGTCTCCTTTCGTAGATCCTCACCGACTGCGGAAGCTGAGTGTTCAGGCGGGCCAACCGGAAGGGAATGCCCAGACGCGCCCTGGACTTGGTGGGGAGCTTCTCTTGGGATCGTTCTTTTCTCGCGGGAACAGGTAACTGGCGGATCCTGATCCTGGAACTCTGTTTCCAATTTCAAGGGCGTTAGTTCTGGTAGAGAAGGGGTGGTCATTGCTGCGTAGACCCTCTCCTTTGCTGATGTTTTAACCACTTCAGCTTCAAGCTTAAGGCGGAACTCTTCCTGTTGCAGACGAAACTTTTTCTCTTCGAGAGCCTGACGCTTTTCGAGCATAGAAATTTCGGCTTTTAGCTCAGCAACTCTTGCGGCTTCTTTGGCTCTTGCAGTTGCAACTGATGAAGCACGGCCACCACGGGAACTTGTTCGACTTGAATGTTTTGAAACCTTGGAAGCACGAGAAGGAATCTACGTGCCAGCACAGCTAATTGAATCCCCGGGTTTCACCGCTGAATCCATTTGAAGCGATTCTTCTAACAGTTTGTGCTCAGTCTCAGTTACCCAATCGATGATCTGCTGGCGGAAAACACAGAACTTTCTCTCTTTGTTTTCAAGATAGCGTTGACCCTCAGCAATGGCATTCTCATCCGGAATTTCACTGACATAGTCGCGATGGGCCTCTCTAAATCTTTCAAAGGTGCTGTCCAAATGAACAAGCTTCTCTTTCACCTCCTGAAGACTGCGATCGTCAGATAACAAACCAGAGATTTCATTCGAAATGGCGGTAACTGTAGATGCGTGACCCGATCTTGAATTTTTCTTTCAACGAAGTCTTTCCAGGCGAACAGCTTCAAAATCCAACGTACGATTCGACTGTCGCACACGTGTTCCAACTCGCCGGGCGATCGGCTCTGTAAACTGCCAATGGCTTACGCTCATGACGAAAACGACATGTCTTGAACAATTTTCAACGATGAAACTGCAGTAAGCGAATAGCTCTCGTGGCCGGAAATGACAACACCACCAACAAATCCACTATTCAAACGAAGCTTTATTTGATACGAAGAGACGTGATACGAAGACGTAATGTAAAGAACTAGTTGTACGTGGGTTGAAACTAAAAACAGTAAAAGAGCAAAAAATTACAAGTTGCGACTAAGGAAATTCGATATAAAGAAACAACGAAACCGCGATAAGCGAGGACTGCGAAAACACACTTACATTGTTTCGGCCAGAGAAAACTGCTGCTGTAGCGAACTGCGTAAAACGCGACGAAGGCACTTGGAAGACCAAAGAGAACTGCGCTAAGCGCGAACTAGAATGAACTGCAAAAATTGCACTGCCAACGGCGATGTAAAAATACGGTTTAAATATGCGGAATAGAAAACTAAAGAAACCAAAAAAGGCGCTAATAAAGATGCAAAGCAAAGAGACGCTAACGAGGGGGCGCTAAATAACACTAAGAACTAAACACCTAAATGCGCGCAAAAAAACTAAACAAAGAGATGTAATGAACTATAAGCCTGATACGTACGCAACAAAAGGGAAAAAACGAATTATGCAAAAAATCTTACGCTTGGATCTTACACTGCTGAAAGGGGTACCATTGTCTATGGAAAGTACATGAAAGGGGTACCTTTTCTGTCAAAAATGGTATATAAAAGGGTAAGGGGTTGGACCTCTGGGCGCAGCCTCCCCGTCTAAAACGTTTTTGAGTACCTCCACCCCCCACCCCGGGTAGCCTCCATATTGGTGTACCCGTACAATTTTTTTTTTTAAATTAACTTCTTTTGTTTGGTTGTTGCCATGGCTATTGTCATTTCAGTCCCAGGCGACTGAGTGAAAGTGCTCCATTGTATTTTAGAACGCTTATAAACAGTTAAAATTGTCACAATGTGTTCTACACAGTCGAACCCCTATTAAGTGGCCGCTTAATAGGGGTTTCATCAGAAATAGCATAATGTGCGGTGTAGGGTTATTTCCAGAAAATCAAAATACAGTACAATACGCGACAACAAAATTACTCCAAGATGATAATAAATGTGTTTGATTATTTAATCATTTGTCACTTATTATTTTGGACTCTTGTCTGTCAACAGGATTTTCAAAACAAGGCCAAACTACGAACTAAATGTTTGTTGGCCGCATAATAGGAGTAAAAACAATAGAAAAACCCTCATCGGGACTGCCAAAAGGTGGCCGTGGTCGCTTAATAGGGGTTTTATTTACAGTATTATACTGACAATAAATTCGGGACTTAGATAACTGGCCGCTTAACAGGGGGTGGCCGCTTAATAGGGGTTCGACTGAGACATGCTGACATGGCCGTGTTTTCACGGGCGCTCAGTACATCTCTTGCTCCAAAAAAGGGCAGGGGGATTATTTGAGGGGGGGGGGGATTTACGGCATAACAAAAAATCAATCAATGTCACTGTTAGCGTGTTTGCACGCATTTATTTATTTCTCGCACGTGTTAATTTCTATGCATATAGTTGTCACACATTTTTTCCTATAAATTTCAGTTTTGTAGCGTAGCACTTGCCAGGCCGAAGGCCTGGCTGCGCAGCTCCATACTCATAGAACCTACGCCGTGATTTTTCATGGTCATGGCTAGCGGAATGTTTCGCGGGCGCGTGTCCGCCCGCCGCCCGCCCGCCGTGTTGGAACAACATCCGGGATCTTGAAAGCAAGGCTTTGTTTTTCGCGCGGCCACACAGCCGTGAGCTCGGTAAACACTTTAGTTGTTTTCTTTTGCCTAGCGGAGAATTAAACTCGTTATTTTCCTGCATTTTTCGCGGTTTGCTACTCAAGACAGGGATACTAATTAAGGTATACTCAGAAGCCGCTTTAGTGGAAAAAGACGACCTTTCAGGGATAAAATCTTGCTTCGAGGAACTTCATGTATTACATTTTTATCAATGCGGGAGATGATTTCAGAACCAGAAGCGGAGATTTGAATTTCCAAGCAAGCGAGGAACTTAAAAGGTAAAACAGATTACAGTTTTCGATGAGAATTTATGTTGATATCAATCTGTGAGTGACTTGTTATTAGTGTTATTGTTAGTTTTGGCGAATTGATTTTAAAACGTGCCTATCTCTTGAATTTCATCGAAGAAAGCTTGAACTCGATGAGCTATAATTACATGGTACGCGTTTTGCTTTTAAACGTAAACTAATGGAGATTTGAATAAATTTTTTTCGAAAGAAGATTGTGTTGTCCATTTTTATGTGTTTGTTCATTCATTAGATAGATTGAAAAGCGATTTTATGTAAACAAAACAATAGTTGATTTTATTAGTACGGTTCTATCTTCACTCGCATCGCCTTTTAATATGCAAATAAGCTTATGTTTGTGTATTTTTGCAATTTTTGATTTTCAAATCAGTTTCTCGGGCAATTTTTGACAAACATAAACTGTATTTTATTCGGAAACTAGTGGTACTATTTATTCTAGACAGAGAAAAGTTGTTTTTGTTAACTTTTGTACGGTCTATAAAAATGTACTGTGCAGACGGTCGCGTAATACTGTTTTTGAGAATTGCTAAAATTGAAAATAGCCCCTTCGTCAATCTTAATTCTTGTGCTTCCAACCTTTCACCTTAGTTAAGTTTCACCTTAGTTAAGCTTGTTCAAAGTGCGACGCTGTTAGGCTTGGGCTATCTATATATATTATTTGCATGTAGTCAGTACAGTTCTCTTTGCCGTCGTATAGTTTTCCTTGCCGTCGTACAGTTCTCTTTGCCGTTCAGTTCAATTCAGTTCCTTGCCGTCGACGATTCAATTTATAGGTTTGAAGAATTCACCGATTAGGTATGTTTGTGTCATTTTCTTTGGCAGCATTGTTTCCTAGTTTATATCTTGTATCATTCGTTTTGGGGTAACTTTGTAATTTTTTTTTCTCCAGAACCGTTCTGTGTTCTGGCACAACGGGACGTGTATCATCCGGTGTTTAAGCTTCAATAAATGTTGATACGTAGAGCGCACAGTTTATTTCCTGCGGCTACATTGGTTCTAATCGTCGTTTCTTATGGTTTCATGGCTTCACCGAATGGAAGACCTCCTATGCGTACTACGCGGCGAGCAAATGCTGAAGATTTTACTAGTGCGTCGTACATTGAGGACGGTGTTAGTATGGAGCGAATTAGGCAGACGCAAGGTTCTCTTTCGGCCTATCGTGGCCACTTAACAAGGATGTACAACGAACTTGAACAATTACTCATGAGTTCTCGCTCTCCTGGCGAAGTCGCTGCAAGAAAGAGCACACTTGATGGTTTATTCGCGAGGTATGCGGCAAAGGCTCGAGAATTCCATCAAATAATTACGGATGTAGAAGTAACGAATAGAGCGGCACTTGATTACCAAAGTGAGCTTGACCTTAAGAAAAGTTTCGATGAAGAATTCGACAAATGGATAATTTTGATGAGCGATGAACTTCCACGAGAGACTCGACGCGAAACTACGCCCGTTACCTCACGCGAGACTCCACGCGCCACGTTCAGAGTGACTCCACGCGAACCTCGCGAGACTTCACGAGAAACCCCACGCGAGGCCCTTTACGCGAATTCGGGCGAAATGGGATCGACTATGTTCACACGTTCGTCCACGCACGGGTCCAAAGTTTCGTCCACATCGTCGAAAGCAAAGCTGGCAATAGCTACACTGCAAATGCAAACACTTGAAGAAGAACAAAGGCTAATAAAGAAACAGGATGAGTTATTACGTGAGGATCGTCGTCTCGAAATGGCAAAACGGCTGTTGAATGCTCGAGCAAAGGTCGAACAAGCGAAGATTGAATTGCAGGATAAAGATGATGATTCAGAGAAGACAATAGGGAGTTTGAGTCCACTTGAACATTTGCCTCGGCAAACTTTAGACGAAAACGTCGGAAGATATTTTCAGTCTTGCACAGTTAACAACGCTTCCCAACCGCCTGCTCAGACGCCTTGTGAAACTGAAGAATATCTGGGAGCTCCTAAACTTCAGCGTCTCTTAAATCAACAACAACTGGAAACTGCTCGCTCGCTAGCTTCAGCCTTTGAGAAGTTGGAAATGCCAAAACGGGAAATCCTTACCTTTGATGGCGACCCAAGAAAGTATCCTCGGTTCATAAAAAACTTTGAGACAAACATAGAAAGCAGAGTGCTAGAAGACGATGTAAGATTGTCCTACTTGATCCAATTTTGCTCTGGAATTGCTAAAGATGCAATCGAGAACTGTCTTATGTTGCCTGCCGCCCAAGGACTTCGTGAGGCGAAGGATATTTTGCGCAAAAATTTCGGACAGAAGCATATTATTTAAAACTGTAAAAACGAACGATAAAATCCGACGTTTCGGAGTAGTCATGACTCCATTATCAAGGAAAATATAAAAAGATCATGCAAATTACAGCATTTAAAGCGGTTTTGGCGCGAAGAATAACATAAGAGGGTGCGAAGATTATAAGAATACTTTCGCACGAATGGAGTCTGATTACACGTTGAGATTTGGCTTTAAAGTTCTTATAAAAAACATTTCGTACACTAAGCAGTCAAATTTGTTTCTGCATTTCTTAAGCACTTTGAAACGCTTTAGCAGGTCCTGAGGCATTGTCCCGTGCATGTTCTTGTAGTGTTTGGCAATGGAGGATGATTGTTGTTTATGTCCTTTCACACGATTATGTAAATGTCCGCGTGTGTAACCTACATAACCTGCATCACACAGGTCACATTGAAAACCATAAACAACACACTGCTGATTTACAATTGGTGGCTTTGTTTCCTTCACATTTAGTTCTTGCTCAATTTTTCAGCTCACAAACACAGGCTGGATGGTGGTGTGCACCTTTAGGCTCAGATCCTTAAGTTGTTTCCTCACAATATCCGCTGAGATTTGGTCTTTAAGAGGTAAAACCACTCGAATCGTGTCATCTGTCTCTTGAAATGATGATAAAGGCTGCTGCTGGTCGCAAACCTTCGAGTCAACGAAACTTTTGATGGTAGAATTAACAAGATGTTTAGGGTATTTCAACCGCGAGAATACTGTTTTCAAACGGTCACATTCGTCGGAATTATTGTCCACGCATTCATTGAAAAGGTAGTGGAAGGTCCTCAAATACGACCACGGGAAGCCGCCAAATTGTCCCAGTTGGCCCGGGACATGAAGAATTGTACCTTGAACTCGGAGCATATGCGATATAAAGCAGACATAAATTCAATGGACACCTTAAGAAAAGTCGTCACGCGCCTCCCACTGCATTTGCAAGCCAAATGGGCTGAGGAATCTAGTAGACTAATTCAAGCAGAAATCGAGCCTGAGTTCTCCCACTTGACTGGCTTCGTGGAAAAGCACGCCGCCGTGGCCAACACCGCGTTCGGAAGATTGGTAGGTGCAAGGCCAAATATCGGAAGAGATCAGAAGCCCAAATTGAAAGGGAAAACAGACAAGACCCCACCGCCGAAAATGACTACTCTTGCCACTAAAGGAGCCGAAGAAAAGCAATCCTTAAACGTGCAAAGCGTTCCACCTTCAACATTTGGTGCGACTGCGCAAACTGGTGGTCAAAAGGTTACCAGGAACGTATGTTTATTCTGTGGAAACAGCCACGATTTGGAGAAATGCTTTAAGTTCAGGGATAAGTCCTATGAAGAACGTAAAGGATTCATCACGAGTAAGAGACTGTGTGTCAATTGCTTAAGAGCGAACCACTTCGCTAGGAGCTGCAGAACTTTCAGGGCTTGTCTATTTAGTGGATGCGGTAAACGACATCACTCGCTCCTGCATCCTCCTCAAGGTCAGAATGCTGAAGAACGCAGCGAGACTACAGACAATGGTACATCGCAAGTTCTTGAAGACAACACCGCCGCGAATGCTGGTGGCGCAGAAGGTCAGTGTGGTGCAATAGGTTCCGGAAAACCTAGAGTAAGCCTGCGGATAGTTCCGGCGAGAGTCAGTAGCACCAGTGGTGGTCCAGAGATTGAAACGTACGCTTCCTTGGATAATGGCTCAGACACCACACTTTGCTCTGCAAGTTTAGCACGTAATCTTGGGCTCTCCGGGAGACCTATGAACTTTTCTTTGTCAACGATAAATGAAGAGGACGTACAGACCTAGAACAGGATATGAAGTGGAATTATACGTGAAAGCACTTAGTACAGACGACGCTATACACTTAGATAAGGTGTGGACTGTTGACCGTCTTCCGGTATCAGAACAAAACATTCCAACTGAAAAGGATGTTGAAAGATGGCCACACCTGCGCGGCATTGAATTCCCGAGACTTGATGGCAAAGCGGTGTAGATTCTGATTGGTAACGACAATCCTGAGGCTCATTGGATTTTTGAGCAAAGATGTGGTAGAAGAAAGCAGCCCTATGCAGCCAGGACATTGCTTGGATGGACACTCATGGGTCCTATGGAATGTTCTACACGTTCAGAGGCGCACGTGAACTTCATAAGTGGTGGTCAGGAGATGATTTCCAGTCAGCTTAAGACGTTGTATGACGCGGACTTCAGCGAATCTTTGGCCAGCTCGAAACAAGCTATGTCAGTAGAAGATCGACGTGCCCTGGCCATTCTGGAAAGTTCTGTCTGTATGAAAGATGGCCATTACCAGTTAGCTCTACCCTGGCGCTACAAGTCTCCCTGTATTCCAAATAACCGAGAGGCCGTTGTACGAACAATGAAGTTCCAAGAAGGACGATTCAAGAAGGACCCCCTTCTCTTCGAGAAATACAGAAGGACCATAGATGATTACATTACAAAGGGCCACGCCAAAAGAGTGTCAGATGATCAGCGTGAAGGCAAACCCGTGTGGTATCTACCTCACCATCCGGTGTTCCATCCTCAGAAGCCTGGGAAAGTGAGGGTTGTGTTTGACTGTGCAACACGATTCTGTGACACATCGCTAAATGATCAACTTCTTCAAGGCCCTGATGTAACGAACAGCCTCATTGGCGTCCTACTCAAATTCTGGCAAGAACCCGTAGCAGTGATGGCTGACACAGTACATCGCAATTTCTACGTCGACGATTGCTTAAAATCTGTTGCTACTGTTCCTGAAGCTTCTAGACTTGTTGCCCAGCTCACAGATTTGCTATCTAAGGGTGGATTCCGACTTACCAAGTGGATGAGTAACCGACGAGAAGTTTTGACGTCCATACCGTCTACCGAGCGAGCACCATCGGTGATGAGCCTGGACCTTGAAGATTTACCCATGGACAGAGCTTTAGGCACCCAGTGGGATGTGGAAAGGGATACTTTAAGCTTCCGAGTCGCAGAGAAAGAGGTACCAGATACACGAAGGGGAGTATTGTCGTTAATATCTGGTCTGTACGATCCTCTTGGTTTCGCAGCTCCACTTGTATTACCAGCCAAGATACTCCTACAGGAACTATGCAAACAGGACTATGGCTGGGATGAAAAGATTCCTGACGAAAAGCTCGTTGAATGGCGCACATGGGTTGGAAACCTTCCCAACCTAAAGCTTGTCAGCTGGCCTCGGTGCTTTAAGCCTCACGACTTTGGTGAGCTTCATAGTGTTCAGCTACACCACTTTTCCGATGCCTCAGAGAAAGGATACGGAGCAGCGTCCTACCTACGCTTTGTTAACACCTCCGGAAGGACTCACAGCAGCCTAGTCCTCGGGAAATCACGAGTGGCACCCTTGAAGGCGATGACTATTCCTAGGATGGAGCTGACGGCTGCGACAGTTGCGGTGAAGTTACACAAATTTCTTGAAGAGCAGCTTGATCTACCTATCAATAAGACAGTGTTTTGGACAGACTCTATGATAGTCCTTCAGTACATACGAAACGAGGCTAGAAGATTTCATACATTTGTCGCTAACAGGTTGTCAATAATACACGATGCCTCTTCACCATGCCAGTGGCGCTACGTGGATTCGAAGTCCAATCCGGCAGACTACGCCTCTCAAGGAATTCCGATTATCGACCCACTGAAACTGCAGCGCTGGCTGATTGGCCCGCATTTCTGCGAAGAGAAGAATCTGAGTGGCCTAGACAACCAACAGAGATTCCAAACTTGTTGTGATGAAGATCGAGAACTAAAGGCGAGAAAGTCTCAAGTTTATCTGATATTACACGATGATGTCTTGCAGCCTTTATTACACAGATACTCTACCCTTTACAAGCTGCAAACCTCGGTCGCATGGCTGTTACGCTTCAAGGAACACTTGTTGTCACGCACCCGTAAAGTGCCGAGGGAAAGAATTAAAATGGGTAACTTAACTGTCTCAGAAATTTCTACAGCGACAAAAGAGATTGTCACAGTGGTGCAAGCCGAAGTTTTTCCAAACGAATTGGCCATACTGTCACAAGAGCAGTTGCAGGAGATACCAAACTCAAAGTCTCCAAGATTGTCTGGAAAGAAGTTAGCCTGCACAGGATACTTGAGCCCATTACGTAAGCTTAGTCCTTGGATCCACAATGGTATAATCTGCGTTGGAGGGCGTCTCGAGAGAGCATCGATCAGCTTTGATGCCAAGCATCCCATGATCTTGCCAAGCAAGCACCATGTTACTGATTTAATCATAAGAGACTATCATGAGGCAGAAGGTCATGTCGGTGCGAGCCAGGTCCTAGCCAGTATAAGACGTAAATTCTGGATACTACGAGGGCATGCGGCTGTAAGACGAGTTGTCGGAAAGTGCCTGGAATGTAGGAGATGGAATGCTAGCCCACGCGAGCAGGTGATGGCACCTCTTCCCACTGCTAGAGTAACGCCCAGAGCACCGCCGTTCTCCACTGTGGGGGTAGATTACTTTGGGCCAGTATTCGTCAAGATGAAACGCAGTCACGTTAAAAGATATGGATGTGTGTTTACGTGCCTTGCAATTCGGGCTGTGCATATTGAAATTTCACATGACCTCACCAGTGACTCATTCATTCAGGCCTTCACGAGATTTGTCTGCAGACGGGGACCGCCAATTGAAGTTTACAGTGACAACGGAACGAACTTTAGAGGTGCAGAAGAGGATATCAAAACTGCTCTTAAACAATGGAATCCTGATCGAATCAACAATTCCCTCCGCAGAAGAGGAGTAAAATGGCATTTTAACCCCCCGTTCGCGAGTCATGCTGGTGGCGTATGGGAGAGAATGATCCGTTCAATCCGTAAGATCCTACGCTCAATTTTGGGAAATCAACTAGTGGACGACAAGACTCTCCTTACGTTCATGGCCGAGGTCGAAAAGATTCTTAACGATCGGCCACTGACACCAATAACTAGTGATCCTAAAGATCCAGCACCGCTGACGCCGAACAAACTGCTCTTACTTCGACCAAATGTTTGTGTTTCTCCAAGCGAGTCTACTGGTGTGAACGACTATCCGGGTAAGCGGTGGAAACAGGCCCAATATCTGGCAGACGTATTTTGGAAGCGATGGATCAGAGAATACTTGCCAACTCTCCAAGTGAAACAGAAATGGCTTATCCGTCGCCCCAATCTAGCAGTAGGTGATCTTGTGCTAATAATGGACGTGAACGCTCCCCGTGGGAGATGGCCAAAGGGGGTGGTGGAAGAAGTTTTCCCTGATGGACATGGAGTGGTTCGCACAGTTATCGTAAGGACCGCCACAAATTGCCTAAGACGCGATGTCCGCAAAGTATGTCTCCTTGAAGGAACATAAACGTTGTTTTTTTTATTAACATTAATTTTGATTTCTATTGACATTGACTTTTAATTTTTTGAAGAGGCTCAAAAAACCATGTTCGTCTTTCGGGGGCCGGCGTGTTAGCGTGTTTACACGCATTTATTTATTTCTCGCACGTGTTAATTTCTATGCATATAGTTGTCACACATTTTTTCGTATAAATTTCAGTTTTGTATTTGCATGTAGTCAGTACAGTTCTCTTTGCCGTCGTATAGTTTTCCTTGCCGTCGTACAGTTCTCTTTGCCGTTCAGTTCAATTCAGTTCCTTGCCGTCGACGATTCAATTTATAGGTTTGAAGAATTCACCGATTAGGTATGTTTGTGTCATTTTCTTTGGCAGCATTGTTTCCTAGTTTATATCTTGTATCATTCGTTTTGGGGTAACTTTGTAATTTTTTTTTCTCCAGAACCGTTCTGTGTTCTGGCACAACGGGACGTGTATCATCCGGTGTTTAAGCTTCAATAAATGTTGATACGTAGAGCGCACAGTTTATTTCCTGCGGCTACATTGGTTCTAATCGTCGTTTCTTATGGTTTCATGGCTTCACCGAATGGAAGACCTCCTATGCGTACTACGCGGCGAGCAAATGCTGAAGATTTTACTAGTGCGTCGTACATTGAGGACGGTGTTAGTATGGAGCGAATTAGGCAGACGCAAGGTTCTCTTTCGGCCTATCGTGGCCACTTAACAAGGATGTATAACGAACTTGAACAATTACTCATGAGTTCTCGCTCTCCTGGCGAAGTCGCTGCAAGAAAGAGCACACTTGATGGTTTATTCGCGAGGTATGCGGCAAAGGCTCGAGAATTCCATCAAATAATTACGGATGTAGAAGTATCGAATAGAGCGGCACTTGATTACCAAAGTGAGCTTGACCTTAAGAAAAGTTTCGATGAAGAATTCGACAAATGGATAATTTTGATGAGCGATGAACTTCCACGAGAGACTCGACGCGAAACTACGCCCGTTACCTCACGCGAGACTCCACGCGCCACGTTCAGAGTGACTCCACGCGAACCTTTGGCAGCATTGTTTCCTAGTTTATATCTTGTATCATTCGTTTTGGGGTAACTTTGTAATTTTTTTTTCTCCAGAACCGTTCTGTGTTCTGGCACAACGGGACGTGTATCATCCGGTGTTTAAGCTTCAATAAATGTTGACACGTAGAGCGCACAGTTTATTTCCTGCGGCTACAGTCACATTGTGTTGTACTTTCCGAAAATGCCTCGAATCATCGAGGATCTAAATAGCATTATTTTAATTATTATTTCGACCGCAATGGGGGGTTCTTTACAGGCCAGTAGAGCGAGACTTGATTGAAGCTATTTACGTGGGCAAAGTGAGTTCATGAACTGAAGATGAAATTCCCATGCACTGTATTGCGCATAAGCGCAATGTTTCACTGCCAAGTACCTGTAGAACGCTTAAAATGTTCGAAAAAGATAACGTAAATCCGTTTTGCAAACTATAGAAAAGTACCGCGCATTCTTAGTAAAATTCTTAAAAGCATTTTTCAAAGCATTCTTAGTAAAATTCTTAAAAGCATTCTTAGCTTAAATTTAAATGGTCAGTACTGGATTTCATCCACAGCTGACTCAAAAGTTAGAAGCACCGTACTGCTAATTAGCTTTCGCTTGATGGTACATTACACCTTAGAATTTAGTCCACGGACTCAACAGTTTTAACCATTTTGCGTAGCTCAAAGTTTTAACTAATGAATTAAAAGTTGATCGCAGATTTTAAAATTCGTGATTTTATATAAATTGAAAGGCAACTGTAGAAAACAAGAAAAATAACAGCAATCTTTTTTTAAACAGATGAAACGTGGTAATAAAATAAAATAATTAAAAATTAAATTTAAAAAAATCAATAAAGAAAATAAATAATAATAAAAATAAAAATACAACAACAAAAAAATAAGATAAAAACAATTAAACATAAAAAAGTAAAATCGGTAATAAAAAACATAATAAAAATTTCGGTTAACAGCATGCAAATCTAAAATGAACCTAAATAGAAAAAAGAAAAAGCAAAACCCCTACCGGACTAGCCTGCGAGCAAGCTGTGCTGGGTTAAAGAGTATTAGGGAGTCCCCTCTCATTCCCTCCCTAATCCCCTTTACCACAGCTTGCTCGCAGGCTAGTCCTCTATCCTATCTATCCTGCCCTCGCCCCTATCCTATCCATCCTACCCTCTATCCTATCTATCCTGCCCCGCCCCTATCCTATCTATCCTGCGCCCCCCCCCCCCTCCTCCCTAACCCCCCTTTCCTAGCTATTCTGATTGAATTCAAGGTCGGAGTGTGCTTTTTTGTAAGCCGTAGCCTGTGGCTTCCCCCACCCCCTCATTCGCTCTGCTCTTTAGGAGAAACGTACCCAGGGAGGATTCAATGCGCAAACGAGAAATGAGAAGTTGAAGCTATTTTATGGAGTTGAAATTTCACTTCAAGAAAATTTTCCTTCCTGAATGTCTGTGGAACTAAACTGTTTTGAGTGACTGATTTTTGGGTACGGCCCTGTCCAGTCCGCTATCTATATTGCCACTAAGGCCCCGTCCACGCAATGCATTTTCATCTTGGCGTTTTCGTATCGTTTTCACCTATCCACACTAAAACGCTCGAAAACGATGGAAACGACTGAGATTGTGCATGTGTTAAGCACCCTCCGATTTGAACTGGAACCGATGGAATGTGCTTTTTATGTCACCGTTTTAAAAGTCTCCGTTTTCGGAGCGTTTGCAAAATAAGTTCGAGCTGACAAAACAATCTCTTAAAGATAGATAGCCGAGATAGATAGATAGATAGATAGATAGATAGATAGATAGATAGAACCTCTATTTTACGCGATTTTAATCTTTATTTATACACGATTTATACGCGTGGTTTTCACTAGGACATAAGCATAAGCACAAGCACTAAGCATTTTTCCTATGTTTATGCATATGCAGGGGCGGATCCAGGATTTTTCTTAGGAGGGGGTGCACCTCTAAGGAATGACGTAAACAAATTTGCAGAATACTAGTTATATTAGAAAGATGCGGGTCTTCTCAGTGGGGGAGGGGGGCACCCCCTGCACCCCTCCCCTAGATCCGCCCCTGATATGCTTATGATTATGCTTATGCGGGTTGTGTTCGCCGAGTCATAGACTGTCACTGCACCCCCAAATGAACATGACATGACCCAGTGACCGGGTATGTGGTGGATTTGCATAGCTTCTTGTGTTGGTGGACAAGGAATATCATTGTTGGAAAAAAGAATTATATCAATCAGACTCATGGCACATTTACATTACTTCAAAGTGTCTTCAAAGACTGACGTGTTGTGAAGGGAAATTTTATTAATTAAGACTTAATTAAAAAGGTGGTTAAGATTGTTGTCTGTATTTTTATTTCTTTGGGAATCTAACAATTTTATTGTATGAATATGTACTTGGAAAACTCAATGACAGTTTTCCGAGTGTCAAGACTCCAATCCTATTTTGAAGTATCCATTCTTATCAGATTCTTATTTATTATTATTCTTAGCATTAATTTGAACTGCGATGTTTACTGTTTTATAGCTCGATTTTTGTACCCTGATTCTACACTATATTCAAAATCCCTGAAAATTCCAGCACTGAGAACTTCAAAAGACACTAACTTTAACCTTTAAAGCATCCCTATTTTGGCATATCCACCTTATCCTGGCCAATCTCTTCACAGTCCACGAAGATGATCAGCTTCGTGAGTCGAGTTGACCGAGTGTAATACGAGAAGAGTCCGAACTAATAGGTTCCAGTCTTCCAGCGGGCATCTGATTTTGGAGTATCCATTCTAGTCATACGACCAATAAGTAACGGTTGTTGACCTGGAGCGTGGGGATATTTCCCTCGTTCCAGGTCAATAACCCTTATTTATTTTTCACCTAGCTCGCTTTTTTTCTTTGTTATTTTCAGGAGAATATATCACATAACCCCGTTCATTAAACTGTCTGAAAAGCTGGGTGCAGCTTTGATTTTAACAGGGAAGAGGCGGGGCTGAAAACGATAGCTGATAACAATAGCAAAGCAAAGGACCATATGTTCCCCTCGCCACATTCCCCTCGTCATATTCCGTCATAACCCCCTCGTCATAATCCTCTCGAAATATTCCCCTCGAGAAGACAATTTTTTTTAACAAGGAAAACACATTGGCATCAGTCAATAGTTCTCGTTTACTTCATCAATCTTACTGATTTCTACATTAGTTGCCGGGTCACGACCAAAATGCGAAATTTTGTTAACATTATTCGATGGAACATGTCGCACCTCGATTTAGGTAATGCATCATGTCTCGTATTACACTTAAACCGAGATATTTTCATGTTTAAGACCATAAGGTTCAACTAAGTTGAACCAAGGAAGCTTTTTTAATCTCAAAAGTCAGAACATTTGATCCTTATGGCCTTAGCATCCGAGAAGAAACATATAAGATATTTAGTTTCCTTTTTACTGTCTTATTCTAATTTTCTACAGTCAATCTATGTCATTGGTCTTACACATTTCCGTTATTGCGCAGTACTCCATAATATAACACGTATTCTGAATGTAAATGTCCCTCATTGTACCTAAAGAAAGCTGGTTTGGGCAGCCAAAAATAGTACTAAAAAAATACTATAGTTTTGCCCCAATGTACCTGAACTCGTTCTGAACACGAGGTTCTATGACAACACGAGGGCACAAGTTTGCCCAAGGAGAATATGAGGAGGCAGGATTCATTTCGGCTTCGTCGCATGTTTTTCCAGGCGGGTGCTGCCATAAATAAGCTATATGGTAAAGAAAACTGCACTTTATATTCGCCATATTTATTACGCTTCTGTTGCTCTAAATAGCGCTCTTAACGCTCCGTATTTATTACGTTACTGCTGCCAGTACTCTAGTATCCCTGTCTAAATATTGCTCTTAACGCTCCGTATTTACTACGTTACTGTTGCCAGTACTCTAGTATCTAGTGCTGCAACGATACACCGGTGCACCAGTGAACCGCGATATTTTTTGTCACGATACGAATATCGATAGTTGAACAACATATCGCGATATTATGATATTATGATTCTTCATCAACATTCAGAAATTACTGTCTTAAATGACTCCTTACCCAAGTCCAAGCCTTTTTATAGCTATTTATTAAACAAAGGGACAAGAAAGTTCCATCCTTGGTTCGTATAGCTTCGCATGCTTCCGACACATATTTTTCATAATTAGTTGTCAGCTGACACAGTCTTGCACGCCCACGGGAAAAACATGCGGTTCGTCGCAAAATGTCTTCCCGTGTTAGTGGAAAAATGTATGTAATGATGTATCGTATCATGTATCGTATCGTGGCACTTGTATCGAGATATGTATGGTATCGTGAGAAAATGTATCGTTGCAGCCCTGCTAGTATCCCTGTCTAAATAAACCAACAGAAGTCAAATACCTCTTGATTATCCTCACTTCTATCCATGAAGGTTTCATCGACAGTTTTGACACGTTTCGCAACAATCGACCACCCCGGAACACGAAAGTCGGGTGATAATTTATCTTTACCCGGGGGGTCATAATAAAGATCAGCAAGTGTTCCAAAGCGCTCCAATGTACAAGGCATTCCGAGGGAATTCTTTCTGGCTTGGAACACCAGATTTTCCCCAATATAACGTATCTCAATCCACAATATCTGAGAAGGATTGGATTGTAAAATGTTTTCAAAGCTGGTGACAGTTATATTAAAAGTATACTTCCCCCGAATACTGGAACTGATCCAGTGAGCTCAAATTTTCCAACGTAGGGAGTCGGGTCGATTGGAAAGTGGGAATCGCGCTGCATCTCAAACAAAGTTTCATTTACTGCTGGAACAAGGTGATTGAAAAGCAATGTTGACGCTTTGGACGACTTTAACTGCAGGTAATATGACGTACTGATAAGTAAATTGGCTCCAAGAGCCATCTCAGGGATAACTGAGAAAGTGGCGCTGTAAGTATCTATGTTCCCAAGCTTGGCTCGAACGAGGACATGCTCTTTGAATACCATCTCAAATGGAGAACCCCACACCGTGAAGCCGTCTGGAGTAATGTCTTTCGGTGTCATCATTTCTCTGAGAGTTGCAGGCTTGAAGAGTTTTTGCTTGTCAGGTTGAGCAAACATCATTCCCAACTTAGCAAGATCGTCAATTGTTGAGTATATCTGAGGGTCCACAATAGGGTTCTCAGTTCCCGCCTTCCCGCCCATTTTTCCCTAGTCATCTCGCCATCCCGCCTTTCTTTACGTCGAAATCCCGATCCTGCCGTCATTTTTTCTTTAAATTAAATGAAGAACGGTATAGCTATACACAAAGGATCCATTTGTAGACCTTCGCACGCTGGCCAATTCATAAAGTCACATCCCGACCCTCAAAAACGCGAAATCTCGATCACGCTCGTAGTGAAAATGCCGCTTCCCGCTCCTGTTTTTTTAACTCGCATCCCGAATCCCGCCCTTAAAATAGCCCAGATCCCGCATCCCGCCAAACGTATTGTGTGCCCTCATATCTGTCGGGATGGCGCCAACCAACCAATATTCATAAAAGGCATTTTCTTTTCTTCGGGTAAATATGGTAACGCCATATTCTTTTGTACTTAGTCTGTTATTTCAAATCCTGTGTTTACCATTCCAAGTGGTTTTATAATATTGTTTATTGTCCAGTTCTCGAATGTTTGGTTCAGTAAGTTCTCAGTCAGAATACGACCCAACAATGCGTAACCAAGGTTACTGTATGACGGCGTATTCCAAGGCGGTAGCACAAGTGTGCGGTTCTTTTACAGCGCGAATTGCTCAGCGGTAGTTGTATTGCTGCAGTGGTACATACAAGGAGCCTCTCGAGGCAATCCCGACATCTGACTCGCGATCTCACGAAGTGTAATGTTTTCATTAGTGGAAGGATTTTTGATAGCAAAATCAGGAGCGTACTTACTCAGAGGATCATCAATTGAAGAGATTTTTCCTTCTTCATAGAGTTTATACATCAAGAGGACAGCAAAGATCTTCGTGACGCTTCCAATCCTGTACACAGTGCTACCATTGGGTTTCTTCTCCGGTTGTTTATACACCTTACTTCTAAAATGGCCGCTCCACAAAATGTCGTCTTGGTAAAAAAAATATTCATGGAAATGGCGGGTAGCGAGGTCTTCTCTTCGGCAAACGATTTGAGCACTGATTCTATTTTCTCAAACACGTCTGTGACTCTTTTAGTCGTCGGTTTGGCCAATGGAAAAAGTGTGGGCAGCTGAGGGCAAGGCAATATGGCGGCGTTCTGAGTATTTGTATCCGTTGTACGCTGTTTGTTTTTCTCTTTTTCTGCCGTTTTGCGCGTTATCACGTACCAGATTAGCACCACTGTTACAATTACTGCTATTAAACTCATAACGGCAGTCAGTATTTTCCATCTTCTTAGTGAATTGGTAGGTTTCATTTCACCTTCAAATGAATTGCACGCCTTGGTTCCAATAGTATGTTCAAGCAGTCAACCGTGGAATTTATCCAATTAAGAAAATGATCGACAGTTAAAAAAGTGATCCCTTGTCTGCATGACAGGCGCTTTACGCGAAGCGCGAGACGATTTTCCCCTCCCCTCGTCTCGCGCTTCGCGCGAAATGCTTCGTTCGCCCCGCTTGGCTCATAAAGCGCCTGTCATGCAGGCTAAATGATCCCCAAATGTTTTCACACTGACCCCGAAATGATCCCCAAGGAATTATTGGAATGGAATGGAATTAAGTTTCAGTCCCGAGGTTGCCAGAAATACTAAAATAAAATAAATTTAAGAAATGTTGACTCGAATTGTTTGAAGTGTTCATGTATTTATTAATTTTGAACAATTTATTAAATAATTAGCACTCATCTTTTAACTAATTTTCAAGAAACTTTAAGAGTTCTAATTAGAGGTATATTACAGCCATGCTCCGTCACGCGTGACCAGTAATCCACAAGACTGAAATCAACATTTGAATATTTCTTTGTAACGTCCGAGATTTGAATGAAGCCTTGAAGATCTCTCTGGAAAACACTTTGAAAGTCACGAGTTAACGGAAAAATAACTTCGCTACACGCATAAATCAAAGGGCTCTAAGAGCCATCTCGTTAATGCGAAACATGGTAAGGTTAATTTGAAAGACAAATTAAGGGGCAAGTAGTTATCTTGCAAAAACGGCAAAGGAAGTGTAGTGTTTTTATTTTTTGAGTTAGCAAACAAATAACGGCATAAGTGAACATTCTAAAGAGGTAAGAGCTAATGTCTTAAGGTGTAGTATACATGACCATGAAAGCGAGAGGAGTTATTTGAGACTTTTCCTCAGTGTTAATTTAGTAGGTGCGTGTGAATAAAAGTGTTAACTTTCAAACTATATTTTTAATGGTTAATAAGAGTTTCATTACTTTGATTGGTTTTGTTTTGATAGCGTGGATTGTTAAAGTAGTACGTTTGGGCTGGTTTGCGTGATGTAATATCGAGTTTAAAGGTATTTTGACAAGGTGGGTAAGATTGCCTAACTGGACTAGTATGGTTTTTATTAAACTCTTGTTCTTAGGCGATCGTAACTTGATTAAAAATGAAACACAAACAGCGGTGATACACATGGTAAACCAACGCATTTTTATAAAAAATAAAGTTGACGTTTCGTATGCTGAGCAACATACATTTTCAAAAGTAACCGTTAGAGTGTTTGAAAACTGTTTATATACTTCAAAATAGGGGTCTGGAACCAAGATTAAGAAAAAACAATCTTAACAGTAATTTAAACGGACTGTCAGTCTTAAAAAGGTACAAGTAATAAAGCAACAGCTTCTCACTGCTGACGTTAACATTTAAAGAAGGCTGTAGTTCTTGAATGAGCAAAGTCTCCTTAATTTTACAGTGAACGGTCTGTTTTTCCGGACGCTAAAATATTAAAATGATCGCAATTAAACTGTAATTGTAATTAATGTTGTAATCAGTGATTTTGATATGATCATAAACACGGGCCAAAATCAATATGGATGGGTTAAAATCAATATGAAGATAAAAAACCTTATCATGTTACTCTAAGAGTTACCAGCTTCAACCAATCAAATCTATTCATTTTGAGATGCGATTACTCACGCTAACATTACCATGAATACACCAATCACAGGAAAGAAAAAGGTAATATTACTACCAAGGAATAACAGATGTTTCTTAAACCGTGTTAATGTAAGCGAGAAACTTGCCATGAATTAAAGAAAACATTTAGGATTAGGGAACAGTGAAAATCACAGGCTGTTTTCTTGGCATTGCATGTAAAATAGATATTAATTTTGGTGAATTTTGTCTCGGCTGACGAGCGTTGTTTATCTTTGAACTTAAATTAGTCATAAGGTCACCACTGAAGCTCGAATGCTCATCTCTTATGACACCAAACATGTCATCGACGCTAACATTACCATGAATAAACCAATCACGACAGGGCGAAGGCGCGCGCCACACGTGAGTAACTTTCAACTTATTACGTTTGTATATTTTCGCTACTGATGTTCACTGCTTATCTCTGCTAGCCTCTTCCAGGCGTTTAGATTGTGGGCAGCAGCGAAAAGCGCGGGCGCGTGGCGCTATAGGGTCAGCACGAGGAAAAACTGGGAGAGGCGACAGCGGACAGCGGACAGCGGCAAAGTAGTTGTGGTTTTCAGCTGTCAATCAAAATCGTTGTAGATTTCCTGGGAAATAAGATCCCATCGCGCGATTATTTCAATTTCGCTTCGCTTGGCTTTCCATGTTGGTAAACACTGCGCCCTTTTTATCGAATGATTTGCAAGTCCACCTTTCTTCGTTTTGTAGGTTTTGCCAAAAAACTGTTAAGTACACGGGAGCCAAAGTTCCGCAAGTTTTCTTATTTAGCCGGTTTCGAAAGACAAGGATTTTGTCGGCTCCAGGAGTTTGTTCTTGGCCGATATAGCACGTTAAGTCACGAACTGCAGAAGCACAAAGGATATAGGCGTCTTATATTTAGATCCGTCTCAAAATGCCGTCACGGTCTAAAATTCCACTGCAATGAAATCATGAATTCTCGCAATAATTTTTAGCTCGTCAGTTAGTTCTGTAGTCGAGTAGTGTGTCTCAGTGGAGCTTGGATAAACCTCCGTTGTTTTGTAATAGCGTTATTTGATTTGGCATCCAACAGATAATCTACAGCATGGTTGCTGTTTCGTAAATCTCACGGATGCTAGTAAATTCTTACGTTCATTCCTTAAAAGCAAGGAATGAGACAACTTTATGTCCTTTACTCGACGAGCAAAGAATCATCGTAGAAACAGCTTTTCTTTGCGATGCGATTAACCTTGAACAAAAGTTGATAGATCAAGCTCTTTCCAAATCCTGTTGGAAGAATGGCGAAGACATCTCTTCCCAACGACGCCGCCACAGCTAACTCTAATACCACTCAAGACAAGAAGACATGCAACTGCCGACAAAAGAACACATGCCCACTCGATGGAAACTGCCTACAATCATCAGTCATCTACCAAGCTACAGTCACGCGCAATGACAACAACACAACAGAAACATACATCGGACTCACGGAAAACGACTTCAAAACAAGATACCGAAACCACACCGCATCATTCCGCCACTCTAAACACAGAAACTCAACTGAACTAAGCAAGTACATCTGGACTCTCAAAGACAACAACATCGAACACTATATTTCATGGCGCATTCTGTCTTCGCATTCACCGTACAACAGCTCAAGCAAAAGATGCAACCTCTGCCTAAAGGAAAAATTTCTAATCATTTGCCGACCTAAACTTTCTACACTTAACAAACGTAATGAACTCGTGTCTTCTTGCCGCCATAGAAACAAAGCCCTCCTACGCAACAGCTGAACTGTTAAACTTCGCGCCGCATATATTAGATATATGTTTGTTATTGTTATTATGTAAATTATTTTGTATATAAGAAGCGATGGTAAAGAATATTCTTATTAAATCCCCTGATGAGTGGGCAACCACGAAACAGGCTTGTCGGGATGAAAGCTTAGTTTATTTGTTTCTTTCCTCCATAAACATTATACTTCGCTCTACATTAATGTATTGAGCACTGTTTTACGAATATCTAGTTCTACACTTTATATATAAATATATATATATATATATATATATATATATATAGCTCTTTGGCATACAAAGCTTTGCTTTCATGTCCAAATTGAGCACTGTATTAGGATGAGTCATTGCTGTAGCATTGCGCATAGCTCACTAGTTTTCTAGTTTGAGCACTCTGGCATGGCTTAGATGTTACCACATGTGTGGGATATTTGGGGTGGCTTTTAAAGCTATACCTCCATCCTAGCATCAGCATCCTAGCATCTCTGGTGAATGGGCGTCCAGTCACTAGATTAATTGTTTGCTTCACTTTGGAAATGTGTTTGGAGTTTAGAAACACAGCTTAAACTGAAACAAGCTGGATTTGTCTGAGGTAATATCTCGATAGAATGGCGACAATGATAGGGAAAGGTGCCAAAAAGCCATTTCCGGCCAAACTCAGCACTTTGTGGAACACTCCACAACGTTTGCTTGAAATATATAGCTGAATTTTTGAAAAGGTGGTCAACGAAAATTACAGCAATTTCACTACAACTAGCCCAAACAAAGGTTTTTGTGACCCCGATCGGCCCGAAAATCACAGAGAAGAGAGAGAAGATAGAAAGGAAACGAGGGCGAGAGAAAAAAAGACTAGCAACAGTCTTTAGTTTTTATATTGGGGGTTTTAGAGATAGTTTTTGAACGACAAAAAAAATAGATAAAGCATACTCTAAATAAAGCATAGATAAAGCATACTCTAAAACCCCCAATTTGCAAGCCGTATGAGTCTTTAGTGAGGAAACGAGTATATTTTTGTGAGTTTGGACATGAAAAGAAACGGCCAGCGAAGTTAAGTGTTTGGATTTGTTCCTCACTGGAGACTTATAAAATGGTTTTATTACAGGAGATCATTATGCTTCCGCGCGCCAATTTTACCTGTGATACCCAGAATGCATAGCGAGCACACCGAAGTTAGCTAATATTTAACCAAGTCCATTGTTCTGTTTTGCTATATTTGGGCAGATGTGTTAACTATGCAGAAGAAATGAGAATAGTACTACGATCGATCACGGAAAGGTAACTTTTGACCTTAATTCCAGCTGCCTTTTGGTGTGTTAACTTGCTGAAAAAGTTATTTTCAATTATATTTCCAGCAATTTGTACCTTGCAGCATGAAATCAAGCGATCAGTTCAAAGCGATCTGGAAAAGTCATGTTATTAAAACTTAAGGTTGGTAATGGCTGCACTTGTTAGTATCTATGTCGATTTTCAGTTTGCCAGCAAACTGAAAATCGACATAGAGACTAACAAGTGCAGCCATTACCAACCTTAAGTTTTAATAACATGACGTTTCCAGATCGCTTTGAACAGGAGGTCAAGGAGCAAGAGTGTTTTTGTAGATTACTCTTAAAACAGTAAGTCTCATCTGTTATCGACCCTGTATCATCGTATGAATTGCTCTGTGTTGCTCTGAGTTACTCTGAGTTACTCTGAGTTGCTTTGAGTTGCTCCGAGTTGCTCAATCAAATGGTCTTAGTTGTTCGCTCAAGTGCTCTGAGTTTGTCAATTAAATGTTCTGAGTTGCTCTGAGTTATGCTCTGAGTTATTACTCTGAGTTGTGAAGTATATGGATTTGAGTTGTTCTAAATAAAACAGCTTTTGTTGACATAATGATTTGATGAAAGCTTAATGCATTTTGTTATTATTAAATTTATTTGAACTTAAACAGAGTGCGGGTTTATTGTTTTAGTAACGCATGTAATTGGTTGCTTTGATTAAAAAAAAATCGGAAATCAACAGGTTTAATTTCCCCTTCGCTCCGACGAAGGGCTAGCGCTCGAAACGTCAGCTTTCTCGAATCTTTTTACGGTGGCTAATTTACCTTATCGACTCAGTCGATAAAACCAATTCAAATTCTTGTGCTTTAAATGCAAGGCGAGGTGTGATCTCTGTCGCAATTTTTTTGTGGAATCGGACTGTTTTACTAGTACAAGTACTAGTTGAACTTATCCTATAAGACAATTTCTTAATTGTAAATCCAAAAATTGTAAGTCCAAAAATGTTATGTTATGCGCCCCATTTAATTTCTATATTGCTTCCATTCAGTTTGATGCAGGTGCGCGCGCGCAATTTTCCTTAAGTTGTGCGCGTGCTTGGCTTATTTAGTTGACGTGTGTGCTTAGTTCGTTATTCAACGTACTACATTTATTTTGCGTTGTTTTCCTTACTAATATGTCTTGTCAGTAACTGTGCTCACACTGGGTGGCTCCTCCTAAAATGTTCTGCAATTGGTATAGGATTTAATGGAGCCGAAACCAATTGTGGAATTGCATACATTTTAGGCATCCTACTGATGAACAGTTAACAAATTCAGACATGTTCAGAAGCCACATTTATTTGAAGTCTGTCGCCTTTAAATTGTTATATACAACCTTGGTTTTGTACGCTGGTGGATGGCCGTTTTCTTCGTGCAAGTCCCCGATGCAGACCTCTATGGCTGGTGTAAGTAATTCCTTGAGGAGTTATCCTAGCAGACATGCTATTTTGTTGCTACTGTACTGAATTTGGCATCATGTCCCGGTACGTACATGGTCATTACTATTTAACATCGTGTGCCACTATAATTCGGCCATGTCTCGGCACATACATGGCAATTTAACATCAAGTGCCACTCAAATTCACAATGACAAACGCTGATATAAGAAATTTCATACCGGCTGGGTCGTCGCCCGGGTTAACAAGAGCCTCAGGAGAGCCTTTGGGCGGTACATACAATGGTTGTTGTGTAACACAGAATGTACCTGCGCGTACATCTATATCCATCGAGAAGTGCAATAGACGACGCTGTGCTACATGCGCAGTCATTCAACCCTCGAGATTCTTCAGAAGTTCGTTGACCAACCGTCGATATACCGTTATTAGCGACTGCGACCTTTCTTGCTCCGCAACTAATGTTGTGTATCTTATAAGCTGCGCCAAATGCGATCACCAGTACGTTGGGGAAACAAAAATAAAAGTCAGTGAGCGACTTTCTGGTCATCGCTCTTCTATTAAGAAACATGCAAATACATTTATCGCAAGGCATTTCAACTTACCTGATCATTCAATAGATTATATCAGGATACAACCTATTGAGCACATCAGGCAGAGACCCGGTGAAACCGAGCAGGATGTTACCATTAGACGCTTAGATCGCGAACGCTTTTGGATGTTAGAACTCGCCACTGTGTATCGTTATGGACTCAATGATCGATTTCAACATGTTGGAAACATTTCAAATTCCAATTTTCCCTCCGGTATTAATGTGTTTAATCTTTTCAATCGTCATAAACGCCGTAAAAGAAGCCATGGACGACGTCGTAATTCAAGACATACTTCCGAGTTCACACTGGACCAACTTCGCAATTTGTACATTGTGGTCTGCATCGTCCCTTACAACTCTCTATAGCACCCGGTTACCAAATTTACATAAACTTTTCAATGAATGTCAGCAGCTTATAGCAGCCAATCGGGATCAACGTTTCAGGAGAATTGTTTTAGATGTCTGCTGCTTAAGGTTATTTTTTCCAATACGCGCGTACAGGTTATAACTCCAGCGCTAAATCTCAGCGGCGCTTTATTAAGATATATTTTCACAATAAAGGGATACATAAAGTTAACCTAACTAACATTTTACATAACAAACTAGTTAAATCTAAAGTACCAATCTATTTTCAAGAACAGGATCCACTACTGATAAGTTATAAGTACACGAATACCATTTCTAGGGGCGTCTTTAATTAACATATATAGATAGGCTGAGCCTAACAGCGTTGCTTTTTGAACAGAAAGCAGATGATAAACTTAACTGAGGTGAAAGGTCGGAAGCACAAGAATAAAATTGACGACCGGCCTATGTTTTAATTTTAGCAATTCTCAAAAACAGACTTACGCGACCGTTTGCACAGTACATTTATAGACCGTACAAAAGTTCACAAAAACAACTTTTTCTCCGTCTAGAATAACTAGTACGACTAATTTCCAAATAAAATAACCTATTGTTTATAAAAAAATTGTCCGAGAAACTGATTTGGAAATCAAAATTGCAAAAAAAAATACATAAACATATTTGCATAAGACCACGCGGGTGAAGTTTAGAACTATAAAATCCAAGTCTTGTTTTGTTTACATAAAATCGCTTTTCAACCTATGTAATGAATGAACAAACACATAAAAATGGACAACACAATCTTCTTTCGAAAAATTTTATTGAAATCTACATAAGTTTTTGTTTAAAAGCAAAACGCTTACATTTATATAGCGCATCGAGGCCGAGCCGTGTCTTCGATGAAATTCAGGAAATTAATACAACGGAATTAAGCTACACGTTTATAAACAATTCTCCAAAACTAACGAGAACACAAATCACAGACCACAGATTGATATCAAGATAAATTCCCATCGAAAAATGTAATTTGTTTTACCTTTAAGTCCATCGCTTGCTTGAAAATTCTTTAAATCTCCGCGTTGGTTCTGAAATCCGTAATAAAAACAAACATCTCCCGCAACGATATAAACGTATGAAGGTCCTCGAAGCAAGATTTTATCCCTTAAAGCTCTTCTTTTTTCACTAAAGCGGCTTCTGAGTATCCCTTATTTAGTATCCCTGTCTTGAGTAGCAAACTGCGAAAAAATGCAGGGAAATAACGACTTTACTGCTCCACTAAACACTGCGAAAGATCCAACTTCTAAAGTGTTTACCGAGCTGACGACTGTGTAGCCGCGCGTGTGGCGTCATACGCGCATATTTTGCGACGTCATACGCGCCCGCGAATTAGCCCTGCCCAACGGACACACATGTCACGGAGACGCGCCCGCGAAACATTCCGCTAGCCATGACCATGAAAAATGACGGCATAGGTTCTATGAGTATGGTGCTGCGCATCCGGGCCTTCGGCCCGGCAAGTGCTCCGCTATGAAACAAAAACAGACAACAGCTAATTACGATGGTCATGTGCTGTTTAATCGCCTTGATAATGTGGTGGCTGCATTTGACAATTCATGTAACTTTACCTTTGTATGATTTTAATACTTTCCTGAAACTAATAATTCTGCAGCAATGTTTCCATCTTTTACACTTTTATGGATTAGTGTAGTGAGATGATCACTACATAAAAAACAACTCTTGTCAGTAGGATCAGCTTTATGTAATCCACAATGACAATAGTTACTGTCATTAAAAACGTTTTGAAATGTTTTGAAATGTTTCTCCACATCTACGCTGTAGTGTCTGTTAGAGGGCGGTAATCCTATTGTTAGAGGGTGGTAATCCTATTGCGTTGCATCACGGGAAGAGAGTGTAGAGACACGTTTTCAAGATGGAGTAAAAGTTGAGTTTACGCTAGCTGTTCTCTGTGTCGTCTATCCATAACATGGTACCAGGAGTGAAACAATCCACGAATTAAACTGCTGCTAAAAGACTGGTGGACTGCTGTGGGCCGTGTTCGGAATCTGTAAGTCGAGAGTTTGGAAAATTTCGACGAAAATACTGATCGGACATCTTCGCGCCAAAACTACGACTCGACTGGATCGTGTTAATCTGTGTAAACTCACTGGAATTTTCGTGTTTTGCTGATTCTCCGAGGTAGAAATTCTGATAATTTTTGTCTCCTGCTGCTGTACAACATGTCGGAAGAAGGTGCCGAAGCCGCCGAAGCTGTCCCAGCTCAGAACCCCGGATTTTATACGGGAAACATCATGAACTTTGAACGACCGAAGTTCAATGATCGCCAGGAAAATCGCCTCGAAGCTCTGAGGGCCTTTAAGAAAAAGTGTGGTTACATCTTCAAAGGAAGCCTTGTGAATATTTCGAACGAAAGAAAATGCATACTGGTGCAAGACTGGCTCGGTCCTGAAGGCCAAAAGATTTACGACAGCTTAGACTGGTACGAAGGTGAGGATGTAAACAACTACGAACTGATGTGGACTAAGTTGGAGGGAGCGGTAAGTCCAGAATGTAACGAGATTGTTGCCTCTAAGAAATTCAAAGAACGAATACAAAAACCTGGAGAGACAATCACTGCTTTTATCACTGATTTGATGCTGTTAGTGAAAGACTGTAATTATGTAGACGAAGATAGACAAGTTAGAGATCAGTTGGTTTATGGAGTATCTGATGAAGAATTAAAGAAGAGATTGCTAGAAAAAGGAAATACTCTCACACGAATTGAAGCTACTGCAATTGGCAAAGCTTATGAAAGCACTAAACTCGAAGTTCAAGAATGCAGTACAAAACAACCTGCAAAAGAGAGCATAAACGCTGTGTCTAAAGACAAGCAAAAGAAAGTTCTCATGTGTAATTACTGTGCCAACAAGAAAGGAGCTCATAGTTTCTCAGACAAAAAACTCTGCCCCGCCTGGGGAGCAGTATGCAGAAAATGTAAGATCAAAAATCACTATCAAGATTCAAAGGAGTGTAAACGGTTACAGAAAGGGAGACAAGAAAAACAGTCAGATCAAAAACAATCAAAATCATCAACGAGACCATTTGTACTGAGAGTAGAAGAAGATGGTGAGGAACACTACTATGAAGTTCTTGACAAAATATGTGTACTTGGTCAAAACTGTGACCACAAGAAAGCTTTTGCAAATCTTCTGCTATCAAAGAAAAGAATTCCTGTGAATTTTCAGATAGACTCTGGTTCTACATGTAGTATTCTGCCTGTGAATCTGTACAAAGACATAAGCGGAGATTATGATCTAAGGGACCTTAACACTACAATCAAGCCTGTCCTTTCGTTGTATGACGAAGAAACCAAAATACAGACACTGGGAACCAGGAAAGTCTTTGTATTAAATCCTGCAACTAATGGAGAAGTGATCATTCAGTTTAGAATTGTTGACAGAGACCTGACACCTCTCATTGGTCTAAATGACTCTGAAACTCTCAAACTTATTGAGCTCTTAAGAGAGAACATTGCCATAGTAGGACCAGCTAAGCCAAGTGTCCCTTCAACAGCTACTGAAGTGTTAACACCATTGACCATGGAAACCATTCTAACTAACTACCCTAAGGTATTTGATGACAGTGTAGGAAAGTTTGAGAGCAAACTACATCTTTACACAAGTGATGATGTTACTCCACATAAAACAGCTCCTAGAGAAATCCCTCTTTCTGTGAAGAACAACTTTATTGCTGAAGTACAAGACCTCCAACAACAAGGTATACTTGAGAAAGTGACTGAGCCCACCGAATGGGTAAGTGCTCCTACAATTGTAAACAAGCCTTCTGCTAAGAATGGAATTAGACTCTGCATAGACAGCAGACCACTGAACACAGCTCTCAAACGCACTGAGTACCCAATTCCAACTGTTGATCATCTGCTTACAGAAATTGGCAATGCTAAAGTATTCACCTTAGCTGATATTAAGACTGCCTTTTGGCACGTACCATTAGATGAAGAAAGTTCCCTGCTGACAACTTTCAATACCCCTCTTGGAAGGATGAAATGGAACAGAATGCCTTTTGGCATTAGTGTAGCACCCGAAGAATTTCAAAGACGAATTGACGAGAATCTAGAAGAATTGGACGGTGTAAAAGCAATAGCTGATGACATCCTGATCTGGGGCGATGGTGACAACATCGAAGAGGCGACAGCCAGCCATGACAAGCGGCTACTAGCCCTGTTAGAACGATGCCAACAGAAGAATATTAAACTGAACAAGGAAAAGTTCCAGCTGAGGAAGACTGAATTGTCTTACATGGGTGTGGTCTTGACAGAGAAAGGAGTTAAACCCGACCCCAAGAAACAAGATTGTATCCAATCAATCCCTGCCCCAACTAACAAAGAGGAAGTCAGAAGATTACTTGGTGTTGTAACGTACCTCTCACGATTTTCTGAAGACTTGTCAATCAAGTCAGAACCACTAAGAACACTGCTAAAGAAAAACACTGCGTTCATCTGGGAAGAAAATGAACAGAAAGCGTTTGACGAAATAAAAACACTCATTTCAAACGCACCACTGCTGAAATACTTCAACCTGTCTGAGGCAGTCGAAGTACAAGTTGACGCATCATCAAGTGGATTAGGAGCATGCCTTATGCAAGGCGGCCAACCTGTCCAGTATGCATCGAGAGCATTAACTGACACTGAAAAACGTTACAGTCAAATTGAGAAAGAGATGCTTAGTATTGTTTATGGCCTTACTAGATTTCATACCTACACTTATGGTCGAAAAGTGACAATCTACAATGACCACAAACCACTTGCTGCAGTACTGAAGAAACCCGTTGAAGATAACCCTGTTAGACTCCAGCGAATGCTCTGCAGAATTATGGGATATGACATCGAATTCAAGTATGTGAAAGGCAAAGACCTTCACATCGCTGATGCCTTAGCAGGTCTCAAACGACGAACCAGAACCGAAGTAAGACTGAACAAGAGATTGAAACGACTAAACTGGTTCATGAAGATCAAAGTGTAACAAGCCACGTAGCTGAAATTGCACAAGCAACAGCCCAGGACCCCGAACTACAGTCAGTAATTCACCACCTATCTAAAGGCTGGACAATCAGCAAAAGAAACGTTCCTGTTGAAATTTTACCCTTCTGGAACATCAAGGACGAACTGTCGTTCAGTGATGGAATTGTTTACAGGAATGATCGCATCGTAGTCCCAGCAGCACTGAGAAAGACGCTGACTGAAAAGCTACACCAAGCGCATATGGGCACAGGGTCAACCCTTAGACGTGCTAGAACATCTTTATGGTGGCCAGGAATGAACAAGCAACTGAAGCAGTTCATTGCTACCTGTGAAGTCTGCAATGCTTTCCAGACCAAGAACCAAAAAGAAACTCTAATGAGTCATGAAATTCCTAACAGACCGTGGTCAAAAGTTGGCTCTGACATTTTTGAGTGGAACAAAGAACACTATCTAGTGTTAGTTGACTATTACAGTGACTGGATTGAATTTGACCTGATGAAAAACCAAACCGCAACTGAAACAATTGACCTGATGCAAAAACAGTTTGCAAGATGGGGAATTCCTGATGAGATCGTTACAGACTGTGGTAAGAATTACGACTCTGCCGAATTCTCGCAATTCTGTCAAAGGAAGAAGATCAAACATACCAAATCTTCACCTCATCACCACCAAAGCAACGGAAAAGCTGAGTCCGCCGTGAAGATTGTTAAGACATTGTTGAGGAAATCAGAGAAAACTAAATTAAATCCGTATGAAGTGTTACTTGACCAGCACAACACACCGACGGCTGATATGACAACATCTCCCGCACAAAGATTCCTGAATCGTCGAACAATAACTGAAATACCTATGAAAGGAACACTGCTGACACCGGAGATTGCAGAAAAAGTGTTAGAAGAGAAAACTAAGAAAAACAAGAAATCTCAAGTTCATTATGACAGGACTGCCAAAGATCTGAATGAGTTGAAGCCTGGAGATACTGTTAGAGTAAAGCCTGAAGGACTAGTGAAAGGGCAAGAGTGGAAGAAAGGGACTGTCACACAGAGTTGTGGATACCGGTTATACGAAATTAACGTAGATGGCAAACGGCTTAGAAGAAACCGTGTACATCTGAAGGAAGATAAGCAAGTCAAAGTCGCGGAACCATCCTTGATATCTGAAGTACGGAAACGCAAAGACCAACCGGCAGCTGTTGTCCAACAGAGCATGAACGTCAAGTCATCAAAACAGACCGCAAAGGCTACACAAACAGCTAAGTGCACTAAGAAGATGGAACTGCTTACTGTTAAACGAACACGCTCGGGACGCTTAGTAAAAACACCGCAGAGATACTCTAACTGAACGTAAAATCGCAAATTTTACTGGGGGGAAGGTGTTAGAGGGCGGTAATCCTATTGTTAGAGGGTGGTAATC
Source organism: Cladopsammia gracilis (assembly GCA_022457155.1). Classification (NCBI taxonomy): domain Eukaryota; kingdom Metazoa; phylum Cnidaria; class Anthozoa; order Scleractinia; family Dendrophylliidae; genus Cladopsammia; species Cladopsammia gracilis. The sequence continues at coordinate 40,417 of JAJGOT010000971.1, forward strand.
CTATTGCGTTGCATCACGGGAAGAGAGTGTAGAGACACGTTTTCAAGATGGAGTAAAAGTTGAGTTTACGTTAGCTGTTCTCTGTGTCGTCTATCCATAACAGTGTCGGAGGTGAGACAGTGTTTCTTGGTGGACGTACGCGTGTCACTGTTTAAAAACAGAGATTAATGATTATACTCTGTTATTTTTCATAGTTTATAATTTTATATTAGCAGATAAATGTCATACACTTAAGTGAATGGCCTCCTTCAGGAAGTGACTGTTATACATTAAAAATAGTACATATGCCCCAGTTATTCTCTCCTCCTCTTCAAACTACAAGAAATTACCCAGTAAAGCACCCTGCTCCCCCCCCCCCGCCCCTGTTCCTGCCTGTAACTATTAATTTAAACAAATGTTCTCATACAAAAATGATAGATCGTTTATCTTTATTTCACCTTCTGGGGTCAACTTTCTTTTCTTGACTCTCAGCCGACAGACCTTCTCCAAGTTCTTTTTTCTGAAAAATATTATATTCAGCTGTATATTAGCTTGCACCTTAAACCAGAAAAGAGGTTAAGTCATGCTGGGGCCAACCCTCCCGTGTTTCATGTTTCATTAGATGCATACATTTCTTCTTTGGCTGTCCATCAATATTCGATGACGACTGTTTGTTAGGCAGAGCAGGAGCTCAGGTGGGCCACAAGGTCCCAAGGGAAAAACCCTCGCAACAACAGAGTGAGGTTGTGATTTCTAAGGATAAGGCCTATGAAGCTCAAGTTTAACAAGTCCTCTGAACTTCTTACATTATCATTTCATCATGGATATGTGGACTGCAGTGGTCTTCCTCAGCAATAGTGTGTGTGCGGATGACGTCACAAACTTACCGGCGGCCATGTTGGAGGACTGACGTAATCAAAATGGTGACTGAAACATACAAACTTGAGCCTCCGATGCTGAGAAATATGCTAAAATCTCGAAGGCCTCATTCAGAAACCTCCTGTGAGTATTCTATCTTTGTTTGGAAATGCCAAGCGCTTCAAAAAATTAATTTGGTTTTGTAGTTGACGAATTCTCCGAGCTTGTGCATACTATAAAATCGCTATGTGCTCGACACTAGATTTTCCAAGTGTCGATAACACAGCGATTTTATAGTATGCACAAGCTCGGATAATTCGTCAACTACAAGACCAAATTAATTTTTCGAAGCGCTTGGCATTTCTAAACAAAGATAGAATACCCTAAGGAGGTTTAAATGAAGCTTTTCGTGAAAATTCTGTGAGAATTTCTGAGGCATTTTTGAAGACCCTTTGAAAACCGTGCTCGGCTGCCGGGCTCACGCTACTAATCACTGAAGGTTTTCCGCTAGTTCCAACCCAAATGCCCTGAAAATCAATCGTACCTTTTGCTTTCCAACCGAAAATACCGGTTTTCTTGGCTAAACAGTAAGCAGCCGGGGAACAAGTTCCCCACAGAAACCACTTCGAAACAAAATTTCGTGCAGACAAATTGCAGCGGGCAATCAAGGAACCGACAAACTAGCTAAATAGACGCGCTACAAGACTGATTCTACGAGTTTTCGCGACCATGAAAATGATTCCATTTTATAAGAAATATTGTTGACGTAAAACCGATTTTATAAGTGTGGCTGATTTTCTACTCTGTGATAATGTTTTTAAAGTTTAAAAAAATCGGGCCGGCAAATCGGCAAATCAAACTGATCGAAACAAATACGGACCTAATTATCGAAAGAAAAGGGTTTTTGGGATTTAAATTAGCACAAATGACAAAAAAGCACTGTGCATTAGCTACCTTTTCGATTTTAATTCATAACGTTAAAAGAAACGCGAGTTATGATTTCAAAAGCGCTCGCACTGCCCGCTCTCTAGAAGGTAAACACAGGGAAAACCCATCAAAGTAGTCCTCCAACATGGCGGACGGTAAGTCAAGGGTCACGTGAGCGCACACACTCTATATGAAATAATTTGCTATTCATTGCAGTAATTATTAGTACATGTTACTTATCCATGTTTATTGATTGTTGATAAATATCACCTGTTATAAAAGTTATAATAATTGCAGCATGTTGCTTTTAAAATCTGTTTTCATCTGATTTTTGTATTTCCATTGTTTAATGGGAGGTTTCAACAGGAGATGCAATTATGACCAGGCTGATTATCACCGCAGTTTATGCCACGCATTATCTTATTGATGGTTTGCAATCACGTGACCTTCAGTCCTGTGGGACTCAAATGACAAAGGCCATGGCGGCCATGTTGGTGCCAGAACAAAAGAAGTTCATCAAAATTATTTTGTAGGTGTCCTCCAACATGGCCGCCGTGACGTCATGTGCAAACCAAGAATTTGTGGCCGCCCTTATGATATCACAGCAAGCTGGCAAAAAGCATTCCATTGTTTTTAAAACCTTAACCATACATTTAAAAACCACAGTCTCCACATGTTGTTGCTTAAATTTGTTGGTATAATTTAGGTGAAATATTATGTCTCCAAAACATTGCTGTCAACATCACAGAGCTAAAAAAGATTCTGTGCTTATATATGTAAACATATATTACTTATATTCCAAATATTAAATTGCTTGCAGTAGTTTGCATTTTTATCTTCAATTTTGATCCATTTAGCGTTCAATAACAGAACCTAACAAGCAACAGTGTTTACTACATCAAATGCCGATTTCTCCTCACTTGCGTGACGACTTGTATTGTTATTGTCTTAGAAGAATTTCTTACTAGACTGTTCACAGCCTCTCTATTTTCTCAGAGTCCGACGCGTACGAGAACTGCAGACGAGCGCGGAGCGCGAGGGGGTGGAGTGGGGCGAGAGGAAGGAGAAATATTTTTCTCCTTCCCCGCCCCCCACCCCCTCGCGCTCAATTCCAGTCTCGTACTCGACGGACTCTGAGAAAATAGAGAGGCTGTAAACAGTCTAATTTCTTACTGGATCGTGTTACAAAATAAGGTCGATCTGTGTTGAAATGAAGGCCCGATATCGGATAAAAAAGCGAAAACGTTTAGACTAAATGGTCACCTAGAGATATTCAAAGAATATGTAAACACGAGAAGGAAATCAAACAGAAATACAAGTGGATTGCAGTCGTATAAATTTCACTTCAACAGAAGCGCTTATCATTCTAAATTTGAATACCTTATTATCTAGCCTCTGAATTTTTCGCTCCAAGGTTTTCACCTTTGTTGAGTGGCTGGCTTTCTCTTTGGCTAGCTCTTCCTGCCGGATTTTCCTTTCCTTACGGCAAAGCGGATATACAGCTTTCGCTTTAGAGGCATCGATCACTGTACCCTGGGTGCCAGAGGTTTTTATTTTTTTAGTGAAAACGGCGAGTTTGAGCGGCGAAGCCGCGACAACGAGGCGCAAAGCGCCGAGAAAAAATAAAAACCTCTGGGCACTCGAGTACACAACCTCATTTCCATGCGATTTGTGGATCGGATATCTCACCAAACCGGTTTTAAACCTTGGGGACCAACGCGTGTCTGTTTGTTGACATTAAATCTGACAGCTGACATGTTTAAAACGCGCGCGACGCCGCTATGCGTGACACCGCGGTCGGGACGGAAATATTTTAATTAAAATCAAATCCACTCCAGTGGAAAAGATACATCGATGACATTTTTTCACTGTAGAGTGTTGAGAAAAAGGAGATAGAAGATTTTATTGTCCTTGCAAACAAACATTAATCTCAGACAAAGAAGTAAACTTTCTGGATACAACCGTTTTCAAAGGCGAGAGATTTAACTAACAAAGAATCCTTGATATCCGCACGCAGTTAAACCAACAGAGACTTTCCAGTACACCTATTTCTCTTCCTGTCACCTACCAGTGGTCAGCGAAATCGTTCAGCGAGAATACCTGCAACTCCAAAGCACGTCTCCGCGCTAGAGATAAAAGTTAAATAGAGATAAAAATTTTCCTCGTTCAAACAAAACTCTAAAGGTCACACTCCACGATAACACGAATTAATAATAAGTCGTGTCTGGCCTGTCAACACCTCTTTTCAAGACATCCTTGCGCTGAATAAATTTCAACAGCGCTTCTTTCTGAACTGGCTTTAGTTCTCTGATATTTTGAAAATTTGGATACTAAAGAGTAATCCACAGCGTTTCTTAAAGATCGCAAAAAGCCGCAATCTCTATCTACGTCCGCCATTGTTGTTTGTGTGGCTTCACTTTGGGAAACCGGTTTTTCACGCGCCCGTGGCGAAATGTTTTGGTCCAGCCAATCGAAGTTGCTGTTGCATCATTAACTCCCGGTAGAGTCTGGAAACAAGTAGGAGTAACCAATCAGCGACCTAGTTCAGATTCTGAACTAGATCTTCGCATGGAAATGAGGTTGTATATTCGAGTGACCAGAGGTCCGTCTCGCGAGCTTCTTCTAACCGTTTATGCGGTTAACTTCACTCATGATATTCAGAGAACGGACCTCTGGATCCAGGGTGCGATCACTGGTGTTGAAGATTCAGAAAATAAACATTAGTCATTTGAGTACCAGCCGATTCATAATGGTAATTGAACTGAGTGGAGTGCAATTTGGTCTGAAATCATACGCGTGATTTCAAAATCGAACGAGCGCGCAGCGCGAGTTCGATTTGAAATCACAAGTATGATTTCAGTCCAAAATTGCACGACACGAAGTTCAATTACCACTTTATTACATCCATTTTGAAATCGCACAATTTATCGCCCAAATACAAGATTTTAGTCAGTACCAATATTTTATTGATCGAGTAGCCGGTTTGTAAAAAGGCGGAACCGGAAACGCTTTTACATCTCATTTTGTATGCAAAACAGACAGACTTAGACGTCATGTGTCAAAAACTCAGTCGAGCGTAACAAAGGAAAAACACGTTTCATTCAAGGAAATTCAAGCAGTTTCAAATTCAAGTCAGAGCAAAAACAGTCTAACTCCAAAGTTCAATCCTCGTCGTCTGACTCAATGATGTAAGCCCTTCGTTTCTTCTGTGGTTGTGGTTGAGACTTCTCGTTGTCTTTGGAGAAGAAATTGAAGGTGCAACCTATGTAATTCTGCGATGAAACGGGACTACTAGCACAAGTGAAGGCTGCCATGCGGTACTGAAACTGCGAAGGAAAACTTGGTGGAAATCCCGAAAATCCAGCTGGCTGAAAACCAGGATTGAAGCCCATGGTCTGATGCATTTGGCCTTGTTGTTGGACGTGATGAGTAGGAACCAGTGGTGCTCGTTGGCGTTGGACTGCAATCGCTTGATTTGAGGCTTCATTTGCAGTGTTTTGGTTGGAGACGTCGTTTGGAGTATTTTCGTTTGGCACTTCTTTATATCCACTGATAATGTGACACAGTGGCCCTGTGTCCTTCATTCCCTCGGGTCGCTTGGATAACCAAAGCTTGAAGAGCCGCACTGGATCGGTTTTTCCACCATCGGTGCTATACATAACTTGTGGCGTTGTTCTTCGCGTGATTGTCAGACCACCGCTCCGTGTTTTGGTAGGACCTTCGCGGAACTCTACAACTTCAGTGCCATCTTCTTGCTGTCTTTAATACGAGAAGGTCCTCCACGTAGGCGTCGTAGTGCTCCTGGCGACCTCGTAATCCCAGTTGCTCAGTCAAGTTTTTAAAGTTGACATTGGTCAAGACCTTTCCATTAAAATCACCCAACTGACCTTTTTCCCCACAAGGCTGACTCTTCTTCTGTTGTGAGTGGCTGGGCTTTGTTGGGTCTCTTTCTCTTTCCTTGCTGCCGCAGAGAAATTGCCTTCGCGTTGAGGATTTCTTGTGAGTTGTGAAACTCCCTCGATCGCACGATGCTCAGTGGATAGTTTTTCTCCTTTAAAAACCGTTTGAACTTAAGGTTACAGTGTACCTTCGGGGGTGTCTCCAGTATAACAGCTCTAGCGTCTTAAGATTACATTTAATATACCTAAACCCAGATATCAAATTAAAGCTTATAGAGCTGGCTATCTAAATATGGAAACCATTTGGTAATAAAATGAATTGTCGAATTTTTTACGACGTCTAAATTCGAACGTCCGAATCAGCTTTAAAACGCTATAACTCAAAGCGATTATTATATTTTGCTAATTTGATTTGTTCTCGAGTTTCCGGACACGAAGCGCTAAAAAAACGTGTCGGCGATTTTCCATATTCAATTGCAGTGAAAAGTTACAGAATATTTTCGAAAAGGGGAGAAAAAAAATTGGAATGATCGCACGGAAATGCCTCTTGACGAAAAATTTTTGGGAATTAAGAAATTCGCCGACAAGTTTTTGTTGATTGTATGTTAGCCTAGCTTCTGTCCAAATTTAAGGAAAATCGAACAAATTCCCTTTGAGTTGTAGCTCTTTAAAGTGTCCCCAACAAGCGAAGAATTAACTTTGAGAAAACGGCGCTTAAAAAAACATATCGCTTAATAAACAAACTCCGCCCACAAAAGTTACACCGTCATTTCTCCGTCAATTTTCACTATTTTTCGATACTTTTTTTTGGGATGAAAGTTCATTCTGTAAACTTTATTTTAACGCCAAAAAAAAATTTTCAATAAATTTTCGATCTGAAGGTACACTGTAACCTTAAATTGAACTCTGCATAATTTTAAGAGATTCTGGCTCGTAATCATCTCCGTCCTTTTTTTCTTTACCTCGGCGTAGAACTTGCTCAGGACGTTGTCAAGTTCTTCCGGCGCCATTGTTTCAATGGTGACATCAAGATGGCGGGACTGGCACCAGCTTCTGAAAACATTCATCCATTGTTTTGTGGAGTGGGACGTATTTTTATTCACAGCGACAGACTTGAGCTCTTGTATTTCATCGCTTGAAACTACAGGAAACCTGGAAACATCTACTTCTTGTGTTGGCTCTGGATTAACTGTTGTGTGGTTTTCGTTTGTTTCTGTTTTGCTGGACTCGGGATCACACGGATTTTGAGCAGATGTTGAAGAAAAATCGCCAAAATATTCGTCAAAATGGACACTGAAAGTTGGAAACTACCCTAAATGTGGGTCTTCAGCCTGAAGGAGCTCATTATCGTCATTCAGAAACTGTAAGTAATTAAATTCATCCATTTTTTTAAAAAAAAAAAAAACAAAGTTTTGGCAACAAAAGTTGTAAAATTAGCCGCAAAATGGCTTTCTCTGTCTTTCATTTTCCTGCAATTTGATTGGTTACTTTAAACAAGTCTTGAAATCTGATTGGTTGTTTTGTTTTAGTGTTCCTTTCTCATTGGCTGGGAAAAAGATGCGATTTAGAGCAAAAAATAGTGCGATTCGGGAATAAATCGCACTGCCGAGAGCCAATCAGATTGCAAGGATCACCAGTTATTTCAAAATGGATGTAATAAGTACGAGAATCTGATACAAAACACCCATAAGAAAAGCAATATTTCTGTAAAACTAAAGTGAAATCACCAAAACAAAAAACATAGGATTCTTACCGAAGGTTTGAAGTTTCAAAGATTGCAGCACTCGACTCTGTGTTCAGAAGAACGAAAAAGCCTTTTGAAGCTGAAGTTAGCCATTTTCAGACCGGTTCCTTCTTGCGCCATTAAGAGGCTAAAGTGAAGACGAAGGAAAAATCACATATTTAACTTTTCCCGTTGATTTTGGTACCAAAATGAACCTTGTTTCTCGCGCTTTCGCAGCAGTTCGGTTTTCATTCAGCCCGCGCTTTCCCGGGATGCAAATCGAGCGCTTTATATACTGTCGTTAACTAGTTCCCAGGTCTACCAGAAATAACAACGGCCAGGCCGCCATCTTTTGCGCCATTGGCGTGACTAAAAATTGCCGACAGCTGACCCGGCGTGGAATGCCTTCGTTTGCGGTGAATCAGGTGAATGCGCGCGGTCCTAGTTCGGAAAATCCGACCGGGACGACACGGAGTGTGTGGCAATCCGGCAGTGTACAAAGGACGTCCATTGCAAACATACGGGTAAGATTGAATTCTTTTTTGTTCGTGTTCCCACACTGTTTCAACAATGCCTGATATAATACAGGGCCCCCGTATGTACAAAATGTTATTGCCACATTTGTTTACTCAAATCTTGGTTATGTTTATTTTTGTTGGCGTTACACTATGGGCCACCTGTTGAAAATTATAATCCCGATATAACTTAAGAATATGGGTTAAAATTATGGCTAGCGAGAACAGAGCTCCATTATCTTTTCACCTTGAGCAAAATATTGACTAATGAAGTACTTTGAGCCGCATGCACTTGTTTTCCCTATACATGACCTGGGGGTCAGCATTGTATTACTGTTATGTCTTTTTTTCCTGTATAGGAAATAATATTTTGGACTAAAGTACATTACCGCTTTGTATCTTTACAAAAAGAGTTTTTTCTTTGGCAAAAAGGTTTTCCTATCACAGATTTTCGTCCTTGATAAAAGTTTCGTGTTCGGAGCAGTGAAGTCGTGTCTTCGTCTCACGGATGTTCGTTGTGTCAAAATACACTTCACGTTTCCGTTTCTCAACGGGATAATTTTATCGGGCCGCGTTAGAAATTTTTACACAGTAGAATATAAAGGTTGTGCTTTAAGAATATATTAGTTTGAACTTTAAAAGCAACGTAACAGCGGGTTTTCGCTGATATAAAAGTTTGCCTAAATTCGACCTCTTGCTCAAGCGCTACAAGTAGGGAATTTGTAAAGGCCAAAAATATTATAATAATAGCATCTTTCCCAAATATATTGGGTGTTTTAGAAAGATCAAGAGATGTGTTATGAATCAGCCAAAGTACATCGATACATCTTATCACGTTTGTCTGTACGACCGAGAAGAAAATACATCATTTCGCTTTATTTTCGGCATGGATTTAACGCCAAAGTAACGTTTTTCAGACTTTCCTCGATTTCGTTCAAACTCAAGTGCTTCTCAACCTTTCAGTAGTATCTTCGAAAATAACTTACTATAGAGGTTCTTTGGGCAAAATATAAAGAAATTAGAAACGTCACGACTGACGCGGCATTCTCGATATTTACAGACATTCGCTCTTAAATAACTGCTCACAACCCTGAAGGAACACTTTTCGGCATGGCAAAATACGAAGGAAGGCGCGGATGGACGAAATTGAATATTACAACGGATGGCAACTGCGATTTTTCAACAATGATTTGCCTAACAGTTTTTCAAAGTTTATCTCTGTTGTTTGTAAAATTTAAATGGTAGCGTTCGAGAGACATGTTTCTTTGTTCTGAAGTTGTGATCTTGTCATTGAAATGATAATTTCCAAGTTAACGTCAAGTTTTCAAGGCGACTAATCAGGAACTGCCGTGACACTGTCCCTTTAACACGTTTTATTCTCATGCCACCCGTTTCAAGATTTCAGAGTTACGAAGTGCTCATATTAGCCAGACAGGGACACTTTCAACTTTGTAGTTTATAAACGGGCTTTGACTTTTTAATTCACGAACAGGCGCTGTTTTCTCAATTTTGATTTTCATAACACCTCGGATTAGTGGTGTTTTTCGTGCACTGTAGCCCCTTGGAATTTTGATTGGAATATTTCTGAGCGCCAAAACTGAGTGCTGTTGTCAGTCTCTCGAAGATACCCAATCACATCGTGCTAAATCAAAGGCATGTAAAGACTGATAATTAATGCAATGCATATGAAAATCAATTAGACTTTACCTACAGGAAGCTGTAGCAATTTTTCGTGTTCGTTTATTCAAGACGAATAGGAAAAGGTAGGCAATTTTATAAAAGTTGTTCTTATACACTTAGCACTTATAAATTCTACTTTTCTTTTTTCAAATACTGGGCTTTTAAAACGTAAATTTTAACTTCCAAACATGTACATGTATGATTCTTGTCAGAGTTGCATATTTGACTCTGATATCAACTTACAAAGCATGTACGAGTGGTTTTAATTGTCGTAGTATCTGATTTCCTTGTATGGATTATTTTGCGTCAACGTTCCCTTTTCTTGACGTTTGGGTGATTGTTTGAGAAAGATCTATACATTATTCCTTAAATTTCCAATTACTTACTTAGTATATCAGTAAACAATAAGAGACATAACTTATTGTAACTCAGTTTCTTTGCTGATTTTTAGCTAAACCTAAACTTTAAAATCCATTTGGTGCTCAAAATATAATGTAGCGGTCTCAGTGAAGGAACCTGGAAGGCCTTGATAGCAAGACTGAATAAGAGGCATTGATTTTATTATTATTATTATTTTTTTTTATTAATACTCCCCTGAGGATTTTTCAGCATCAAATTACAGTAAAACCTCATTTTAAAAAAATATATATATAATTATATAATAACTGTAAAACTACTGATATGATAAACTATATATTTCATCTCTGATGATTACTCTGCATACTAAAATCAGACACCGCGTCTCTTATCTTATTTCCTTGTATGAATTATTTTGCGCCAACGTTGCCTTTTCATGACGTTTGGGTGATTGTTTGAGAATGATCTATACTTTATTCCGTAAATTTCCAGTTGCTTACCTAGTATATCAGTAAACAATAAAAGGAATAACTTATTGCAACACAGTTTCTTTGACAATTTTAGCTAAATCTAAATTTGAAAATCTGTTTGTGTGCCCACAATATAATGTGGTGGTCTCAGTGAAGGAACCTGGAGGGCCTTGATAGCAAGACTGAATAAGAGGCATTGATTTTTTTTTTATTATTTTTATTAATACTCCCTTCAGGGCTTTTCAGCATCAAATTACAATAAAACCTCTTTTTAAAAAAAAAATGTTTATAATAACTGTAAAACTACTGAATACGATAAACTATATATTTCATCTCTGATGCCAAATCAGACACGCGTCTCTTATCTTATTTCCTTGTATGAATTATAATTATTTTGCGCCAACGTTGCCTTTTCAAGACTTTTGGGTGATTGTTTGAGAAAGATCTATACTTTATTCCTTAAATTTCAAATTACTTACCTAGTATATCAGTAAACAATAAGAGACATAACTCATTGTAACTCAGTTTCTTTGACGATTTTTACCTAAACCTAAACTTGAAAATCCGTTTGTGTGCTCAAAATATAATGTAGTAGTCTCTGTGAAAGAATCTGGAAGGCCTTGATAGCAAGACTGAATAAGAGCCATTGATTATATTTCATCTCTGATGACTGTACTCTGTATGCCAAAAACAGACACCGCGTCTCTTATCTGATTTCCTTGTATGAATTATAATTATTTTGCGCCAACGTTGCCTTTTCAAGACTTTTGTGTGATTGTTTGAGAAAGATCTATACTTTATTCCTTAAATTTCAAATTACTTACCTAGTATATCAGTAAACAATAAGAGACATAACTCATTGTAACTGAGTTTCTCTGACGATTTTTAGCTAAACCTAAACTTGAAAATCCGTTTGTGCGCTCAAAATATAATGTAGTGGTCTTAGTGAAAGAACCTGGAAGACCTTGATAGCAAGACTGAATAAGATCCATTGATTATATTTCATCTCTGATGATTATACTAAAATCAGACACCGACATTTCCTTCTCAGTATTAAAGCCTGTCTACATCACAAGCCAGAGGGTCCAAAGCCAGAGGGTACAAATTCGCCCTGGAAATTCACGCGTTTTAATAAATCTTTATTAGTTTTCACACATTCCCTTTCGCACCCAATAACCGCTGTCTGTCTGTCTGTCTAAAGTTATCGTTTCCTGTGGACAAGAACAGACTTAAACACTATAAAAAGCTATTGTAGTTAATATTCAGTAAAAATAAATTTGATTTCTTTGCGGCAGACTAGACATAAATTTCGAAACCATGGGAAATAATATTTTGCTGCGTTTCTTTAGCGCTGCTGGTTTAGCGAAGGATTTGTCAATATTAATAGCGTTTTATCGCCATTCTTGGGCAAGGTTGCATCCTGTCTCCTATACTGTTTAATCTTTACCTAAACGAAATACCCTCACTTTTGGATAACAATGGTACAGATGGCATTTTGTTACCAAATGGTTCTCGACTGAACTGTCTTCTTTATGCGGACGATTTAGTTTTGATATCTAATTCTGCTAAGGGATTGCAAAATGCATTAACTATACTATCACAATTTTGCCAAGACTGGTTATTAAACGTTAATTCTAAGAAAACAAAAGTTCTAATTTTTCAAAAGAAATGTAGAAAATCAACTTACGATAAACAACATTTCTTTATTAATGGTGACAAAATAGAAATTGTTAACAACTACACATACCTCGGTACTAATATTTCATCAAATGGAAATTTTAGGATAAATAAAATTAACTTAATGGAGAAAACAAGAAGATCTATCTTTGCCACTCGTCGTTATCTTTCACTAAACTACCAATATACCTTACAAATAAAATTTTTGATTCGCTATTTCTTCCCATACTTACCTACGGATCGGAAGTATGGGGGGCATATGATAAAGACGACAATATTTCCTGGGAAAAAGATGTTATCAAAAGGACACATATTTACTTCTGCAAACAATTTCTTGGAGTAAATAAGCGATGCCCAAATGTAGCCTGCAGAAATGAACTGGGCAGACTTCCATTAAAAGGATTAATCGAAATAAACATAATAAAATTCTGGCTACATTTAGAAAATCTGCCAGATGACAATCTTGCTAAACAATCCTTGCAAATATCAAAAGAAATGTCCGTAAATAATCAATCTAGCTTTAAACAAAAAAATGATAAATTGTGTGAAAGATACAAGATAAAACCTCAAACCTAAATAATAATAACTGTTCCAAATCTATCTCTCTTTTAAAACTAAATCTAAAAAATGAACTTATCAATCACCGAATGAACCTATTAAATACAAATAAGAAACTAAACTTCTATTCAATATTTAAGAAAAATACCCAAAAAACAGAATTCTTGGACAACATCAAGAATCCTTTACATAAAAGGTGTATAAACAAATTTCGACTTGGAAACCATAAATTACGTATAGAAACTGGCAGACATACCATCCCAAAGACCCCAGAAAATCTTAGAATCTGTTCTTTCTGCCATTCTGATGAGGTTGAAAATGAATCTCACTTTCTTTTCTACTGCAACTTTTATGAAAAAATACGCAAGAAAATTTTTCACGAAATAAATAAAAAATACAGCCACTTTAATGGTCAAGATAACACTTCAAAAATACTGTTTCTTTTCAACAGTGTTGATCCCTTTGTTTGTCGATCAACTGCTGCCTTTGTTTTCGAATGCATGTCATGTAGAACGAGAGCCGACATGTAATGTTAGTTTTTTCGTTTTTCTTATTTTATAATATACTATTAATTTAGTTAATTTTAGGTAATACCATGTATATAAATGGGAATACCGAAATAAATTGTTGTTGCTGGGTTCCAATTGAATTGATTTGCTTTTACTGGTTACTTGTGCGTCGATCCATCCGGTGAAAGTGTCTTTGCTATGTTTCGCAAAGAAATGCAATGCGTATAAATGGCTAGCGATGCAAACGAGGAAAACGGCGGACCGCAGTGGTAAGTGACCGACTAAGAAATAAAACCGAGGCTTCAAGGGAAGGTATGTAGATGATGCTTTATTATTTTGTGATGGTCGACAGTTTAAGCAGATTTACTGGAGGCGAAAACTCTGCCGCAGGAGATTTACTATCAGGCACCATTAACTCTGCCATGCGGACGGACGACAGAATACGTGTGACCTTTTTTTAAAAATTCGCACAAACATCATTGTAATGATGCTTCAAGTCCGCGAATAGGTGAAGCGAAATCCTGTAAGTTCTTAGTATTCGATTTTATACAAAGAACCATTTCAAATTATGAAAACCACGACAGATCCTTAGCGTCAAATGAAAGCCCGCCAAAAATCAGAGAATTTCCGCCAAAATGTTCACGTTCATGACGCCTTTTAAAAATTAGTATTCTGCTCTATTTTGATTCCTGGATAGACTTACGCGTTACACAGTTCCTTTTTATTCGAAAAAATCTGATCAAATTATTTACTGCGGCTTTGCAAAACATATATAAATATTTCAGTTAGCTTTATATATTTAGCTCATTTGGCTTTCAATCGGCGTGCTTGAGCTTATGGCGTGATCAGGAGACTAGAAGCCATTCGTGGAAGTAGACTAACTATAATTGTAACGAAGTTTGCAGACTAGGAATTTTTTTTAAAAAACAAGTCTTAAAGGTCTCTACTCCATTATGTGAACTTACAGGCGGCAAGACCAAGCTTCTGAGGTGATAAGATCCATTTAAGACAGCAGTAAATTATAGTTTTCAGTTTAACCTTTAATTCTCAGAGTGAAGTAGTTTAAGTCAATCTGTAGGATCTCCTCTCCTTCAGGGCTTACACCCGAGCTCCTGAGGTGAAGAGAGCCTTTGATCTTTTTATGAACCGGCCAATGTTAAAATTATAGTTTTCAGTTTAACCTTTTATTCTCAGAGTGAAGTAGTTTAAATCAATTTGTAGGGTCTCCTTTCCCTCAGGGCTTACATGTGGCACGCCCGAGATCCTGAGGTGAAGAGAGCCTTTGATTTTTTTACGAACCGGCCAATGTTAAAGTTATAGTTTTCAGTTTAACGTTTAATTCTCAGAGTGAAGTAGTTTAAGTCAATCTGTAGGATCTCCTCTCCCTCAGGCTTACAAGGTGGTACGCCCGGGCTCCTGAGGTGAAGAAAACCTTTGATTTTTTTTATGAACCGGTCAATGTTAAAATTATAGTTTTTAGTTCAATCTTTTATTCTCAGAGTGAAGTAGCTTAAGTCAATTTGTAGGATCTCCTCTCCCTCAGGGCTTACAGGTTTCGCGCCAGACCTCCTGAGGTGAAGAGAGCCTTCGATTTTTTTTTCTTATGAATACGCAGCCAATGTTTAAGTGATAGTTTTCAGTTTAACCTTTTATTCTCACAGTGAAGTAGTTTAAGTCAATTTGCAGGATCTCCTCTCCCTCAGAGCTTACAGGTGGCACGCCTGAGCTACTGAGGTGAAGAGAGCCTTTGATTTTTTTTTTACGAACCGGCCAATGTTAACATTGTAGTTTTTAGTTTAACCTTTAATTCTCAGAGTGAAGTAGTTTAAGTCAATCTGTAGGATCTCCTCTCCCTCATGGCTTACAGGTGGCACGCCCGAGCTACTGAGGTGAAGAGAGCCTTTGATTTTTTTATGAACCGGCCAATGTTAAAATTATAGTTTTCAGTTTAACGTTTAATTCTCAGAGTGAAGTAGTTTAAGTCAATCTGTAGGATCTCCTCTCCCTCATGGCTTACAGGTGGTACGCCCGAGCTCCTGAGGTGAAGAGAGCCTTTGATGTTTTTACGAACCGGCCAATGTTAACATTGTAGTTTTTAGTTTAACCTTTAATTCTCAGAGTGAAGTAGTTTAAGTTCATCTGTAGGATCTCTCCCTCAGGGCTTACAGCTTATGTTTTGGTCCAGCCAATCGAAGTTGCTGTTGCATCATGAACTCCCGGTAGAGTCTGGAAACAAGTAGGAGTAACCAATCAGCGACCTAGTGCAGATTCTGAACTAGATCCTCGCATGGAAATGAAGTTGTATATTCGAGTGACCAGAGGTCCGTCTTGCGAGCTTCTTCTAACCTTTTATGCGGTTAACTTCACTCATGATATTCAGAGAACGGACCTCTGGATCCAGGGTGCGATCACTGGTGTTGAAGATTCAGAAAATAAGCATTAGTCATTTGAGTACCAGCCGATTCGTACGAGAATCTGATACAAAACACCCATAAGAAAAGCAATATTTCTGTAAAACTAAAGTGAAATCACCAAAACAAAAAACATAGGATTCTTACCGAAGGTTTGAAGTTTCAAAGATTGCAGCACTCGACTCTGTGTTCAGAAGAACGAAAAAGCCTTTTGAAGCTGAAGTTAGCCATTTTCAGGCCGGTTCCTTCTTGCGCCATTAAGAGGCTAAAGTGAAGACGAGGGAAAAATCACATATTTAACTTTTCCCGTTGATTTTGGTACCAAAATGAACCTTGTTTCTCGCGCTTTCGCAGCAGTTCGGTTTTCATTCAGCCCGCGCTTTCCCGGGATGCAAATCGAGCGCTTTATATACTGCCGTTAACTAGTTCCCAGGTCTACCAGAAATAACAACGGCCAGGCCGCCATCTTTTGCGCCATTGGCGTAACTAAAAATTGCCGACAGCTGACCCGGCGTGGAATGCCTTCGTTTGCGGTGAATCAGGTGAATGCGCGCGGTCCTAGTTCGGAAAATCCGACCGGGACGACACGGAGTGTGTGGCAATCCGGCAGTGTACAAAGGACGTCCATTGCAAACATACGGGTAAGATTGAATTCTTTTTTGTTCGTGTTCCCACACTGTTTCAACAATGCCTGATATAATACAGGGCCCCGTATGTACAAAATGTTATTGCCACATTTCTTTGCTCAAATCTTGGTTATGTTTATTTTTGTTGGCGTTACACTATGGGCCACCTGTTGAAAATTATAATCCCGATATAACTTAAGAATATGGGTTAAAATTATGGCTAGCGAGAACAGAGCTCCATTAACTTTTCACCTTGAGCAAAATATTGACTAATGAAGTACTTTGAGCCGCATGCACTTGTTTTCCCTATACATGACCTGGGGGTCAGCATTGTATTACTGTTATGTCTTTTTTTCCTGTATAGGAAATAATATTTTGGACTAAAGTACATTACCGCTTTGTATCTTTACAAAAATAGTTTTTCTTTGGAAAAAAGGTTTTCCTATCACAGATTTTCGTCCTTGATAAAAGTTTCGTGTTCGGAGCAGTGAAGTCGTTTCTTCGTCTCACGGATGTTCGTTGTGTCAAAATACACTTCACGTTTCCGTTTCTCAACGGGATAATTTTATCGGGCCGCGTTAGAAATTTTTACACAGTAGAATATAAAGGTTGTGCTTTAAGAATATATCAGTTTGAACTTTAAAATCAACGTAACAGCGGGTTTTCGCTGATATAAAAGTTTGCCTAAATTCGACCTCTTGCTCAAGCGCTACAAGTAGGGAATTTGTAAAGGCCAAAAATATTATAATAATAGCATCTTTCCCAAATATATTGGGTGTTTTAGAAAGATCAAGAGATGTGTTATGAATCAGCCAAAGTACATCGATACATCTTATCACGTTTGTCTGTACGACCGAGAAGAAAATGCATCATTTCGCTTTATTTTCGGCATGGATTTAACGCCAAAGTAACGTTTTTCAGACTTTCCTCGATTTCGTTCAAACTCAAGTGCTTCTCAACCTTTCAGTAGTATCTTCGAAAATAACTTACTATAGAGGTTCTTTGGGCAAAATATAAAGAAATTAGAAACGTCACGACTGACGCGGCATTCTCGATATTTACAGACATTCGCTCTTAAATAACTGCTCACAACCCTGAAGGAACACTTTTCGGCATGGCAAAATACGAAGGAAGGCGCGGATGGACGAAATTGAATATTACAACGGATGGCAACTGCGATTTTTCAACAATGATTTGCCTAACAGTTTTTCAAAGTTTATCTCTGTTGTTTGTAAAATTTAAATGGTAGCGTTCGAGAGACATGTTTCTTTGTTCTGAAGTTGTGATCTTGTCATTGAAATGATAATTTCCAAGTTAACGTCAAGTTTTCAAGGCGACTAATCAGGAACTGCCGTGACACTGTCCCTTTAACACGTTTTATTCTCATGCCACCCGTTTCAAGATTTCAGAGTTACGAAGTGCTCATATTAGCCAGACAGGGACACTTTCAACTTTGTAGTTTATAAACGGGCTTTGACTTTTTAATTCACGAACAGGCGCTGTTTTCTCAATTTTGATTTTCATAACACCTCGGATTAGTGGTGTTTTTCGTGCACTGTAGCCCCTTGGAATTTTGATTGGAATATTTCTGAGCGCCAAAACTGAGTGCTGTTGTCAGTCTCTCGAAGATACCCAATCACATCGTGCTAAATCAAAGGCATGTAAAGACTGATAATTAATGCAATGCATATGAAAATCAATTAGACTTTACCTACAGGAAGCTGTAGCAATTTTTCGTGTTCGTTTATTCAAGACGAATAGGAAAAGGTAGGCAATTTTATAAAAGTTGTTCTTATACACTTAGCACTTATAAATTCTACTTTTCTTTTTTCAAATACTGGGCTTTTAAAACGTAAATTTTAACTTCCAAACATGTACATGTATGATTCTTGTCAGAGTTGCATATTTGACTCTGATATCAACTTACAAAGCATGTACGAGTGGTTTTAATTGTCGTAGTATCTGATTTCCTTGTATGGATTATTTTGCGTCAACGTTCCCTTTTCTTGACGTTTGGGTGATTGTTTGAGAAAGATCTATACATTATTCCTTAAATTTCCAATTACTTACTTAGTATATCAGTAAACAATAAGAGACATAACTTATTGTAACTCAGTTTCTTTGCTGATTTTTAGCTAAACCTAAACTTTAAAATCCATTTGGTGCTCAAAATATAATGTAGCGGTCTCAGTGAAGGAACCTGGAAGGCCTTGATAGCAAGACTGAATAAGAGGCATTGATTTTATTATTATTATTATTTTTTTTTATTAATACTCCCCTGAGGATTTTTCAGCATCAAATTACAGTAAAACCTCATTTTAAAAAAATATATATATAATTATATAATAACTGTAAAACTACTGATATGATAAACTATATATTTCATCTCTGATGATTACTCTGCATACTAAAATCAGACACCGCGTCTCTTATCTTATTTCCTTGTATGAATTATTTTGCGCCAACGTTGCCTTTTCATGACGTTTGGGTGATTGTTTGAGAATGATCTATACTTTATTCCGTAAATTTCCAGTTGCTTACCTAGTATATCAGTAAACAATAAAAGGAATAACTTATTGCAACACAGTTTCTTTGACAATTTTAGCTAAATCTAAATTTGAAAATCTGTTTGTGTGCCCACAATATAATGTGGTGGTCTCAGTGAAGGAACCTGGAGGGCCTTGATAGCAAGACTGAATAAGAGGCATTGATTTTTTTTTATTATTTTTATTAATACTCCCTTCAGGGCTTTTCAGCATCAAATTACAATAAAACCTCTTTTTAAAAAAAAAATGTTTATAATAACTGTAAAACTACTGAATACGATAAACTATATATTTCATCTCTGATGCCAAATCAGACACGCGTCTCTTATCTTATTTCCTTGTATGAATTATAATTATTTTGCGCCAACGTTGCCTTTTCAAGACTTTTGGGTGATTGTTTGAGAAAGATCTATACTTTATTCCTTAAATTTCAAATTACTTACCTAGTATATCAGTAAACAATAAGAGACATAACTCATTGTAACTCAGTTTCTTTGACGATTTTTACCTAAACCTAAACTTGAAAATCCGTTTGTGTGCTCAAAATATAATGTAGTAGTCTCTGTGAAAGAATCTGGAAGGCCTTGATAGCAAGACTGAATAAGAGCCATTGATTATATTTCATCTCTGATGACTGTACTCTGTATGCCAAAAACAGACACCGCGTCTCTTATCTGATTTCCTTGTATGAATTATAATTATTTTGCGCCAACGTTGCCTTTTCAAGACTTTTGTGTGATTGTTTGAGAAAGATCTATACTTTATTCCTTAAATTTCAAATTACTTACCTAGTATATCAGTAAACAATAAGAGACATAACTCATTGTAACTGAGTTTCTCTGACGATTTTTAGCTAAACCTAAACTTGAAAATCCGTTTGTGCGCTCAAAATATAATGTAGTGGTCTTAGTGAAGGAACCTGGAAGACCTTGATAGCAAGACTGAATAAGATCCATTGATTATATTTCATCTCTGATGATTATACTAAAATCAGACACCGACATTTCCTTCTCAGTATTAAAGCCTGTCTACATCACAAGCCAGAGGGTCCAAAGCCAGAGGGTACAAATTCGCCCTGGAAATTCACGCGTTTTAATAAATCTTTATTAGTTTTCACACATTCCCTTTCGCACCCAATAACCGCTGTCTGTCTGTCTGTCTAAAGTTATCGTTTCCTGTGGACAAGAACAGACTTAAACACTATAAAAAGCTATTGTAGTTAATATTCAGTAAAAATAAATTTGATTTCTTTGCGGCAGACTAGACATAAATTTCGAAACCATGGGAAATAATATTTTGCTGCGTTTCTTTAGCGCTGCTGGTTTAGCGAAGGATTTGTCAATATTAATAGCGTTTTATCGCCATTCTTGGGCAAGGTTGCATCCTGTCTCCTATACTGTTTAATCTTTACCTAAACGAAATACCCTCACTTTTGGATAACAATGGTACAGATGGCATTTTGTTACCAAATGGTTCTCGACTGAACTGTCTTCTTTATGCGGACGATTTAGTTTTGATATCTAATTCTGCTAAGGGATTGCAAAATGCATTAACTATACTATCACAATTTTGCCAAGACTGGTTATTAAACGTTAATTCTAAGAAAACAAAAGTTCTAATTTTTCAAAAGAAATGTAGAAAATCAACTTACGATAAACAACATTTCTTTATTAATGGTGACAAAATAGAAATTGTTAACAACTACACATACCTCGGTACTAATATTTCATCAAATGGAAATTTTAGGATAAATAAAATTAACTTAATGGAGAAAACAAGAAGATCTATCTTTGCCACTCGTCGTTATCTTTCACTAAACTACCAATATACCTTACAAATAAAATTTTTGATTCGCTATTTCTTCCCATACTTACCTACGGATCGGAAGTATGGGGGGCATATGATAAAGACGACAATATTTCCTGGGAAAAAGATGTTATCAAAAGGACACATATTTACTTCTGCAAACAATTTCTTGGAGTAAATAAGCGATGCCCAAATGTAGCCTGCAGAAATGAACTGGGCAGACTTCCATTAAAAGGATTAATCGAAATAAACATAATAAAATTCTGGCTACATTTAGAAAATCTGCCAGATGACAATCTTGCTAAACAATCCTTGCAAATATCAAAAGAAATGTCCGTAAATAATCAATCTAGCTTTAAACAAAAAAATGATAAATTGTGTGAAAGATACAAGATAAAACCTCAAACCTAAATAATAATAACTGTTCCAAATCTATCTCTCTTTTAAAACTAAATCTAAAAAATGAACTTATCAATCACCGAATGAACCTATTAAATACAAATAAGAAACTAAACTTCTATTCAATATTTAAGAAAAATACCCAAAAAACAGAATTCTTGGACAACATCAAGAATCCTTTACATAAAAGGTGTATAAACAAATTTCGACTTGGAAACCATAAATTACGTATAGAAACTGGCAGACATACCATCCCAAAGACCCCAGAAAATCTTAGAATCTGTTCTTTCTGCCATTCTGATGAGGTTGAAAATGAATCTCACTTTCTTTTCTACTGCAACTTTTATGAAAAAATACGCAAGAAAATTTTTCACGAAATAAATAAAAAATACAGCCACTTTAATGGTCAAGATAACACTTCAAAAATACTGTTTCTTTTCAACAGTGTTGATCCCTTTGTTTGTCGATCAACTGCTGCCTTTGTTTTCGAATGCATGTCATGTAGAACGAGAGCCGACATGTAATGTTAGTTTTTTCGTTTTTCTTATTTTATAATATACTATTAATTTAGTTAATTTTAGGTAATACCATGTATATAAATGGGAATACCGAAATAAATTGTTGTTGCTGGGTTCCAATTGAATTGATTTGCTTTTACTGGTTACTTGTGCGTCGATCCATCCGGTGAAAGTGTCTTTGCTATGTTTCGCAAAGAAATGCAATGCGTATAAATGGCTAGCGATGCAAACGAGGAAAACGGCGGACCGCAGTGGTAAGTGACCGACTAAGAAATAAAACCGAGGCTTCAAGGGAAGGTATGTAGATGATGCTTTATTATTTTGTGATGGTCGACAGTTTAAGCAGATTTACTGGAGGCGAAAACTCTGCCGCAGGAGATTTACTATCAGGCACCATTAACTCTGCCATGCGGACGGACGACAGAATACGTGTGACCTTTTTTTAAAAATTCGCACAAACATCATTGTAATGATGCTTCAAGTCCGCGAATAGGTGAAGCGAAATCCTGTAAGTTCTTAGTATTCGATTTTATACAAAGAACCATTTCAAATTATGAAAACCACGACAGATCCTTAGCGTCAAATGAAAGCCCGCCAAAAATCAGAGAATTTCCGCCAAAATGTTCACGTTCATGACGCCTTTTAAAAATTAGTATTCTGCTCTATTTTGATTCCTGGATAGACTTACGCGTTACACAGTTCCTTTTTATTCGAAAAAATCTGATCAAATTATTTACTGCGGCTTTGCAAAACATATATAAATATTTCAGTTAGCTTTATATATTTAGCTCATTTGGCTTTCAATCGGCGTGCTTGAGCTTATGGCGTGATCAGGAGACTAGAAGCCATTCGTGGAAGTAGACTAACTATAATTGTAACGAAGTTTGCAGACTAGGAATTTTTTTTAAAAAACAAGTCTTAAAGGTCTCTACTCCATTATGTGAACTTACAGGCGGCAAGACCAAGCTTCTGAGGTGATAAGATCCATTTAAGACAGCAGTAAATTATAGTTTTCAGTTTAACCTTTAATTCTCAGAGTGAAGTAGTTTAAGTCAATCTGTAGGATCTCCTCTCCTTCAGGGCTTACACCCGAGCTCCTGAGGTGAAGAGAGCCTTTGATCTTTTTATGAACCGGCCAATGTTAAAATTATAGTTTTCAGTTTAACCTTTTATTCTCAGAGTGAAGTAGTTTAAATCAATTTGTAGGGTCTCCTTTCCCTCAGGGCTTACATGTGGCACGCCCGAGATCCTGAGGTGAAGAGAGCCTTTGATTTTTTTACGAACCGGCCAATGTTAAAGTTATAGTTTTCAGTTTAACGTTTAATTCTCAGAGTGAAGTAGTTTAAGTCAATCTGTAGGATCTCCTCTCCCTCAGGCTTACAAGGTGGCACGCCCGGGCTCCTGAGGTGAAGAAAACCTTTGATTTTTTTTATGAACCGGTCAATGTTAAAATTATAGTTTTTAGTTCAATCTTTTATTCTCAGAGTGAAGTAGCTTAAGTCAATTTGTAGGATCTCCTCTCCCTCAGGGCTTACAGGTTTCGCGCCAGACCTCCTGAGGTGAAGAGAGCCTTCGATTTTTTTTTCTTATGAATACGCAGCCAATGTTTAAGTGATAGTTTTCAGTTTAACCTTTTATTCTCACAGTGAAGTAGTTTAAGTCAATTTGCAGGATCTCCTCTCCCTCAGAGCTTACAGGTGGCACGCCTGAGCTACTGAGGTGAAGAGAGCCTTTGATTTTTTTACGAACCGGCCAATGTTAAAGTTATAGTTTTCAGTTTAACGTTTAATTCTCAGAGTGAAGTAGTTTAAGTCAATCTGTAGGATCTCCTCTCCCTCAGGCTTACAAGGTGGCACGCCCGGGCTCCTGAGGTGAAGAAAACCTTTGATTTTTTTTATGAACCGGTCAATGTTAAAATTATAGTTTTTAGTTCAATCTTTTATTCTCAGAGTGAAGTAGCTTAAGTCAATTTGTAGGATCTCCTCTCCCTCAGGGCTTACAGGTTTCGCGCCAGACCTCCTGAGGTGAAGAGAGCCTTCGATTTTTTTTTCTTATGAATACGCAGCCAATGTTTAAGTGATAGTTTTCAGTTTAACCTTTTATTCTCACAGTGAAGTAGTTTAAGTCAATTTGCAGGATCTCCTCTCCCTCAGAGCTTACAGGTGGCACGCCTGAGCTACTGAGGTGAAGAGAGCCTTTGATTTTTTTTTTTTACGAACCGGCCAATGTTAACATTGTAGTTTTTAGTTTAACCTTTAATTCTCAGAGTGAAGTAGTTTAAGTCAATCTGTAGGATCTCCTCTCCCTCATGGCTTACAGGTGGCACGCCCGAGCTACTGAGGTGAAGAGAGCCTTTGATTTTTTTATGAACCGGCCAATGTTAAAATTATAGTTTTCAGTTTAACGTTTAATTCTCAGAGTGAAGTAGTTTAAGTCAATCTGTAGGATCTCCTCTCCCTCATGGCTTACAGGTGGTACGCCCGAGCTCCTGAGGTGAAGAGAGCCTTTGATGTTTTTACGAACCGGCCAATGTTAACATTGTAGTTTTTAGTTTAACCTTTAATTCTCAGAGTGAAGTAGTTTAAGTTCATCTGTAGGATCTCTCCCTCAGGGCTTACAGCTTATGTTTTGGTCCAGCCAATCGAAGTTGCTGTTGCATCATGAACTCCCGGTAGAGTCTGGAAACAAGTAGGAGTAACCAATCAGCGACCTAGTGCAGATTCTGAACTAGATCCTCGCATGGAAATGAAGTTGTATATTCGAGTGACCAGAGGTCCGTCTTGCGAGCTTCTTCTAACCTTTTATGCGGTTAACTTCACTCATGATATTCAGAGAACGGACCTCTGGATCCAGGGTGCGATCACTGGTGTTGAAGATTCAGAAAATAAGCATTAGTCATTTGAGTACCAGCCGATTCGTACGAGAATCTGATACAAAACACCCATAAGAAAAGCAATATTTCTGTAAAACTAAAGTGAAATCACCAAAACAAAAAACATAGGATTCTTACCGAAGGTTTGAAGTTTCAAAGATTGCAGCACTCGACTCTGTGTTCAGAAGAACGAAAAAGCCTTTTGAAGCTGAAGTTAGCCATTTTCAGGCCGGTTCCTTCTTGCGCCATTAAGAGGCTAAAGTGAAGACGAGGGAAAAATCACATATTTAACTTTTCCCGTTGATTTTGGTACCAAAATGAACCTTGTTTCTCGCGCTTTCGCAGCAGTTCGGTTTTCATTCAGCCCGCGCTTTCCCGGGATGCAAATCGAGCGCTTTATATACTGCCGTTAACTAGTTCCCAGGTCTACCAGAAATAACAACGGCCAGGCCGCCATCTTTTGCGCCATTGGCGTAACTAAAAATTGCCGACAGCTGACCCGGCGTGGAATGCCTTCGTTTGCGGTGAATCAGGTGAATGCGCGCGGTCCTAGTTCGGAAAATCCGACCGGGACGACACGGAGTGTGTGGCAATCCGGCAGTGTACAAAGGACGTCCATTGCAAACATACGGGTAAGATTGAATTCTTTTTTGTTCGTGTTCCCACACTGTTTCAACAATGCCTGATATAATACAGGGCCCCGTATGTACAAAATGTTATTGCCACATTTCTTTGCTCAAATCAGTAGTGTAAATATGACGGTTCTAGCGCATTTTCATTAAATTTCGTTAAATTATCGATCATTCACATTAATTTAACGAGAAAATGACCCATTCACGCGTTCACAACTCGCGAGTCACAAGTCACATGCATAACGCATTTATCGTTAAATTATCAATCATTCACATTATTTTAACGATATAAACATACGCGTTGACAACTCGCGAGTCACGAGTCATGCAAAATGATTATTCACTACTAGTAGTAGTCACGCACACGAATGTGTTCCCCAAAGAGATACCACTCAAGCAACGCTGGTGAGTGTGTGGAAGAGAAAAATCGACACTACCTAGAGAAAGCACCGCAATTCTGAACGGAATAGAAACTATCCCAAAGAGATACCACTCAAGCAACACTGTTAGGTTAAGGTAAGGAATTTTTTAAAAAATGGAATTAAAGAAATCTTGTGTGTAATGAAAATAAGATGGATTCAAAAACTGTTAAACAGCTTAGGGTAATTGCGCGTGAAAGCGGTTTGAAAAATTATTCACGTTGGAGTAAGGCAGAACTAGTCAAAAATATCGAAAGTAGTATTAAATCACAAAAGGAAGAGAATGACAAACCTAAAAAGAAGAGGCTTTCTAAAAAGAGAAGACAACGGCTAGCTACCAATACTACTGTTCCACCACAACGTGGTATCGTTATTTTTATAGATGAAGAAGAAGAAGAAGAAGTACCACCTCCAAGGGAAAGAGAACAAACACCACCCCCACCTCCACGAAAAGTAGAACCAAAACCTTATCAGATGAAATCTAAACAAACTCGTAGACAAAAAAGAGAAGAAAAGAACTTTGAAATGCCTTCACCAGTCGAAGTGGTGAATGATAAAGCTAAAGTTAAACAGATCAAAAGAATCAAGAAGAAACTCCAAAAGGCGAAAAAAAAAGTAAAAAATAATAACAAACAGTGGGTTTCAAAAAGAAATTCACTCCAAGTGGCTTTAGAAAATTTAAAGCCTAAACACGCAAGCGCGTTCAAGCTTGAAGAGAGGAAGTCAGCTTTGAAAAAGTTTGCTGTGCAATATACTATTGATGGGGTTAAGGGGTATGGCCCTAAAACATTCTTGTCAGCTGTAAAACCTATTATTGTTAATTTCCTAAACGAACACCGCAACATAAAGTTGAAATTAATCCTAAAGTGCACCATGTCGAAAACAAATATAGCAACCGGTGATGTAGAGTACGTAACTGGACATTTTGTTTCAAAGGTTGAAATAAACCTTCAAGGTACTAACCTTGACGATCTCTACCAAAAAATGATGGGTAAAGTGTTAGAGAGTTTAGCAGCATATCAAAAACGAGGTAGTAATTGGATATTTGATTCAATCATTGCTTTGGAACTTCATACAGTAAAGTATGAACCACTAAGCGGTTCCTCCTACATTCCACTCCCAGCAGAGCTCTCAAATAAAAAGGCGATAATAAACATGCAAAACGATGACGATGAATGTTTTAAACGGTGCATCACAAGAGCGCTAAACCCAGTAACTAGAGATGGTGAACGTATAACGAAAATATTAAGGAAACAGTCTGAAAAAATAAACTGGGATGGAATTGAGTTTCCATTCGAATTGAAGGATCTTAAACGTTTTGAAAAACAAAACCCAACAGTTGGTGTTAACGTTTTTGGTTATGAAGGTGAAGTTTACCCTCTGAAAATAAGTGAGTCGCGCACATGTAAAGATAAAATAAACCTCTTACTCATTTCTAAAGGTGAAAATAAACACTATTACCTCATAAAGAATATGAGTAGACTGTTATCAAGTCAATTATCAAAGAATGAACATAAAAAGTATTTTTGTTTAAGATGTCTCAACTATCGTGGTACAAAAGAATTGTTACTTAAACATGAAGAATACTGTAAAGATAATGAGGCTGTTAAAATTGTAATGCCGGAGGAAGGATCGACTATTTCATTTAAAAACCATCAACGAAAAATACCTTTAGAATTCACCATCACAGCAGATTTTGAGTCAACCATCAAACCGATTCCAAAAGAAGAAGAAGAAGAAGAAGAAAAGAGTTACACAAAGAAGTTACAAAAGCATAAACCGTCAAGTTTTTGTTTTTACATAAAGTGTAATTTTGATGACAACTACTCAAAACTTGTTGAATATACAGCAACCTCTGAAGATGAAGATGTAGCACAAATATTTATGGATATGTTGGAATGTGAAACCAAGAGAATATATAACCAGTTTAAATTCCCAAAGAACATGATTTTTAAGGAAAAAGAGAGACGTAAGTTTGAAAGGGCAACAAGGTGTTGGATTTGTAAAGGTGAATTTACAAAAGATGATAAAAAAGTACGCGATCATTGTCATTATACTGGAAGATTTCGTGGTGCAGCGCATAATGGATGCAATCTAAAATGTAAGAAAGCGAAATTTATTCCTGTCTTTTTTCACAACTTGTGTGGGTATGATGCCCATCTATTTATTAAAAATCTCGGTGTTAGCGAAGGTGAAATAAAATGTATTCCACAAAATGAAGAAAAATATCTTAGTTTCACGAAAGTAATAACGGTTGACACGTATAAGGATAAGGATGGTAATGAAAACTATGTAGAACGAGAAATACGATTTGTCGACAGTTTCAACTTTATAGCCTCAAGTTTGGATAAATTGGTTACAAACCTCAAGAGCGCATCAAAGGATAAATTCAAAAACACAGGCAAGTTTTTTAGCGGTGAACAGTTTGAGTTGATGTTGAGAAAAGGTGTATATCCCTATGAATACATGGACTCCCTCGATAGATTAAACGAAACACAATTACCACCGAAAGATAAATTCTTTTCCAAACTTAGTGGAGAAGGTATTTCTGACGAAGATTATGAACATGCGCAAAAGGTGTGGAGTACGTTTGGAATGAAGACGCTAAGAGACTATCACAATCTCTATAACAAGTCGGATGTGCTGTTGTTATGTGATGTGTTTGAAAACTTTCGTGATCTTTGCATTAACAATTACGACCTTGATCCAGCCTGGTATTATACTGCGCCGGGATTGTCTTGGGATGCGTTATTAAAATACACAGGTGTCAAACTAGAACTTTTGACTGACCCAGATATGTTACTAGTGTTTGAAAAAGGGATAAGAGGGGGTATTTCAATGATTTCAAACAGGTATGGTAAAGCTAACAACATCTACATGGAAGAAAAGTATGATGAGAGTAAGTCTGACACATATAATATTTATCTCGATGCAAATAACCTTTACGGTTGGGCTATGTGTAAGAAATTACCTACAGGCGGTTTCGAATGGATGAATGAAGATGAATTGGTTAATTGGAGAAATGAGAGTTGCGTACTCGAGGTCGACCTCGAGTATCCAAAAGAGCTACACGACCTTCATAATGACTACCCTCTCGCTCCAGAGAGGTTGAAGGTAAACAAAGTGGAGAAACTAATACCTAACTTGAATGATAAAAAGAAATACATTCTTCACTATGAAAATCTCAAACTATATGAGAGTTTGGGGATGAAAATCACAAAGATTCATCGAGGTATTAAATTTGAAGAGAGTGATTGGATGAAAAAGTACATTGATTTAAACACACGCTTGCGTGCAGAAGCTCAGAATGAGTTTGAAAAGGAATTTTTCAAACTTATGAATAATTCCGTCTTTGGAAAAACGATGGAAAACATCCGTAACAGAGTGGATGTACGTCTACTCAACTCGGAAAAGAAAGCAAAGAAACTTGCAGCAAAACCCAACTTCAAACACTGCACCATTTTTTCAGAAAATTTATGTGCAGTCGACATGAAAAAGATAAAAATTGTATTTGACAAACCGCTATATACCGGTATGTGTATCCTCGATCTGAGTAAAACCCTAATGTACGATTTTCATTATAACTATATCAAACCAAAGTATGGTGAAAAAGCAAAGCTACTATTTACCGATACGGATAGCTTAGCATATGAGATTGAAACAAAAGACTTTTACAAAGATATAAGCGATGATGTAGTTGCTAAGTTTGATACGAGTAATTTTCCAAAAGATCATCCGTCAGGTATACAACAAGGTATAAATAAGAAAGTGGTGGGAATGTTCAAGGATGAAGCTGGTGGTAAAATAATAGAAGAATTCGTAGGGTTGAGATCGAAACTTTACAGTTATAAGATGTATGAGGGAGGGGAGGAGAAGAAGTGTAAAGGAGTAAAGAAACCGGTAGTAAAGAAAAGCATTAAATTCGATGATTATAAGAAATGTTTATTTAGTGGTGGAAAACAATACCGAAAGATGTATACCATAAGGAGTCGTAAACATGAAGTATTTACGGAAGAGGTGAATAAGATCGCTCTTTCAGCAGATGATGATAAGAGAATAATACAACCTGATAGAATTCACACACTTGCGTACGGACATTATAAAACAAAATAGCTTCGCATGATTTTTCATTTCACGAACGTGAAATGAAAAAAGCTTACATTATTACAGGTCTTTCAGTTCTTTTAGATCTATCCAAGAGTTGAATTTTTCTGGGTAACCGCTCCACTTCACTAACGCTTTACCTTTTCGAGCATCTCGTCGAATCACTTTCTCAATACGGTAAACGTCTTGAACAGCCTTCTGCAGCTCTAGCTCATAAAAAGTACCCGTTATCTCCTCTCCCAACTCATCCTTTATTTTATATGTTATAGGGTTAGTGTGTTGAATCTTATCGATAGTAAAAATCTCTTCAGTCCAGTTTGGGGTGTAACCTTTATCGAAAACAGGGCGTTTGTATTTTGATATTCGAACTTTATCACCAACTTTAAATTTCGGTTTAGTATATATCCTTTTCATCTTACCATACAGATTTAAGTAAACAGCACTTTCGTTCTTTTTCTTCGACGCTTCCACAGGTGTCATCCCGATGCTTCGATGTTTTGTATTATTGTATTTTTTCAGTATCTTCGCTAACACATCATAATACACGGTATTGTTTTGGATGGTATTTTGTTTAGAAATTTTGTTTTTTATCGTACGGTTCCATCTTTCACAAACAGTAGATTTTTCTTCATTCTCTGTCGAATATAGATGTATCTTATTTTTATCCAACAGTTCTTTCATATTCTTATTGTAATACTCTTTACCCTTATCAGTCCAAAGCATTCTTGGTTTTCTTCCTTTCTTGAGTATTGTTTTGAACGCTTCTGCAACAGTCTCTCCCTTTTTATTCTTCAGCGGTACAATCCAACCGTATTTACTGAAAATATCTAACACCATGAGAAGATATCGATAACCCTTATTCCACTTACTAAATTTCTGCATTTCAACAAGGTCAGAACACCATATCTCATCGATACCGTTTACAATAACACGCCGCCGAGTAAACTTCCGTCTTATGGGTTTATGCAACTCATCTGCTAACTTTTCTTGCCACGTCTCTACGTTACTACTCGGCGGCTTTTTCCGTTTTTTGAAGCACCAAGACCCAGTATTCTTTTACCTTTTATAATCCCTTGAACAGCTGTAGTACCCCAGGGACGATCTTTATATGGAATTTTTGAAATTTCATCAAGCATTATATCATCTGCTTTATGTTTGTCTTTCAAACTTTGTGCTTCACTATATGCGATATCATGCTTTTGACAAATAGCATCAAGGTTATTTATTGGGTCTCTAATCTTTGGATCATCCGATTTCAAACGTTTTTTTAATTTTGTTCCAGGACCACAGTAATTATATTTTTTTAAAGTTGGTGTTCGCATATGTAATTCTCCAAATTTTGATAAATGTTTTTGTATATCAACCCCACCACCGCGGTGAAGCGGATCGAGTCTTTTCGATAAGTCTCCTGTGAAACTGTCCAAAGCTTGATCGATATACTTATTAACACCTGATTTAATCTTTTTCTTTACAAAGTCTGATTTGATGGCTTTTGACGCTCCTATTTTTCCTAAATTGTAAAGACCTTTCATACCGGCTTTCATGGCAATCTCTCCAAGACTATGACTACCTTCCACATCAAAAAAGCCCCCACCTTGTGAGGGCTGAACTAGTTTCCCGAACTCTTAATGAAACGGGTTTTCTTGATTCCACAATTAACATTAGCACATCTACACCAATAATAAGTTCTACCGTTGGTGGCTAACTCATAACCGGATGGTTCAGCGTTGTTTGTATGTTTTTGTTCCTTGACGCAATATATATTTGCTGGTGGTTCCATTTTATTATACGATCTGTATAATAAAACTTTTTAATTTTAATTACATAAAATATTTTTTAATGAACGTTTCGTTGATGAGTGTATCTGTTAAGCTAAACGGTTGTAAGATATCGTAAAAATCTTTCTTGAGTGACCATTGATGAAGGAAATAAAGGCAATAATAACCGCAAAGGACGCTTTTTATGTTTTGATACTGACTTGAATTATAGATTATCTGTTTCCCTGCGCTTGTAAATTCTTCGGGATAACCCATGCCAAAACTATCGAAATACCACACGACAGATCTATCGTGAGATGGTGCACAACAAACCCAATGAGTTCCGGCATTTTCAAGCGAATCGAGATTAATAATACATGGACTATGATTTTTAGGCATAACTTCATCCCTTGAATATATCCCTTTGAAATTTGGAATTCTAAGGTATGAAATCCACTTCATCAGTTCAACATTACTTAACGGTTTGTTAATGAATTTTGGTTTTACACTCCTTATAGGATAGCTCCTACTAACGGTATGCTGTTGAATGGGCTGTTCGGTCCTAAAAGTAACCCTTTTCCCTTTTTTTTAGTTCCCATTCCAAAAGTATTTTCACCCCATTGACCATAGAATGGAGGAGGTGGATCATAAGGATTTCTACTTGTACCTAGACGTGGTGCCCCTTTTCCATTTTTAGGTCTGCCCATTCTGGGTGCTCCACTTCCAGTCAATTTTTTAAACGCTTCGATAGCCAGCGGAATACCGATACTTGCTAGCAAAGCCCCTAACATCCCTCCAGATTGTGTTTTTGTTGGTCGTTTTATCACTAATCCTTTTCCTGTTTTATAGCCACTCAGAAGAACTCCTTTCTCTTTATCTGTTAGCAAATGTTTATTATTAAGCAGATGTTGAATTTTATTATTCGGGATGAGGAAACCGCCGACACCATTACCACTTATCTTTTTAACAATTTGACTTGCTCCTTCACTCGCTAAACCGGCAAGTGCTGATAAACCGAGTGTTTTAGCTATAGTCGGTGCCAACGTTTTCGCTAACGGTATAATAGCGCTGAACAGACTACCACCTTCTCTCATTACTTTTCTAATCTGTGTTTTCGATATTTTTATCTCGACACCGTTTCCAAGCGCTTTCGCTTTACCGATCCTATTGATCTGAGTAGCTGTTAGCAGTAGCTCATCACTACCGCTTGTCTGTGACTTCGCTAACCTAATCGTGATTGGGCTGCTTGTTTTATAAGCTCTTGCAAGTTTTTCTTTCTGACCTTCAGATAAACTTACTTTGTAAGGATGATATGTTGTCATTTTGTATTTAGTATTGTAAAATACAAAATTGTTTTTTAAAATGAATTTACGCAACGCGGTTACGCTATGACCAACTCATTTCCAACCTTGTCTATTTTTGCTAATTTTTCATACAAAACTATCGCATGTACGTTAAAGTTTGCAGCTGCAGCTGCGTTCAATTTATAATGGAATGTTAGCGGTTTGGGATCTCTTGTTATTTTTTCAGCTTGATAAGTTAAATCGAAATAAATTAGCGGATAGAGAGAGTTATAATTGGATAAATTCAGCTGAGTACCTGTGTTGTAATCATTTAACCTCATTGCATAAGACATTACATCGTCAAATATCAGCGCTTTTTCTTCAGCATCATACTCTAATTCCGGGTAAAAAACTGAACTTCCATACTCTAATTTACAGCTCGCTAGCGATGAGTTGTTATCTGCCACATTTAATTTGAAAGTGTCCATAAGATATGGACTATCTTCTGCTTTATCACCATTTGGTGGGGCGGCTCTTTTCAGATAAACAAAAACATGCTTAACATTATCAACACTAGGTGTTATTTGAAAAAATCCTGATACTCTCGTAGGAGCTGATTGGTTATACATCTCAACTAAATATTTCCATTGTTTTTCTTTCAAAAAAGAGCTGACAAATTTGTCGCTAAGAGAGAGTTTAGGTATTATTTTTGGAACGTAAAGTGAAAACCTATCCACAACAACTCTTCCAGCATCTACACCGTTAGCCATATGAATCAACTCATCATCATCTTGCAACCTTATCTCGAACTGTAGCTGCATAGGAACAAGCATCTTATCTTCCAACTCTTCGAAAAAGGAAAAACGATTCAGAGGGATAATCGTACTGATGTTTTTAGCACCACCACCTCCATTGTTTTGAACCGCTTGAGTTTGTATCCGTCTAGATTCAAATCCTGTATTAGTGTTAGCGGTTGTTGCATCAGTATCCAGATACCAGAAACTTCTCTTTCCTACTGATCTACTGAAGTCGTCAGAGTATTCTAACAGATTTTTAACAAAAGTGACTTTATGCAGATTATCGGAATCATAAACTATTTTACCTCCAGATCTAATCTTTAGGTGTTTAATTAATGAATGAGAACCGTTAATAACTGTTATTCTATCGGCTGCTGCATAACCAGCACCGTCTGCTAATTTCTGCAGTTGGTATCGTACTTCAAAACGAGCGTTATACCAATCGTAAAACGTTGATCTATCTTCAATTGTGAATTTATAACCACCTTTTTCCTGATGTTGACCATTAGCCGGTGTTCTGATTATAGCATCAGGTTTAAATTTTACCCTTTCATATCGTTCTAAATAATCACTTGATCGAAAAGCCATCTTTTTTAATTATAGAGCTATATTATTTTTTATCTTTTTTTCTTTTTTAAACCGTTACCTGATATTAATCTGTTTAATATTACATCAGTATCTTCTTGCTGTTTTGGTGGAGGTCGCCGTTGGTGCGTAGCCGTTGTGGGTTGTTTTGGAGAAGATCTCATACTAGCTAGTTTTTTCATTATCAGATCGCCAGATTTTTCAGCTGCTTTTTTACCTAGTTTTTCACCAGCATGAGAAATTCCTGCATCCAACGCTTTTTTCGCGATAGGTTTCGCTAATTTATTGAAAACTGCCTTTGCTACAGCCTTCATCGGTTTAAAAATATTATCAACAATGACACCTGTTCCTTTATGTTTGTAAACAAATTTGCCTAAAGATGGGTTATAAAAGCGTGTAAATTCGTAACTTTTCATTTTATTATTACATTCATATTATTTTCTTTAAAATTAAAGAAAAAGCTGTATCGGCACCATTTAGGTTGACCTTATTTCTTTTTCCATCTGTGATATAGATTCGAATATTGCTTATCGTGTTTGTATTCACAGGATTATATGTTACTCTCATCGGTTCGATTGTAAAACTATATGATGGACGTAGAACACCTGTCGAAAAGGAATAAATGATATCTGTTTTTATACCATCAACAAGCGAATCGCTTGTCAGATCACAATGAACGTTCAACATCTCAGTATCTTGAGTCATATTTGGAACTCTAGGACTAATGTTTATCTGTTCCTTCAGAACTGTTTTGTCAAAACCGATCAGTTCGTTAAACTTACTCTGTTTTAGATCGAGTTGATAATTTTCTTTCAACGTTATTATTGTTCTAAAAGTTGCTTTATTAAAAAACAGGTTGATTGGAAACTCATCGTCTTTTTCAGGGTGTTTTATAGCTGTTTCTCTTTGAATATGTACATTTAACGCTTTATAATTCCAAGCTCCACCTGGGAAAGTAATATCTCGAAACGTTTTTCCACCATCAGAACTGTATCTGATTAGCTGATTGTTGTGTTCAGCATTAATGTTATACCATGTAAAACTCATATTGATAATTCTGTTAAGACCGATAGCATATTCCGCATTTTGATCTAAAACAATCGGTTGATAAAATTTTGTTGTGAAATCTCCAGGTCTGTTGTTACCTTCTGATTTAACAGAATATGATGATAATACTATTTCTCTATCCATCCTTTTTTGATATTAGTAATATTTTTTAATATTTAAAATAACTCTTGTAAATCTGTTCAGCCTGTCTTTTGTTGATTAGTGATGATTTCAAAAGTTCGTCTAAAATTGCAACTCCAGTATTACGCATTTCAATATTTGTATTACCGGCTATAATTTCACCTACTATTAGTTCGAGTTTTTTAGCAAGATCTTTATAATTATTAAAAAATGTTAAGTTTCCACCTCTTTTTCTCTGCAGTCCTTTACCTGTCTTTTTTAATTTATCTCTTCTCACTGAAATTACGGAACTTTCTCTTTGCAACCGCTCTCTTTGTTCTTTGAGAGTTTCCTTTTCTGTAGGATCACCCGTTTTATTCATTAAATTGGTTAATTTTCTCTTTTCTTTTCCTAACTCTTTTACCGCGCTATCATACGCTTCAAGCGCCTCTTCCGGTGATTCTTCAGTTGTTTCAATAATAGGTAAACCGTATTTTTCAAATATTTCTTTTTCTTCCAGAGCTCTTTGTTGTTTTAATTTCATGTATTGACCCGGTGAATATGCTGGTGGTGGTGAATCTGCCGATGCTGATGCAACCGGTGGTTGCGGCTTCGCATGTTCAGGTAAAACTTCTTCACCAAAATCGATTAAACCTTCTACATCCATCTCTTCATACGGATCTACATCAGGATAATAATCAATTCCTGCTAATTCTTTACCGCTTTGTTTTTTCCTTTGTACTTTTGTTGTTGGTGGCTGCGCATGTGCATCTAATTTTGATGTTATCGGTTTAAAAATTTTTTCATAAGCCAATTGACTTGTCTCTTCGCCTAATTTTTTCTTTGTCAACGTTTCATGAACAAAATTAATCTTATTCCCCAACTGGGTTTTTCGTTTTGCAAGTTCTTTCCACTTAAGTAAACTCATTTTATTAGATATATCGATTTTAAATTTTTAATTGTTAATATAAAATAATGATTGCGAGTGTTTTCTTTCTTGTCTCTTTTATAAATGAACATATCTTTCAGATCTATTCTCCTCAATGGTTAAGAGAAACTCGAGAGAGTTTGAACAAATTCATAGAACTTGAAAGATCGTCTAATTTATTATACGCAGCGTATAATAAAATTTTGTAAGAAACTTAGGACGTCGGTTCAAGTAGAAGAGTTACCAAACATTTATTGATTGATGGGGTAGTACCTTGGTCACTTTGTACTCTTACTCGAAATGTATCACACTCAACCAAAATAACATCGCTATCCAAGTGACAGACCTGTTTCTTTCCACCTTCTCCCCTTCCTATTACATTGTTTATCGTCACGAAAATAGGAGGGTATGTTTCAAGTGTGTCGGTGATTTTAATACAGCATTTTACAATTTTACAATTTTCCGCAACCATAACATCTTCTCCTGAAAAAAATTCAGCAAATGTTTGGTTCGTAGTTTTCTCGTAAACACCATTGTAAAATATACCGCAACTGTTGAGACTTGGGGAATTGATAATTGTGTGATTGTTCATATCGAGAGTGGTTTGCATTACCATTTTCCCACCCTCCAAAATATAAGAAGTGTCGTAGATAGTAGCAGGTACATCCGAGTGATTTCCTTTTATTCCATATATCACTAGATAAGCTTGAGCTTGCGAAGCAGATGTTGGTGAACCGCTACATTTTAAATCGACCATAATATACTCCGGTGGTGAAATATGCCACTTATGCAAATTGATAATGCTTCTAGTGTAATTCGTAAAGTTTTTTGTTGTTTGTTTATTTATGTTGAGAGACGTCGATTCAACATCGACGCTAACACCGCGCATCGCTTGCGGTGGTGGGATAAATTCAATACAAACTGTATATTCCCCCTCTGGTAATTTATACATATTAAACCCGATTCTTGATGCGTAGCTATTTAACGGGTGTTTGTGTAATAAAAGACTGTAGACTTTTTTGTTTAGCGTATGCGGTGACTCTACCAAATCGACTATACCGGTGACGGTTATATCATGTTCTGAAGAGCTTTCGTCGACGTTTTCCATTAGGTACCTAAATTCATCTTTCAGAGCTGACGAGGTGGTGATATGTGATTCATCGATATATTTATTGAGCCTCTCTTCTGTTTTTACAAGTTCATCTACTACATTAAATATCCTGAGATCAACATAAGATTTTGATGTAGGTTGATGATTAAGTGTTGGTGTTGCAATATTGTTGATAGGTTGTGAATTCATATCCAAAATACCGGTCATTGTTCCACCTGTCAAAGAAAGCTTTTTAGCTGTCTCAACATCCACATATCTTTTGTTTACTCCGTGATCAGCGACTGTCGGGTCCTTTACATTATAAACCGTATTGTTTCCCATATCTAATCCGTTTTCCATCGGAAACATCTCTTTGCGGGATAAGAAAATATTTTTGACATCGCTGTAAGAGACAAGATTGTTATAATTTGCTCCTAAATCGTGATATGATTGTTGTTTTGAATGGACAACATTGAAACGTTGTTTTAGATCGATATCCTTCACAACTTCATGCGTTGGTTCAGGAGCGTTTGGATGAAATTTTTTCAGTGTCACCATATTGACGGCGGACAGATCGTTATCTTCGTCCGTGTCTAAATTTGTGATTAGTTTTCTATTCATGTCGATCTCTCCTGGAAGAATCAATCTATTCCCTCGAAGATCTAAATCACCAGTCATATGTGTACTTCCATCCAAGTTCAGAAAGTGTGTTTTAGCGGTACCATAATTAATGGCATCCTTCAGGTCGATCGGATTATCTATATTCACCAACCTTTTGTTTTGAATATCGTAATTACCTGAAGACGTTAATTTAAATCCGACACCGGGTAATCCTTGTTTCCCACCTCCTGTTTGATACCTGAAAGAATCCGGTAACATTCCATTTGAATAGCTCATTTTGTTTATATTTAGATTATATTTAGATTATATTTTCATCAAAATTTTTTAATACTCTTTTCTTCGGTTTGTCAATATAGAGAAAAGAGTATGGATCTTTTGTAGCCATTTCATATTGTTTCTTATCAACATTAACTTCACGACAAAACATAGAAATTTCGTTATTACTCGGAAATTCGAAAACGCAGAAATGCGAGCAATTTAACCGTATATCTTTTGGTGTCTTATAATAACTTTGTGAAAGATAAATAACGCTACAATTTTTATGTCTACCATTGATAAAATATTCAATCAGCGGATTTTGATTCTTTTCACACACAAAATCATCGAATATAATTATTTTTTGGTTTTCATCCGATAATGAAGATACTGGTATGATATCTTCTGGAGATATTTCTATCACTTCATAACCGGCATCTTGATTGATCGGGTTAAATTTTCTTAATAAGAACTGATATTTTGATTGGTCTAAATTTTTCGCATACAGATATACCTTGTCATAATACAATAAACGAAAAATCATATCAAGTAAAAGATTTGTTTTTCCTGAACCAGAAGGTCCGCAAATCAACATTCTAAAATTTTGATCTGGCATGAAAGAATGTAATTGTTTGTAATTCGTTACCATATCATCACCCACATCATAGTTAAGAAACTTCATTTTACTATATTTAAAAAATAAATTAATTTTTAAAATATGAAACATAAACGAGATATTTTCACGTTCAATCACATCGATACTTCGATCGATGAGGGGAGACTGTTGGAGATTAAGGCTCTTTACAGATTTTATCACAAGAAGTGGTGGT
This sequence comes from Cladopsammia gracilis, assembly GCA_022457155.1. Lineage (NCBI taxonomy): Eukaryota > Metazoa > Cnidaria > Anthozoa > Scleractinia > Dendrophylliidae > Cladopsammia > Cladopsammia gracilis. The sequence goes on from JAJGOT010000971.1 coordinate 79,215, forward strand.
GTTATAAAAAGACTTATAGACGCTTGAAGCGGTTGAATCTATTCTGTAAACTGAGTAGTTCATTTCTTATCGCAACCGGAACAATAGCAGGCGGAGTTACGCTAAACCCAGTTACGCTAGGAGTTATTGCCGGTGCGGGATTGTTATTGAAAACATACGCCGATTACAAGAATTATAATCGAAGGATTGAAATGAGTAAATACGCATATACAACATACCAGAAAGTAATGATCGACTTACGTTCTTGTATGCGTGGAAAACATTTCGATCACGATTCGTTTGTGGACGAGATGAGGTTAATCGATGACATGATTAGTGATCTATGTACACTTTCTAACGATAGGATTGAAGAGAAATATGAGAGAATATTCATAACATGAATCCTTCAGAGGTAATGTAACATGCGTATGCGCATGCGTGTGAAATTTATTATACAAGACGTATAATAAATCATTTACACAAAGAGTGAGCCATTCATTTTATTTTCATTTTATTTTCATTTAGTTAACTAGTTAATTAAATTCACAAAAATAGGCAACGCTGTTTCTCAGTTAAATAGGCAACGCTGTTTCTCAGTTAATTAAATTCACAAAAAAGGCAACGCTGTTTCTCAGTTAATTAAATTCACAAAATAGGCAACGCTGTTTCTCAGTTGACCTTTGATAACTGCTTAAGAAACGTGTTTCCAGAAGATACTTTCTTCTTCACAAACCTCTCTAATAGTTTTCAAATTTGTCATAAATGTACGGATTGGTAAAGCACAATATTATAGTTTCGGATAAACTTCAAATAGATCACTTAGCGCTATTAAAAAATTAATATACCGTATTGTAAAACCGCATGATTCTTGAACTTCTTTACACTCACGCTGTGTAAGTTTTTTCCTCGCTTCTTTCAGTAACTTTCCCTGTCGTGCTGCAAATGCTGTCATCTTCTTCTTATAAGATAAACCAGCCTCATTTAGGTTCTTCAAAAGCTCTTTCAGTTCCTTCACTGTATCAGCACTTTTATCAATTAAACCACTGTAGGTTACGTTCAAATGTTTCATATTGATGGCCGTCTTCAAAAGCGTCTTGATTTTCTCTTTCTTTTCCTCGTTTGTCAGCTTGTTTGTAGACGCTTCTTCTTTTTCTTGTATTTCAGCATAACATTTTCGAAGATGTAGATGAATTCGAGGGTATTTCGCTCGAAGTTGGCTGAAAGTTTGTTCAACATCACGAAGCATCCTGTCGTTGTCCATCTTTGCTTCGAATGGTGTGTTAAGCCTTTGTTGCGATGCATCATGCTGATTTTCGACCGGTCAAAACCGCTTTCAACCGGTTATTTGATGACATCATCGATTATTTTTGTACGTGACAACGTTGAACGTGATGACGTTTCAGCCCAATGAACATGTATGCTGTGATATTTCAAGTCGCGAAACACGACTTGAAATTGATTTATTTTAGTTTAATCTTCTTCGTCTTCACTTTCTTGAATTGTTAACAACAACTGTCGCTGTTTTAGCGGTTTAACATATGCTTCGTGAACTTTCATCTGTATTGAAACGACGCTTTCACTTATGTAAATGCTTTCAATTACCAAAGCTAATTTAACTTTACAATATTGGTTAAGATAGTTGAGTGGATCCGGTTTCTCGTTTCCTTTCGCTGTGAATAGCGATAAAATTTTATCTGACTTTTCCGAATACATCAGTTTAGCATATGTTATTGGTGGATTTGTCATGTCATCTTTTGTTAAATCTACCTCCTTGCGATAAAAAAAATCACTTATTTTATCAGATATTTTTGAACCATACATGTTATATAAATGCATCCAACAAATTTCATGAATATCATTCAAGCACTTATAAAACTCATGTTCTTCCGATGTTGGTCGTTCACCTTTAGTCCATAAACAAACCGGAATAGAATAACCGACTACCTTGTTAGTTACTTTATCCCTTCTTTCATTCACTCCAAAACTGAAGAGAAATGGTGATTCAATAACTAGCGGTCCTTTCTTGTTGTTAGGATAATTGGTTTCAATCTTAATCCTTTGATAATCTGAATCGGTGTTTTTCACTGTGTATGTTACAGCCTCGTGGAAAGTAATATTTTCTTTGCAGATATTTGAAAGACTTGTCAGTTGCATGTTTGTTATATAGTATATTTATTTCTTTAAGACAATTTTTCAACTCGTGAAACGCGAGTTGAAATTATAATTACGGTTTTAATCTTCGCTTCCGCTTAATTCAATTTCAATTTCTTCAATATCGTCATATTTCTCCAGTCGCCGCTGTTTCTCTTCTCTACATTCCTTACAACTGGTTCTGTTTTTTCCATGATTACAGATAGCACCTCCACCGCATTCTTTACAATATCGTTTGTTTTTATCATGTTTACAGATTCCCTTTCCACCGCATTCTTTACAATAATATTTGTTTTTACCGTGTATACAGATTCCCTTTCCACCGCATTCTTTACAATAATATTTGATGTTCCAATGGGCACATATACCATTTCCACCACATTCTTTGCAAATATACTCTTGTCTATCGTGTTCACAAATCCTTGAACCTGAACACTCCTTACAACTGTATTTATTTCTTCCGTGAAGACAAAGTAAAACTTTACGCTTTGGTGATTTCACAGGTTCTTGTCGTTTTACAGCTTCTAACGCATCAATTAATTCAGCTTTCCGCATCAGATAATACCCCTTAATTTTCATCTCTTTTGCCAAAAATTGCAATTCTTTGAGTGTGCTTTTCGATTCTTGCTTTTCCATTGCTTTTATTAAGTATATTTTATTTCTTTAATTCCATTTTCATCTCTAGTTTTTAGAGATGAAATTTATTATACAACCCTTCATTTCAGACGATAAAACAAATCTACATTTTGTACAAGAATACTTATTGTAAATTCAACATTTTGATATTCACAGTTGCTCTGTAGTAAAAGCTTAATATTTTCTATAGTTTCTAATGCAAATTCATACAATTCTTTATTATATGGTTTACGGTACAGTGAAATTTCAATAATTTTTATCGCTTCTTTTTTCAAAACTTTCCGTGATTTCAATTTAAAAACACGTTTGTCAAGAACACAAGCCAAATCTACAGTTTTAATAAGAATATCAAATATAAATTCTACACAACGGTTGTCACAGTTGCTTTGTAGTAAAGCAGAAATATTATATTTCGTTTCTTTCGCTAATTCTGTTAAATCAACATGCTCTTCTGGATATGTTGAATTCAGTTCTTCTTCAAGTGAATTGTTTATAATTCTTTCCACTTCTTCCATCCTAACTTCAATTGAATCCATTGCTTTTATTAAGTACTTTTTATTTCTTTAAGACCTTTTTTTTTCTTTAATTCCATTTTTTTAAAAAATTCCTTACCTTAACCTAACAGTGTTGCTTGAGTGGTATCTCTTTGGGATAGTCTCTATTCCATTCTAGAATTGCGGTGGTTTCTTTAGGTAGTGGCGATTTTTCTCTTCCATGGAACTCATCAGTGTTGCTTGAGTGATATCTCTTTGGGATTTTGCGTGACTCGCGAGTTGTGAACGTGTATGTTTATATCGTTAAAATAATGTGGATGATCGATAATTTAACGATAAATGCGTTATGCATGTGACCCGTGACTCGCGAGTTGTGAACGCGTGAACGGGTCATTTTCTCGTTAAATTAATGTGAACGATCGATAATTTAACGAAATTTAATGAAAATGCGCCAAAACCGCCAAATACACACTACTCAAATCTTGGTTATGTTTATTTTTGTTGGCGTTACACTATGGGCCACCTGTTGAAAATTATAATCCCGATATAACTTAAGAATATGGGTTAAAATTATGGCTAGCGAGAACAGAGCTCCATTAACTTTTCACCTTGAGCAAAATATTGACTAATGAAGTACTTTGAGCCGCATGCACTTGTTTTCCCTATACATGACCTGGGGGTCAGCATTGTATTACTGTTATGTCTTTTTTTCCTGTATAGGAAATAATATTTTGGACTAAAGTACATTACCGCTTTGTATCTTTACAAAAATAGTTTTTCTTTGGAAAAAAGGTTTTCCTATCACAGATTTTCGTCCTTGATAAAAGTTTCGTGTTCGGAGCAGTGAAGTCGTTTCTTCGTCTCACGGATGTTCGTTGTGTCAAAATACACTTCACGTTTCCGTTTCTCAACGGGATAATTTTATCGGGCCGCGTTAGAAATTTTTACACAGTAGAATATAAAGGTTGTGCTTTAAGAATATATCAGTTTGAACTTTAAAATCAACGTAACAGCGGGTTTTCGCTGATATAAAAGTTTGCCTAAATTCGACCTCTTGCTCAAGCGCTACAAGTAGGGAATTTGTAAAGGCCAAAAATATTATAATAATAGCATCTTTCCCAAATATATTGGGTGTTTTAGAAAGATCAAGAGATGTGTTATGAATCAGCCAAAGTACATCGATACATCTTATCACGTTTGTCTGTACGACCGAGAAGAAAATGCATCATTTCGCTTTATTTTCGGCATGGATTTAACGCCAAAGTAACGTTTTTCAGACTTTCCTCGATTTCGTTCAAACTCAAGTGCTTCTCAACCTTTCAGTAGTATCTTCGAAAATAACTTACTATAGAGGTTCTTTGGGCAAAATATAAAGAAATTAGAAACGTCACGACTGACGCGGCATTCTCGATATTTACAGACATTCGCTCTTAAATAACTGCTCACAACCCTGAAGGAACACTTTTCGGCATGGCAAAATACGAAGGAAGGCGCGGATGGACAAAATTGAATATTACAACGGATGGCAACTGCGATTTTTCAACAATGATTTGCCTAACAGTTTTTCAAAGTTTATCTCTGTTGTTTGTAAAATTTAAATGGTAGCGTTCGAGAGACATGTTTCTTTGTTCTGAAGTTGTGATCTTGTCATTGAAATGATAATTTCCAAGTTAACGTCAAGTTAACGTCACTGTCCCTTTAACACGTTTTATTCTCATGCCACCCGTTTCAAGATTTCAGAGTTACGAAGTGCTCATATTAGCCAGACAGGGACACTTTCAACTTTGTAGTTTATAAACGGGCTTTGACTTTTTAATTCACGAACAGGCGCTGTTTTCTCAATTTTGATTTTCATAACACCTCGGATTAGTGGTGTTTTTCGTGCACTGTAGCCCCTTGGAATTTTGATTGGAATATTTCTGAGCGCCAAAACTGAGTGCTGTTGGCTGTGTTTTCACGAGGCGGTTTTTCTCGCTTAACATTCCTGTAGATATATTTTCTTTTGTTAAGACAATAGAAAATTAGAACACAAAAGAACGACAATACAATGCCCTTCTTTGTTGTTTAATTGCCGACAAGCTTAAGCGACCTGGGCCGTGTTTTCACGAGCGAGCAAACCAGGTCGCTTAAGCTTGTCGGCAATTAAACAACAAAGAAGGGCATTGTATTGTCGTTCTTTTGTGTTCTAATTTTCTATTGTCTTAACAAAAGAAAATATATCTACAGGAATGTTAAGCGAGAAAAACCGCCTCGTGAAAACACAGCCCTGGTTTGCTCGCTCGTGAAAACACGGCCGTTGTCAGTCTCTCGAAGATACCCAATAACATCGTGCTAAATCAAAGGCATGTAAAGACTGATAATTAATGCAATGCATATGAAAATCAATTAGAATTTACCTACAGGAAGCTGTAGCAATTTTTCGTGTTCGTTTATTCAAGACGAATATGAAAAGGTTGGCAATTTTATAAAAGTTGTTCTTATACACTTAGCACTTATAAATTCTACTTTTCTTTTTTCAAGTACTGGGCTTTTAAAACGTAAATTTTAACTTCCAAACATGTACATGTATGATTCTTGTCAGAGTTGCATATTTGACTCTGATATCAACTTACAAAGCATGTTCGAGTGGTTTTAATTGTCGTAGTATCTGATTTCCTTGTATGGATTATTTTGCGTCAACGTTTCCTTTTCTTGACGTTTGGGTGATTGTTTGAGAAAGATCTATACATTATTCCTTAAATTTCCAATTACTTACTTAGTATATCAGTAAACAATAAGAGACAACTTATTGTAACTCAGTTTCTTTGCTGATTTTTAGCTAAACCTAAACTTTAAAATCCATTTGGTGCTCAAAATATAATGTAGCGGTCTCAGTGAAGGAACCTGGAAGGCCTTGATAGCAAGACTGAATAAGAGCCATTGATTTTTTTATTATTATTATTATTATTATTATTTCTATTAATACTCCCCTGAGGACTTTTCAGCATCAAATTACAGTAAAACCTCGTTTTAAAAAATATATATATATATATAATAACTGTAAAACTACTGATATGATAAACTATGTATTTAATCTCTGATGATTACTCTGCATACTAAAATCAGACACCGCGTCTCTTATCTTATTTCCTTGTATGAATTATTTTGCGCCAACGTTGCCTTTTCAAGACTTTTGGTTGATTGTTTGAGAAAGATCTATACTTTATTCCTTAAATTTCAAATTACTTACCTAGTAATCAGTAAACAATAAGAGACATAACTCATTGTAACTCAGTTTCTTTGACGATTTTTTACCTAAACCTAAACTTGAAAATCCGTTTGTATGCTCAAAATATAATGTAGTAGTCTCTGTGAAAGAATCTGGAAGGCCTTGACAGCAAGATTGAATAAGAGCCATTGATTATATTTCATCTCTGATGATTGTACTCTGTATGCCAAAAACAGACACCGCGTCTCTTATCTGATTTCCTTGTATGAATTATAATTATTTTGCGCCAACGTTGCCTTTTCAAGACTTTTGTGTGATTTACCTACAGGAAGCTGTAGCAATTTTTCGTGTTCGTTTATTCAAGACGAATAGGAAAAGGTAGGCAATTTTATAAAAGTTGTTCTTATACACTTAGCACTTATAAATTCTACTTTTCTTTTTTCAAATACTGGGCTTTTAAAACGTAAATTTTAACTAACTTCCAAACATGTACATGTATGATTCTTGTCAGAGTTGCATATTTGACTCTGATATCAACCTACAAAGCATGTTCGAGTGGTTTTAATTGTCGTAGTATCTGATTTCCTTGTATGGATTATTTTGCGTCAACGTTTCCTTTTCTTGACGTTTGGGTGATTGTTTGAGAAAGATCTATACATTATTCCTTAAATTTCCAATTACTTACTTAGTATATCAGTAAACAATAAGAGACATAACTTATTGTAATTCAGTTTCTTTGCTGATTTTTAGCTAAACCTAAACTTTAAAATCCATTTGGTGCTCAAAATATAATGTAGCGGTCTCAGTGAAGGAACCTGGAAGGCCTTGATAGCAAGACTGAATAAGAGGCATTGATTTTATTATTATTATTATTATTATTATTATTATTAATACTCCCCTGAGGACTTTTCAGCATCAAATTACAGTAAAACCTCATTTTAAAATATATATAATAACTGTAAAACTACTGATATGATAAACTATGTATTTCATCTCTGATGATTACTCTGCATACTAAAATCAGACACCGCGTCTCTTATCTTATTTCCTTGTATGAATTATTTTGCGCCAACGTTGCCTTTTCAAGACTTTTGGTTGATTGTTTGAGAAAGATCTATACTTTATTCCTTAAATTTCAAATTGCTTACCTAGTATATCAGTAAACAATAAGAGACATAACTCATTGTAACTCAGTTTCTCTGACGATTTTTACCTAAACCTAAACTTGAAAATCCGTTTGTGTGCTCAAAATATAATGTAGTAGTCTCTGTGAAAGAATCTGGAAGGCCTTGATAGCAAGACTGAATAAGAGCCATTGATTATATTTCATCTCTGATGACTGTACTCTGTATGCCAAAAACAGACACCGCGTCTCTTATCTGATTTCCTTGTATGAATTATAATTATTTTGCGCCAACGTTGCCTTTTCAAGACTTTTGTGTGATTGTTTGAGAAAGATCTATACTTTATTCCTTAAATTTCAAATTACTTACCTAGTATATCAGTAAACAATAAGAGACATAACTCATTGTAAATGAGTTTCTCTGACGATTTTTAGCTAAACCTAAACTTGAAAATCTCTTTGTGCGCTCAAAATATAATGTAGTGGTCTTAGTGAAGGAACCTGGAAGACCTTGATAGCAAGACTGAATAAGAGCCATTGATTATATTTCATCTCTGATGATTATACTAAAATCAGACACCGACATTTCCTTCTCAGTATTAAAGCCTGTCTACATCACAAGCCAGAGGGTCCAAAGCCAGAGGGTACAAATTCACCCTGGAAATTCACGCGTTTTAATAAATCTTTATTAGTTTTCACACATTCCCTTTCGAACCCAATAACCGCTGTCTGTCTGTCTGTCTGTCTAAAGTTATCGTTTCCTGTGGACAAGAACAGACTTAAACACTATAAAAAGCTATTGTAGTTAATATTCAGTAAAAATAAATTTGATTTCTTTGCGGCAGACTAGACATAAATTTCGAAACCATGGGAAATAATATTTTGCTGCGTTTCTTTAGCGCTGCTGGTTTAGCGAAGGATTTGTCAATATTAATAGCGTTTTATCGCCATTCTTGGGCAAGGTTGCATCCTGTCTCCTATACTGTTTAATCATTACCTAAACGAAATACCCTCACTTTTGGATAACAATGGTACAGATGGCATTTTGTTACCAAATGGTTCTCGACTGAACTGTCTTCTTTATGCGGACGATTTAGTTTTGATATCTAATTCTGCTAAGGGATTGCAAAATGCATTAACTATACTATCACAATTTTGCCAAGACTGGTTATTAAACGTTAATTCTAAGAAAACAAAAGTTCTAATTTTTCAAAAGAAATGTAGAAAATCAACTTACGATAAACAACATTTCTTTATTAATGGTGACAAAATAGAAATTGTTAACAACTACACATACCTCGGTACTAATATTTCATCAAATGGAAATTTTAGGATAAATAAAATTAACTTAATGGAGAAAACAAGAAGATCTATCTTTGCCACTCGTCGTTATCTTTCACTAAACTACCAATATACCTTACAAATAAAATTTTTGATTCGCTATTTCTTCCCATACTTACTTACGGATCGGAAGTATGGGGGGCATATGATAAAGACGACAATATTTCCTGGGAAAAAGATGTTATCGAAAGGACACACATTTACTTCTGCAAACAATTTCTTGGAGTAAATAAGCGATGCCCAAATGTAGCCTGCAGAAATGAACTGGGCAGACTTCCATTAAAAGGATTAATCGAAATAAACATAATAAAATTCTGGCTACATTTAGAAAATCTGCCAGATGACAATCTTGCTAAACAATCCTTGCAAATATCAAAAGAAATGTCCGTAAATAATCAATCTAGCTTTAAACAAAAAATTGATAAATTGTGTGAAAGATACAAGATAAAAACCTCAAACCTAAATAATTATAACTGTTCCAAATCTATCTCTCTTTTAAAACTAAATCTAAAAAATGAACTTATCAATCACCAAATGGACCTATTAAATACAAATAAGAAACTAAACTTCTATTCAATATTTAAGAAAAATACCCCAAAAACAGAATTCTTGGACAACATCAAGAATCCTTTACATAAAAGGTGTATAAACAAATTTCGACTTGGAAACCATAAATTACGTATAGAAACTGGCAGACATACCATCCCAAAGACCCCAGAAAATCTTAGAATCTGTTCTTTCTGCCATTCTGATGAGGTTGAAAATGAATCTCACTTTCTTTTCTACTGCAACTTTTATGAAAAAATACGCAAGAAAATTTTTCACGAAATAAATAAAAAATACAGCCACTTTAATGGTCAAGATAACACTTCAAAAATACTGTTTCTTTTCAACAGTGTTGATCCCTTTGTTTGTCGATCAACTGCTGCCTTTGTTTTCGAATGCATGTCATGTAGAACGAGAGCCGACATGTAATGTTAGTTTTTTCTTTTTTCTTATTTTATAATATACTATTAATTTAGTTAATTTTAGGTAATACCATGTATATAAATGGGAATACCGAAATAAATTGTTGTTGTTGGGTTCCAATTGAATTGATTTGCTTTTATTGGTTACTTGTGCGTCGATCCATCCGGTGAAAGTGTCTTTGCTATGTTTCGCAAAGAAATGCAATGCGTATAAATGGCTAGCGATGCAAACGAGGAAAACGGCGGACCGCAGTGGTAAGTGACCGACTAAGAAATAAAACCGAGGCTTCAAGGGAAGGTATGTAGATGATGCTTTATTATTTTGTGATGGTCGACAGTTTAAGCAGATTTACTGGAGGCGAAAACTCTGCCGCAGGAGATTTACTATCAGGCACCATTAACTCTGCCATGCGGACGAACGACAGAATACGTGTGACCTTTTTTTAAAAATTCGTACAAACATCATTGTAATGATGCTTCAAATCCGCGAATAGGTGAAGCGAAATCCTGTAAGTTCTTAGTATTCGATTTTATATAAAGAACCATTTCAAATTATGAAAACCACGACAGATCCTTAGCGTCAAATGAAAGCCCGCCAAAAATCAGAGAATTTCCGCCAAAATGTTCACGTTCATGACGCCTTTTAAAAATTAGTATTCTGCTCTATTTTGATTCCTGGATAGACTTACGCCTTACACAGTTCCTTTTTATTCGAAAAAATCTGATCAAATTATTTACTGCGGCTTTGCAAAACATATATAAATATTTCAGTTAGCTTTATATATTTAGCTCATTTGGCTTTCAATCGGCGTGCTTGAGCTTATGGCGTGATCAGGAGATTAGAAGCCATTCGTGGAAGTAGACTAACTATAATTGTAACGAAGTTTGCAGACTAGGAATTTTTTTTTAAAAACAAGTCTTAAAGGTCTCTACTCCATTATGTGAACTTACAGGCGGCAAGACCAAGCTTCTGAGGTGATAAGATCCATTTAAGACAGCAGTAAATTATAGTTTTCAGTTTAACCTTTAATTCTCAGAGTGAAGTAGTTTAAGTCAATCTGTAGAATCTCCTCTCCTTCAGGGCTTACACCCGAGCTCCTGAGGTGAAGAGAGCCTTTGATCTTTTTATGAACCGGCCAATGTTAAAATTATAGTTTTCAGTTTAACCTTTTATTCTCAGAGTGAAGTAGTTTAAGTCAATTTGTAGGGTCTCCTCTCCCTCCGGGCTTACAGGTGGCACGCCCGAGCTCCTGAGGTGAAGAGAGCCTTTGATTTTTTTACGAACCGGCCAATGTTAAAGTTATAGTTTTCAGTTTAACGTTTAATTCTCAGAGTGAAGTAGTTTAAGTCAATCTGTAGGATCTCCTCTCCTTCAGGGCTTACACCCGAGCTCCTGAGGTGAAGAGAGCCTTTGATCTTTTTATGAACCGGCCAATGTTAAAATTATAGTTTTCAGTTTAACCTTTAATTCTCAGAGTGAAGTAGTTTAAGTCAATCTGTAGGATCTCCTCTCCCTCAGGGCTTACAAGGTGGCACGCCCGGGCTCCTGAGGTGAAGAAAACCTTTGATTTTTTTTATGAACCGGTCAATGTTAAAATTATAATTTTTAGTTTAATCTTTTATTCTCAGAGTGAAGTAGCTTAAGTCAATTTGTAGGATCTCCTCTCCCTCAGGGTTTACAGGTTTCGCGCCCGACGTCCTGAGGTGAAGAGAGCCTTCGATTTTTTTTTTCTTATGAATTCGCAGCCAATGTTTAAGTGATAGTTTTCAGTTTAACCTTTTATTCTCAGAGTGAAGTAGTTTAAGTCAATCTGTAGGATCTCCTCTCCCTCATGGCTTACAGGTGGTACGCCCGAGCTCCTGAGGTGAAGAGAGCCTTTGATTTTTTTACGAACCGGCCAATGTTAACATTATAGTTTTTAGTTTAACCTTTAATTCTCAGAGTGAAGTAGTTTAAGTCCATCTGTAGGATCTCTCCCTCAGGGCTTACAGCTTATGTTTTGGTCCAGCCAATCGAAGTTGCTGTTGCATCATTAACTCCCGGTAGAGTCTGGAAACAAGTAGGAGTAACCAATCAGCGACCTAGTTCAGATTCTGAACTAGATCCTCGCATGGAAATGAAGTTGTATATTCGAGTGACCAGAGGTCCGTCTTGCGAGCTTCTTCTAACCGTTTATGCGGTTAACTTCACTCATGATATTCAGAGAACGGACCTCTGGATCCATGGTGCGATCACTGGTGTTGAAGATTCAGAAAATAAGCATTAGTCATTTGAGTACCAGCCGATTCGTACGAGAATCTGATACAAAACACCCATAAGAAAAGCAATATTTCTGTAAAACTAAAGTGAAATCACCAAAACAAAAAACATAGGATTCTTACCGAAGGTTTGAAGTTTCAAAGATTGCAGCACTCGACTCTGTGTTCAGAAGAACGAAAAAGCCTTTTGAAGCTGAAGTTAGCCATTTTCAGGCCGGTTCCTTCTTGCGCCATTAAGAGGCTAAAGTGAAGACGAAGGAAAAATCACATATTTAACTTTTCCCGTTGATTTTGGTACCAAAATGAACCTTGTTTCTCGCGCTTTCGCAGCAGTTCGGTTTTCATTCAGCCCGCGCTTTCCCGGGATGCAAATCGAGCGCTTTATATACTGCCGTTAACTAGTTCCCAGGTCTACCAGAAATAACAACGGTCAGGCCGCCATCTTTTGCGCCATTGGCGTAACTAAAAATTGCCGACAGCTGACCCGGCGTGGAATGCCTTCGTTTGCGGTGAATCAGGTGAATGCGCGAGGTCCTAGTTCGGAATATCCGACCGGGACGACACGGAGTGTGTGGCAATCCGGCAGTGTACAAAGGACGTCCATTGCAAACATACGGGTAAGATTGAATTCTTTTTTGTTCGTGTTCCCACACTGTTTCAACAATGCCTGATATAATACAGGGCCCCGTATGTACAAAATGTTATTGCCACATTTCTTTGCTCAAATCTTGGTTATGTTTATTTTTGTTGGCGTTACACTATGGGCCACCTGTTGAAAATTATAATCCCGATATAACTTAAGAATATGGGTTAAAATTATGGCTAGCGAGAACAGAGCTCCATTAACTTTTCACCTTGAGCAAAATATTGACTAATGAAGTACTTTGAGCCGCATGCACTTGTTTTCCCTATACATGACCTGGGGGTCAGCATTGTATTACTGTTATGTCTTTTTTTCCTGTATAGGAAATAATATTTTGGACTAAAGTACATTACCGCTTTGTATCTTTATAAAAAGAGTTTTTTCTTTGGCAAAAAGGTTTTCCTGTCACAGATTTTCGTCCTTGATAAAAGTTTCGTGTTCGGAGCAGTGAAGTCGTTTCTTCGTCTCACGGATGTTCGTTGTGTCAAAATACACTTCACGTTTCCGTTTCTCAACGGGATAATTTTATCGGGCCGCGTTAGAAATTTTTACACAGTAGAATATAAAGGTTGTGCTTTAAGAATATATCAGTTTGAACTTTAAAATCAACGTAACAGCGGGTTTTCGCTGATATAAAAGTTTGCCTAAATTCGACCTCTTGCTCAAGCGCTACAAGTAGGGAATTTGTAAAGGCCAAAAATATTATAATAATAGCATCTTTCCCAAATATATTGGGTGTTTTAGAAAGATCAAGAGATGTGTTATGAATCAGCCAAAGTACATCGATACATCTTATCACGTTTGTCTGTACGAGCGAGAAGAAAATGCATCATTTCGCTTTATTTTCGGCATGGATTTAACGCCAAAATAACGTTTTTCAGACTTTCCTAGATTTCGTTCAAACTCAAGCGCTTCTCAACCTTTGAGTAGTATTTTCGAAAATAACTTACTATAGAGGTTCTTTGGGCAAAATATAAAGAAATTAGAAATTTCACGAGTGACGCGGCATTCTCGATATTTACAGACATTGGCTCTTAAATAACTGCTCACAACCCTGAAGGAACACTTTTCGGCATGGCAAAATACGAAGGAAGGCGCGGATGGACAAAATTGAATATTACAACGGATGGCAACTGCGATTTTTCAACACTGATTTGCCTAACAGTTTTTCAAACTTTATCTCTGTTGTTTGTAAAATTTAAATGGTAGCGTTCGAGAGACATGTTTCTTTGTTCTGAAGTTGTGATCTTGTCATTGAAATGATAATTTCCAAGTTAACGTCAAGTTTTCAAGGCGACTAATCAGGAACTGCCGTGACACTGTCCCTCTAACACGTTTTATTCTCATGCCACCCGTTTCAAGATTTCAGAGTTACGAAGTGCTCATATTAGCTAGACAAGGACTGTTTCAACTTTTGTAGTTTATAAACGGGCTTTGACTTTTTAATTGACGAACAGGCGCTGTTTTCTCAATTTTGATTTTCATAACACCTCGGATTAGTGGTGTTTTTCGTGCACTGTAACCCCTTGGGATTTTGATTGGAATATTTCTGAGCGCCAAAACTGAGTGCTGTTGTCAGTCTCTCGAAGATACCCAATAACATCGTGCTAAATCAAAGGCATGTAAAGACGGATAATTCATGCAATGCATATGAAGATCAATTAGAATTTACCTGCAGGAAGCTATTGCAATTTTTCGTGTTCGTTTATTCAAGACGAATAAGAAAAGGTAGGCAATTTTATAAAAGTTGTTCTTATACATTCAGCACTTATAAATTCTACTTTTATTTTTCAAATACTGGACTTCAAAACGTAAATTTTAACTTCCAAACTTGAACATGTATGATTCTTCTTAGAGTTGCATATTTGACTATGATATCAACTTACAAAGCATGTTCGAGTGGTTTTAATTATCGTCGTATCTGATTTCCTTGTATGGATTATTTTGCGCCAACGTTCCTTTTTCTTGACGTTTGGGTGATTGTTTGTGAAAGACCTATACATTATTCCTTAAATTTCCAATTACTTACTTAGTATATCAGTAAACAATAAGAGACATAACTTATTGTAACTCAGTTTCTTTGCCGATTTTTAGCTAAACCTAAACTTTAAAATCCATTTGTGTGCTCAAAATATAATGTGGTGGTCTCAGTGAAGGAACCTGGAAGGCCTTGATAGCAAGACTGAATAAGAGGCATTGATTTTTTTTATTGTTATTTTTATTAATACTCCCCTCAGGGCTTATCAACATTAAATTACAATAAAACCTCTTTAAAAAAAAATATATATATAATAACTGTAAAACTACTGAATACGATAAACTACATATTTCATCCCTGATGCCAAATCAGACACCGCGTCTCTTATCCTATTTCCTTGTTTGAATTATTTTGCGCCAACGTTGCCTTTTCAAGACTTTTGGGTGATTGTTTGTGAAAGATCTATACTTTATTCCTTAAATTTCAAATTACTTACCTAGTATATCAGTAAACAATAAGAGACATAACTCATTGTAACTCAGTTTCTCTGACGATTTTTAGCTAAACCTAAACTTGAAAATCCGTTTGTATGCTCAAAATATAATGTAGTAGTCTCTGTGAAAGAATCTGGAAGGCCTTGATAGCAAGACTGAATAAGAGCCATTGATTATATTTCATCTCTGATGATTGTACTCTGTATGCCAAAAACAGACACCGCGTCTCTTATCTGATTTCCTTGTATGAATTATAATTATTTTGCGCCAACGTTGCCTTTTCAAGACTTTTGTGTGATTGTTTGAGAAAGATCTATACTTTATTCCTTAAATTTCAAATTACCTACCTAGTATATCAGTAAACAATAAGAGACATAACTCATTGTAAATGAGTTTCTCTGACGATTTTTAGCTAAACCTAAACTTGAAAATCCGTTTGTGCGCTCAAAATATAATGTAGTGGTCTTAGTGAAAGAACCTGGAAGACCTTGATAGTAAGACTGAATAAGAGCCATTGATTATATTTCATCTCTGATGATTATACTAACATTTGACACCGACATTTCCTTTTCAGTATGAAAGCCTGTCTACAACACGACAATGATTCCATGAGCACACCGTCTGGTTGATTTGTTCAAATATACGCTTTTTAATCCCAGAAATGGTTCATAGTTTGATTGCTTAAAATGTTTCTAGTATATTGTTAAAAACAAGCAATAATCTGAGCTATGATCTTGGATCGGATTTATGATTGGATCGGATTTGAAATCCGAGTTTACTAAACTTTAAAAAAGGGATTGTGTGATTGAAACGGATTATTTGAAACGGATTATCCGCTGTGCAGAGACGGATAGAAGGGTGTAGATATGAGAACTTTTAAGATGCGCTATATATAGGAAATCAAAATATGGATTAACAAATTACGCTTTGGTAAAAACTAGACTATCTTGGTTGATGATTTATGTACGTACAGATCAGTAATGTAAATGAAATTCATTAACTAAGCATTTTTCACGCGAAATAATAATGCTTGTATTGAGGTAAAGGAAGTAGCCGAGAATAAGGGTCCGTGGGTCATTCACCCATTAATTTTTTTTATTTAAATCAAAAATTGAAAATCGATGTCCGTTTTGGATTTTCTAAAATGTTTATTGGAAAATTGTTTTATCTAATACCATTTGGCCATTTTTATGCAAGAAATAAATCGAAAAGTGTATATCGTTAACGTTACGTCAACTCACCTTTGCAAACATAAATTGAAAATTGATATCACTTTCAATTTTTGTTTCCATTTGAAAATAGATTGAGATTGAGCAAAGTGAAAAATTGAAAATTGATTTCAGTTTTCAATTTTTGTTTTCAACTGAAAATTGACAATCTATTGAGCGAAGTGGGGAAAAAGTTGACACAGTGGGGGTGGCTGCGGAGCTAAGAGGAAAAACTTACTATAGGGTGGGCTTGGGACCAGGCTTGGAGGGGAGAATAACCCCACTCCCGTTGGACTAAAGGCACAACCTCGTTCCCAGGGTGAAAATGCACCGCTGAGAAAACCCTGGGAACTTTTCCCAACCCTAGGGTAGGGAAAAGGATTTATTTGTCTAGCAGTGTTGGAATTCCTCTGGGTTTGGAACACAACAACAACAACAACAACATTTTATTTCGGTATTCCCATATAAATACATGGTATTACCTGTACAAGCAGTACGTATCAAGTATTACATGTAAGTATAACAACAACAACAACACTAAAAACAACAAAAAGCGGATATATCTGATCATTAAACTAACATAATAAATATAAGCAGCGGTAGTCCTACAGACAAAAGGATCAGCGCTGTTAAAAAGAAACAAGATTTTAGAGTTATTGTCTAGATGATTAAAATTTTTATATCTATCATTTATTTCACTGAAATATTTCTTGCGTAAATTGTTGTGATGACGGCAGGTGAATAGAAAATGTGATTCGTCTTCAATTTTATTTAAGTTACAGAAGGAACAGATTCTTAAATGTTCGGGTGTCCTGTTGTGTCTGCCAGTTTCAATTCTGAATTTATGGTTTGTAAGGCGAAATTTATTTATTTGCTTTTCGTGAAGAAGTCTGCAGCTTCTTGACAATCCTTTTTAAAGGAGGAATAGAATTTAAGCTTTTTATTTAAATTTAACAAATGTAGTTGATGACCAACTGAAGTTCTGTTACAGTTAATTGAATACGCGTAATAAAGGTATTTGAATTTTTAATATCTAAAGTGGAAATATTTAGATTCGAAGCTTTACATAAAGATTCAACTTTTTGCATTAAGCTCAATTGAATTTTCCTGCCATTTCTTTAGACAGGTAGAGGCATTGTTTGGCAATATTATCCTCTGATGAATTCTCCAAGTGTAACCAAAATTTAATGATATTTATGTCGATTTTTCCTTTTAATGATACTGATAATGAATCTGATAATGAATCTGCTGAGTTCATTTCTGCATGCTACATTTGGGTATTGTTTATCGACTCCTAAGAAAAGTTTTGAAAAATAAATATGTGTTCGTTCAATTATGTCTTTTTTTCCATGAATTATAATTAATTTTATCATAAATTCCCCAAACTTCTGAACCATACATGAACCATACATGAGAATAGGAAGAAACAGAGAATCAAATATTTTGTTAACGATATCAACTGGTAATTTTGAGAAGTCTAGGTAACGGCGTGTTGCGAATATAGATCTTCTAGTTTTCTCCTTTAAATTTATATTGTGATCTCTGAAATTTCCATTTGTTGAACAATTGACACCAAGATAAGTATAATTACTAACAATTTCTAACAAGTGTTGTTCATCTCAAGTAGATTTTCTAAGTTTCTTTTGGAAAGTAAGAACTTTCGTTTTCTTGGGATTTATATTTAGCAACCAGTCAGAACAAAACTTTGCTAGTATATTTAATGCTGTTTGTAGTCCTGTGGCTGTGTGAGAAATCGAAACTAAATCATCAGCATGAAGGAGGCAATTGAGGTGTGAGCCATCATGTAATAATACTGGATCTGTATTTTCTGCGTCAAGGAGAGTAGGGATTTCGTTTAGATAAAGGTTAAAAAGCATTGGCGAAAGGATAGTAAACCATTCTCACTGCCAAAACAGCCACTCACTGCCCACGCGGAATAAGATATGGGAGCCAAAATTTAGCAAAGACCCTAAGTCGAAAAACAGCAGACGAAAACCACAGAAAAGTCCACACAAACGATTTTAATGAACACCCCTCCAAAACTCAGAGACACCCAAGTAAGGGAGCCAGAGAAAAACTCTAAGCATCTAACTAAATCCCGGGGAAGGGCACACATCACAGGAGGCAGTGGTCCGGCCCAGCTAACGGGATTTCCCTCCCAATCGCAGCATTGCATAGGTCGAGGGTGGGCTTAGCTTGCTAAAGAGCTAAGGTAACGGGGCCGGGGAACAATCCTGAGGTAAAGACAAAGAAAAAACTGGCAATAAGGAAAAGAGAAGGAACCCCAAACCCGGAGGGAAAATCACCCGCCAGCCAAGCCGGACCAGCAAACCGTCCTAACACTGGTTATAGGGCGTCATTAAGATTACCCTTCTGGTCGCGGCAAGGAGGAGGGTGAGGGACGGAGGGAGCACCCAGGGATGGGAAACGTGGACCCGGGATAAAAACAGGGCGATAAACAAACCGGAAAGACACGCTAAAGTGCCTAAAAAGGCGATATAAAAAGACAAAAACATCCATACGAACACAGAAGAGCAGCACAAACGCTTGCACGCGTAAACTCTCTCGCTCGACACACGGGCAAACCCAAACGCTCGGCACCCGAGGCAGTGTAACGCTCGACAGACGAGCGGACTTTCACCCTCGACATAAGAGGAACCCTTACGCTCGACAAACGAGCGAACGTTAACGCCCAACACAAGAGCAAAAACTCCTCGCTCGACACACGAGCAAAATTTTCCCGCTCGACACACGAGCCAACATTTCTCGCTCGACACACGAGCAAACTCTTCTCGCTCGACACACGAGCAAACTTTTCTCGCTCGACACACGAGCAAACTTTTCTCGCTCGACACACGAGCAAACTTCCTCGCTCGACACACGAGCAAACTTTTCTCGCTCGACACACAAGCAAACTTTTCTCGCTCGACACACGAGCAAACTTTTCTCGCTCGACACACGAGCAAACTTTTCCCGCTCGACACACGAGCAAACTTCCTCGCTCGACACACGAGCAAACTCTTCTCGCTCGACACACGAGCAAACTTTTCTGGCTCGACACACGAGCAAACTCTTCTCGCTCGACACACGAGGAAACTTTTCCCGCTCGACACACGAGCAAACTTCCTCGCTCGACACACGAGCAAACTTTTCGCGCTCGACACACGAACAAACGTTAACGCTAGGCGCACGAGCAACTGTTACGATCGCACACGAGGAGCTATAACACCCGACAGGCGAGCGAAACTAGCGCTAAACACACGAGGAGCTAAAACGCTCGGCGTACGAGCAAACTTAAACGCTCGACACACGAGCAGTAAACACGCACGACACACGCACAAATCCTTGAACGCAACAGCTGGGTAGCCGTTATACCCAAATGCACGAGAGAACGCGCGCGTTCGAAACACGAGCAACTATGAAGTACGACACACGAGCAACTAACGCCCGACACAGGAACAAACTAACACACCACGCATGGCTATAACTTCGATATGAACACAAAAGCGACTAAAAACACCAAGCGCGTGGGCAGCTAACAAAAAGGCCAAACTATAACGCAAGAGCTAAGCGCATGAAACTAAAAACGGAAATAGAAAAAGGCAAAAGAAGCAACCAGACTGCGCGTGAGGCCGCCAACGGTAAAGGCTAGCAACAACTAACATGGACGGCGAACGGGAGAAACAAAATGTGCTAAATGGACAACTAGGGGAAAAAACTAATGACGAACCCAAGGGTTGACCGGCGCTGGCTAGGAACTAAGCGACCAAATCGGCGAGACAAAATAATAAGACGCGAGAGCAAAACCGAAGAACAGGGAGCGGCAAGACAAAACAGAAGCGAACACTAGCCGCGAAGGGAAAAGATCCTAATAAACTACAAAGGGGCAAAGAAAGAGCGGACCCAAAATACGTCGTGATCTCGTACATCAGCGTGTTCGGGACCCTGCGCGACAGGGATTTGGTGAGCTTTGGCTGGAGGAGGCCGTGGTGGAGGTTGTTCGCCTTGAAGAACGGCCAAGGCCGCAGGATCAGGTTCAACCGGGGCAGCCATGGAAAAGGTAAAAGGCTTCGGCGACGTTGGAAATAACACTAAAATATCCTAAAATGCGAGACAGACCGCGTAACTTGGCGAAAGAGACAGATAAAACAGAATAAATTACTTTTAAAATAGGCAAGCGAGATCCCTGGAGGGTTACCGGGTAATGAGTTCTATTCATAGAAGGCGTCTGGAGTCGGAAAAAATTCCGCGCGGGCCAGTCTCGCGGAATTTTAGCAGTGAGAATACAACCCTGTCTAACACCATTTGCGTAGTCAAAAAATTCTGTTCTTTGATGGCTAGATTTAACAGAACATTTTGATTTTGAATAAAGATTTTTAATTAAGTCGTAAAATTTTGCTCCAATCTTGTTTTTCAATAATTTATAACATACGCCATCGTGCCAAATTGAATCAAACGCTTTTTTAATGTCAATAAAGCAAGTGAATAATTTCCAAGACAACTGTTAATACAAATTCCTCTGTAATTCGATGGATCTGATTTGTCTCCTGACTTGTAAATAGTGGTGATGATACCTTCATACCAAGTGGAAGGGAAGAATTCACATTTTAGCGGAGCACTTGCCAGGCCGAAGGCCTGGCTGCGCAGCCCCATACTCATAGAACCTATGCCGTCATTTTTCATGGTCATGGCTAGCGGAATGTTTCGCGGGCGCGCGTGTGCCCCCCGCCGTCACACAGGACCGAACTCCGCCGTCACACAGGACCGGACCACACACAGGACCGGACCGCAGGACCGGGCTCCGTCGCACAGGGCTAGCTCGCAGGCGCGTATGACGTCGCAAAACATGCGCGTACGACGTCATGTTGAAACCAAAGCGAGGCTTTTTTCGCGCGGTTACACGGCCGAATGTCACGTCAGCAACACTTTGATGTTTTGCTGTGTTTACTGAGCGGAGAAAACGGTTTAAATTAAAGTCGTTATTTCCCTGCATTTTTTCGCGGTTTGCTACTCAAGACAGGGATACTAATTAAGGTATACTCAGAAGCCGCTTTAGTGGAAAAAGACGAGCTTTCAGGGATAAAATCTTGCTTCGAGGAACTTCATGTATTACGTTTTTATCAATGCGGGAGATGTTTGTTTTCTACGGATTTCAGAACCAGAAGCGGAGATTTGAATTTCCAAGCAAGCGAGGGACTTAAAGGTAAAACAGATTACAGTTTTCGATGAGAATTTATGTTGATATCAATCTGTGAGTGACTTTTTATTAGTGTTATTGTTAGTTTTGGAGAATTGGTTTTAAAACGTGCTCAGTTGTATCGATCTCTTGAATTTCATCGAAGAAAGCTTGAACTCGATGAAATGAAATAAATGGTAATAAATAAATGGTACGCGTTTTGCTTTTAAACGTAAACTAATGGAGATTTGAATAATTTTTTTCGAAAGAAGATTGTGTTGTCCATTTTTATGTGTTTGTTCATTCATTAGATAGATTGAAAAGCGATTTTATGTAAACAAAACAAGACTTTGATTTTATAGTACAGTTCTATCTTCACTCGCATCGCCTTATGCAAATATGTTTGTTTATTTTTGCAATTTTTGATTTTCAAATCAGTTTCTCGGGCAATTTTTGACAAACAAACTGTATTTTATTCGGAAACTAGTGGTACTAGTTATTCTAGACAGAGAAAAGTTGTTTTTGTGAACTTTTGTACGGTCCATAAAAATGTACTGTGCAGACGGTCGCGTAATACTGTTTTTGAGAATTGCTAAAATTGAAAATAGCCCGTTTATTTATTTATTTATTTTTTTGCCATACTACAATAACACATTAATATAAGAAGAATAGAGGTAACAATGGCGAGGAGGCCTAAAAGAAACTATGAAGCTTATGTTAATTAGGCCTCCACAGCTTTAGTTTTGTATAAGATGACATTAACAAAATAAGAACATGACGACGGATACATTACAAAATAAATGGAAAGTTACAAAATGAAAAGGAAAACTCAAAAAGATTAATTTTGCACATTTATATAAGATTACTAATATTTATTACAAATAAACGTCTTAATTGCTTTTTTTAAAGGAGGCAGGGGAGGACGAGTTCACGATCTCATTAGATAAGGAGTTGTAAAATTTGGGTCCTTGGTAAAAAACGGAAAATTGTTTGATATTAGTCCGACAGAAAGGTAGACGAAAAGCGTGGGAATTCCTCGTATTATATGAATGAATTTGTCTCTGTAAGGTAAATTTACAATAAAATTTTAAAGGAAGAGCACGGTTTTGATAGGAATACATGAATAAGCCAAGTTGTAATAGGTGTATGTCATGAAATTTCGTTCGTCAATCTTGTGCTTCCAACCTTTCACCTTAGTTAAGTTTCACCTTAGTTAAGCTTGTTCAAAGTGCGACGCTGTTAGGCTTGGGCTATCTATATATATTAGTACAAGATTAACCCATTTACTTCTGAGAATTTTTGTGACGGAAGGTTTTACCACGCCGGACTAAGGAAAGGCTTTAGGGGAATCGGCGCTGGATAACGGGGGAAAACTAACTCAAATATGCAACTCGCTTGCAAGGGAGAGCCGTCACTCTCGGTAGGTACGGTATCAAACCACGAACTGGTACGCAACAGAAAGGCAATCAAGAAACCTGACTTGGTTCCAACAGCGTTTATTCCTGACTTGTGAACATAATCGTCGGTGTAATCACCAACGATGTAGTCAGCAACGATGTAATCAGCAACGATGTAATCAGCAACGATGTAATCAATCTAACAATTGCAAACTAGGTTCTTATATACGT
>JAJGOT010000971.1:110000-127747 GCA_022457155.1 Cladopsammia gracilis
GTGGCCTGGACTTCGAAAGACGTATAAAGAACGGAGAAAAAAAGGGTAAAATGCCTCGCTTAATGTGATTGACTGTAAAAGATTAATCAGAAAACCGTTTTATCTTCTTTTGGAGCGAATGATGACATGTGACGGAGAAATATGCGGTAAATCCAGAGCAGAATTGTACGTGGACGAACAAAGTTTCCGATGATGGCTTGCTTCGGTTACCTTCCAGTTACTACAAAAGCTGTTGTTATTTGCACTGTGATGGGTTAATGGACCTCCACTGAAGACAAACAGCACGCTCAGCCACAAGAGATGGTTTAGATATCCGAATTTTGTGCCGAAAATGTATGCTGTGCGGAAAGAACCAACTCGTTCTTCGAAAGTTGAGAACTGCCGAAAACAGTAAAGTAAGCTTTATTTGGATTGAGATTGTTAAAAAAATAACGGCTATTAACAGCCGATTTGACCAGACATTGATAGAGTGCATGCTATTCTTTAAGCCTGAAGACCGATTGAGTTTTCTTAAAGGATTTCTGTCGAATGAACGTAATGTTAATTTCACCAAAGTTTACAACGAATGATTTTTGAAGGTTTTTCCTCAGTAAACCAAAGTCCAAAATTAACCCGCCCCGCAGAGATTTTTATAGATTTAGTAACTAGAGTATCTATTTAAACTAGCCACGTAGTTTGAGTTCTAGAATAGGCGTACTTTTGGAAAAATTCAAGAAAAGGTATTGCTAGTTTTACTCGTCAACTAAAATGTCTGAAACACCATCAAGTTGTTTGACCGTTAAGTTCATGTGCAGTTGATGTAACAAAATGCCACATGCATAAATGTAAACTAGAATAAAGGTTTTACATCTGGTGAAAGTCTTGATTTGTTCAGTATTAATGGACTGGAGAAACGATGTCTTACATTTTGTACTTTTTAAGGAAGTTTCTGAGGTCAAAATTGGGTTTAGTGGCACCAACAAACATCCCTTGTTACCATGGCAACAAAGAAGAAACGACCTTAACAAAGGTCATTTTTGAACATTCCCCCTGAAGACCTATCTGCATGCAAAATATGAAGGGGGGTCAAAAATTTTCATTTCCCACTTTTCTCGATTCTTACAGAGAACTGCTCTTAAAAGTTTGAGCCGTCCTCGGCGAAGAGAACAAACTAGCAAAATGAAAAAAATAAAAACAAATAAAACTGCGAGTGAGAGTGGTGTGTTTCTGGCGGTAGAAATGTTGAGGATGAAACAATGCTAGAACTTAAAGTTAAAAGTACAAATTAAAGATAACAGTTTACAGTTTATCCCAGCTGGTTTTCGTCCAGCCATTCGGCGAAACACAAGGCCTTCGTCACCGTTGAGGCTGGCGTGTCTGCTAACAGCGCGGAGGCGGGTGGGCACTCTACATCTTCTAAATTCCGGACGATAATTGGTACGGCGAGGTTAGGGAGTCATAAAACAAGTTCCCTCAGGATATTCACCTTTTGAAGTCCTTTAGTCCAGATCGTCACGATCCCCGGCACGGGCGCACCTTGCTCAAAAAGGTTGAGGAGGGTATCTTGAAGAAAGATGAGCAGCGCGACATCTACGACACATTGTGGCAATCCCACTGAATTGAGGAGCCAACCGTGTAGTGTTGCTTGATATCGGTAGGTCTGTAAAGCGGCTGGGCTCCGCGCCAGGAGTTCAGTGGAGTCAAAGCGCCTTAACTGGTAAAAACGTTGTGGCAATGAGGCTAACACCAACGCCTTTACAAAGAAGGGTTCATCCCCATGGCAAAAACCATCCATCTCTGCGACTATAGAAAAGCAAGCCATCTTGAAGTCTGGTTGTAGCTGGGTGAAGTTCTGAGTCGTGCGACAACGATCTAACTCTGATATGTTTGAGAGAAAATGTTTGAGGGAGTGCCATTTATAATAGCGAAGAGGATCGTAACCGTGATCTGTTTTAATTGTTTTGTTTTATTTTGTTAGCTGCGCAAACAAAACACCAAGCCGGGATGAATAGGTACCAAAGTTTTATTTGGTTAGCTGAGCAAACGAAACACTTATTTCTGTGAAGCCAGGATTATAAGTAAGGGTTATTGACCAGGAGCGAGGGGATATGTGATATATTCCCCTCGTGGCGTACCCGAGGGCGTAGCCCGAGGGAACGCCACGAGGGGAATATATCACATATCCCCGAGGGACTAGTAAATAACATGCTTATTTTCCACCTTGTGAGGTTTTCTAAAACAAAGAAACTATTAATTTTTCGAAGAGTAACATTCCGTTCAATTCAATTGCAAAAAAAGCATGATTCCGCAAGGCCGCATTAGGATCACGGCACATTACGAAGCGAGACGGTAAACATGTTTTGCTTTTGTCAAATTTGCATTGAGCACGTTGGTTCGTTATGAGTAGAAGGAGAGAGAGAGAGAGAGAAGAAAATGTATGAACAGTACTCGTGGTCTCGCCATGGCCCAACTGCTCGCCTTCATCTTTCGAAGATCATTGGAGTGGTTGCGGTGTGTTTTCCAAGGGAAAGCGGCAGAAACATATTCAGGTTCAAGCGTAAAACAAAGCGTCGTACATTACTGAAGACCCGAAACCTGAATCGAGGTACGATACCATCGAATAATATTATTAACATTTCGCTTTTTGGTCGCGACCGGCAAGTTAATTACGTAGGAATATGATTGATGAAGTTGTCTTTTTTTGTAAACAAAAAATATTGACCGATGCTAGAGCGTTTTCCTTGTTACGCCCTACTTTGTCTTCCCGTTTGTGTTATTTTATTATGAGGGGAATAAGTCGAGGGGACTAAGGCGAGGGGAATATGTCGAGGGGAATATGTTGGGGGGAATATGTTGAGAGGAATATGTTGAGGGGAATATGTTGAGGGGAATATGTTGAGGGGAATATATAATTCTTTTGTTTTGCTATTGTTATCAGCTATTGTTTTCAGCCCCGCCTCTCCCCTGTTACAATCAAAGCCGCACCCAGCTTTTCAGACACTGTAATGAACGGGGTTATGTGATATATTCCCCTGAAAAGAACAAAGAAAACCGAGCTAGGTGGAAAATAAAGGTAGACAACATTCAAACGAGTTCTACTGATGACTCCTACGAGAGGCGTGACCCTTTTTTGATCCTTAACAGAAGACAATTCACCGAAAAGCACGTAGTATGACAGAAAAGTACCAAAAACTGGAAGGGAAGAAGTATAACCCAGACTGCGGAGGGAAAACAACCGCCTTAGAAAACCTGCAATTACAGGATGAAGGTCAAGAGGTCAACGAGAAACTTAACCCCGAGAATGTATATGACCTATGACATCGAATGCCGGTAATAACAACATGGTTGATTGTGAACACATTGCCGTATTTGAGGCATGGTGAACGTGTTTTTTTTTCTTTTTTTAACGAAAACAGCTGAGCACGTACAAAATGAGACCTTGAAAAGACTAAAACACGCCTTTTGAGCAAACATGGTACTGCGGCAATTAAGCAAAACACGAATAACAAAAGCTGTTGACATAAAACAACAATGTCCCGTGTCGCGGGGGGGGGGGGGGGGGGGGGGGGTGGGGGAATAATCAAATAGACGTGCCAGTGGAACGACTTTGCGAAACAGGAATCACCTCAACACCCACAGGAAGAGCGCGAGCCCCGCGCGATGAAACCTTTTTTAATAGAATACGATACATGATTATCATAATGACAAGATTGCCTATGGCGAACGTGATTGAGAGATACACAAGAACTGAGAACAAGTTGTTGCCTGGCACCTCCTTAACCGACTTAATATCTGAATTTAAATTAGAAAGACGGCGCGTAAAATCTTGGTCAAGCGAGTTATAAACGCGATCGAGGGAAGTAAGAGTTTGGTTATCAATCTTTAACGACTCCGGGATCGAAAATTGAGGATCTGGTAATAAAGTCTCGTTGTATGTAGAAAGCGTTTTCCAAGGGATGAAATGAAATTGGCCGTTATATGTGAATGAAAAGAATAGTCACAGGGAAAATGGTAAACATGAAGCGGAAATATCGGAAGCAGAAACGTGCCGTTGCGACGCGTGATAGATAAGGTCGTTTGATCCGTAGCGAGGTACGTGCGCCCTCCAATATGACGCAATTTGTGTACGTTATTGCAGTTTGGCAATGGAAGGTGCGCATGTTGATAAGTTAGTTTGGAATTTGGAGACCACTGAGGTCCGAGCCAATCTGGCGAATCAACTGTGACCAATAAATCACGAGCACACAAATTCATTTTCCTTAAGAATATACCGTTTGTTCTCACAAGTTAATAACCTAAGGTCTTGACGTAGCATGGTGCCACCATAACAAATCTCATTATTTCTATAACTGATCGGTATCAATTGTTCCATTGTGCAAACGTCTGCCTTGGACTTAAGAACTGGTAGCATAAACAATAGATGTAATTGCAATTTTCGTGGCGTAGGGAATTGGGTATCCACAAGGGGGTTCATAATTACGGAAAAACCGCTTTTTAGTGCATCAATGGCTGGGGCAAGTGTTGGCGCTGATGATAGTTTTAAGGTTATTTCCTCGGTTAGAAAGCGCGGCAAGTCTGCAAAACCAACAAGGCTTTGTTTGGTCAAATGTGCTAACTGTCGGACTAGATCATCAACTTCCTTTAGGCGTAACAAAGACGTTAACGCTCTATTGACTTCTATGGAAAACAACTCTTGTTGCATATTAAAATAGCAGTTTTCCTGTTTGATAAATGAATTTTCATGTTCTTTCCAAGAGGAAAGCGCTCCGGAGATTGGGCGCAAAGAATTTATGACTTGAGTTACCTTAGAATTAACCATATCTGTCGTTTTAACCAGATAGATTATTTTACCATTTAGAGTTTTCATTAAATTATGCGCATCGGACATAGTTGCAGAAAATTCGTATAAGACCTTAAGTAAGTTCACGACACTCGTGGACTCGCATGTTCCGCCCTCTAATTCGTAAAAGAACCGCGGTATACCAGCCAATCCTGCGTGGCACCAATAACTAGAGCGTTTCTGACGTTCTCTTAACCATTCGCGTTCACTAGGCGTTTGGACTTGACACACTTGAAATGCCCAGCGCTTACAACTATGCAAAGAATTAGCATAATGGCGATTGGGGCAATTTAAAGTCGACGAAGCGCCAGAAACATAAGCATAAAAACGCCTAAGATAACTATCACATTCTAAAAGATCAGTCACGCCGTGAATCGAGAACAAACGTGTAGTTGTACGCCGAATTCCGCGAAGCGAATAAAGTACGCGATCATAAAATTTGCCTAAGACCGGATCGCAGGTGAGATTGAGATCGAGAGAGTTAAATCGCGAAGCAAGGCTCAAATCCATGTGTAAACTAACAACCGTGGTATCCTGATAGAACAACATTGCCTTGGGATTCTTTGTCAGCATCATAGCTTTAGGATAAAACCCGATTTCACGGCCGAGGACGTCAAATCCACTTGCATTGGCCATATTGTGGTTCCCTCTGATCAGACAACTTAGACATAACAGTATGACAACATAACGGGGCCATGAAGTCCTTGTAGTAAAGGGACTCATTTTACCTTGGGAAGAGGTCTGGGTTCGCGTCGAGACGGACGGACTGGAAACTACCTCCTCGGCGCATGTTTGTATCTTGGTCAGCGGTGACGCTATTTCAGGGACTGGGCACGACTCATGGGCGGGAGACGGCCTGTGAGTTAAAACATGAAGGGGTTCTTTTAGCCAGGTCAGCGGTTGAGCTGGTTCGTGCCAGGCTTCGCCGACGGGTTCGGTGGGAGCTTCGGGATGCTGTACATAACGCTTTGCGGCGTTGATCTGCTGGATATTTTGGCGGGAAATCTGTGGACTTACTGGAGTTGTACCTGACACGAAATTTTCTGCGGATATGAAAGCCACTGTCCGTGTGGCATTTTCGTTGATAGCCATAAATAAATAAATCGACTTTGTTTAACGAGGGTAACACTTAACAGTCTCTTGACTGACAAACCTGTGGCCCTCGAATTCCGGATCGAATTGGAATTTGGAAATGTTGGTTTTTGTGGAGGGAGGAAAACCGGAGTACCCGGAGAAAAACCCTCGGAGCAAGGACGAGAACCAACAACAACTCAAGCCATAGATAACGAAGCAACTCGAGGGTTGTAATCTGGATCTTCGTTAAGTAGGCGTTTAGCTCGGGGATTCTTTCTGAAATACTCTTTGAGGAGACGTTCATCTAGAAGATTTTCACGAGGTTCCCACGTGTTAAAGCTGTCTGGAAATCCTAACCACTTCAGAAGAAATTGTGGTTTTCCGTTACGAATGCGATGACGCACGATCTTTTCAGCTTGATAAATGGTCGACGTGTCTGGAGTTTGTTCAGTTCTTTCCTTTTCAGTGTTCTGATTCCCAGGGTCTGAGACCGAGGGAACATTGTCTGGCTGAGAGCGTGCTGGTGAACCGACAGTGGATGCCGAAGCTTGTACGGAAACGGCTGGCCGGTTTTCTGAACCGCCGTTAGGAACATTTCTGTCCGTTGAAGGCAGTGGAGCAGACGGACTGGAATCCGCAGGAACATTGTTCGGCGTGTCTTGGGCGGGAGGGCCACCTTCTTCTCTGGTTGTTGGCTGAGTCGGGGGAACTGGGTCCAAATTGTCGGCGGCTAAACTGTTACTTGGCAAATCAGCGTCAGCCAAGAAGGGTTCGTCGACTTCAATGGGCGGGGTCCGAGTTGGGCGATCTGTAGGGTCGATGAAACGTTTTAACCTTGAAACTTGCACTGTAGTGGAGACACGGCGGTTATCGGTGGCTCGTAGAATACAATGTACGGGCGATAAGAATTCCACTATTCTATAAGGCCCATGAAATGAATGAGCCAACTTCCGGCTTACGCCCTTCCGGTTCCTAGGAGTATATACCCAAACACGATCTCCCAGTTGGAACTTTGTTGGTTCTGCAAAACGATCATGGAGATCCTTCATCCTTTGTTGAGCGCGCTCTGTGTTCGGCTACTGAGGCGGATATCTCCCTGGGGACGAGGAGAGAACAATCGACAGGATAAGCTGGATCTCTTCCATACGTTAAATAGAAAGAAGATTCTCCTGTGACCTCCGAGGGGCTGGTGCGAAAGGCAAACAGGATGGCGTTGAGGTTGCTGTCCCAATTCTTTTGGTTGCTATCCACATAATGGAAAATGCATTGAGCCATGGTACCATTAAAACGCTCTACAAGACCATCACATTGCGGGTGGTAGCTTGTGGTAAAAACCTTGTGTGTATTCATTAGGAAACAAACTTCACGTACCAGGCTGGAGAGGAAATTGGCGCCTCTATCTGAAAGGAGTTTTCGGGGAGCACCGGGACGACCCATAATTTCATTGACCAGGAGCTGAGCGATAGTTTTGACTTCGATATTTGGTACTGCAAAGGCTTCTACCCAACGGGTGCAATAATCTGTGAAGACTACTACGTAGCGATTTCCTGAAGTTGATTCGGGAAATGGACCACAGCAATCGGTCGCCACTAGTTCCCAGGGTCCTGATACCGGGATGGGTAGCACTGGAGCAGTGGTTCGTTGTTTAGGACTTTTCTTCATTGCACAGGATTCGCAGCTAAGCACATAGTGCTGGACATCAGCAAACATACGGGGCCAGAAGTACTTGTCTCGAACTTTGCCGTACGTCTTGTGCACTCCTAGATGGGCCGTGGGAACTACCAACTGAGATCTAGGCGTCGGAGCTCGGCGGCTTCCGGGGATCAAAATATGGCACAAGAGACCATCAGGGTCAAAGGCGTGGTCCTGGCGTTGTCGGTTGCGAACTCGGTCGACTTGAACTCCAGGGTGATCAAGTGCCGCCACGATTGACTCATAGGTGCGTCGTGATAAAGCATCAGCGTTGCCATTGCTGACACCTGCCCGGTGGATGATCTCGAAGTCGTATTGCTGTAGAAGGAGAGCCCAGCGAGCTAGTCGTCCACAAGGCATCTTAAGGGACATCAGCCAACGTACTGCGCTGTGGTCTGTGAATACCTTGAAATGAACTCCATAGAGATAGTGCTGAAAATGTTTAATCCCTGCTACCACGGCCAAGGCTTCACGCTCAGTGACGCTATAATTCGTCTCTGCGGGAAGGAGCTTCCTACCTCCATAGGCGATGACGACCTCACGACCGTTCTGTACCTGTCCCAAGACATATCCGAGGCCATGATCACTTGCATCTGTTGCCAAGGTAAACTCAAGGGCGAAATCTGGATATGCCAAGACTGGAGCCTGAGTGAGAGCTAGCTTCAACCTGTCAAAGGCGGTCTGACAGGCATCATCCCACTGGAACTTCAGGCCTTTCTTTGTTAGGTCATGGAGTGGGCCAGCTATCTTGGCAAAGTCTTTCACGAACTTTCGATAGTAGTTTGCGAGACCAAGGAAAGCTCGAACATCTTTGACCGTGCGGGGAACTGGGTACTCTTTGAGGGCACTGATTTTCTCTGGGTCTGGACGCACACCATCCTTAGTAATCACATGACCCAAGAACTTGACTTTCTTCTGGCCAAAGTGACACTTGTTTGGCTTGAGTTTTAGGCCAGCTTCACGGAAACGGTCAAAAACCAGGCGGAAGTGTTGGAGGTGGTCTTCAAAGGTACGTGAATAGACAAGAACGTCATCTAGATAAATCAAGGCTATCTTCCACGTTAGGCCGCGAAGAACACATTCCATAAGCTGCTGGAAACAACTTGTGGCATTACACAACCCAAAGGGCATGACATTGAACTCGTATAAACCGGCATGGGTGACGAATGCAGTTTTCTCTCTGGATTCAGCGTCCATTTCGATCTGTCAGTATCCACTGCGGAGATCTACGGACGTGAAGAACTGGGTACCATTGAGAGCATCCAGAGTTTCTGCTATTCGAGGGAGAGGGTAAGAATCCTTCTTCGTAATGCTGTTCACCCGTCTGAAATCACAGCAGAACTTATCTGAGCCGTCGGGTTTACGTACTAAGACGATTGGGCTGCTCCAGGGAGACGTGGAGGGCTGAATTATATCCTGCTCGAGCATTTCGTCAATGCACTGTTCAATCCGTTTCTTTTGAGCTTCTGGTACTCGATACGCTCTTTGTCTGATTGGTGCGTGATCTCCAGTGTTAATATGATGCTGGACTAAATTAGTCCGTCCAAGTTCTTGTGGGGAAACAGCGAAGATGTCACGATATTCGTTTATGAGGCGTTGCAGAGCTTCTTTCTGAATGGTTGTCAAATCTGCGTCGGTAAGATCAATGGGAACGTCTGTAACGTCATTCGTGGTTTCTGGCTTGGCTGTAGGTTTTGCGTCTAAGCTGAGGACTTGTAGTCTACTATCTACTTCTGTAAAGGTTCCCAGGGAGGTACCACGATGCAATGTAACGGGCTTGCGCGTTGGATTAATAAGTCGGAACGGTACTGTGTGGTCAGCGGAAACTGTCACTAGCGCAGCTGCGCCTTGTAGTTGATATCGTTCAATCAATCACGTTGAAGCGTCAATGAGGCCAACTTCTCCCGATGCGTAATTTACATCTAAACAAGCTGGAATGATGGTTTCTGAATTAGGTGGAATAAAGCATGTGGACATCACGCGGACAGGGCACGCCCGTTCTGGCTGTGGTTCATCGGAATTATCGTTTAACTGCAGGGTACTATCTTTCAGGTTAATGACGGCTCCATTTGCGCGCAGGAAATCTCTCCCAAGGAGGGCGTTGTAGGTAAGATCGTGAACAACGTGTAGAGTACAGGAGTAACTTCCGCCTGCGATTTCCAAGGGTGCTACGAAACTCCGGAGTACTGGCAGCGCTTCGCCACTTACGGTTTTCACATCGACTAGATTGTTTTGCTGGAGTGGGGGAAGTTGTCCTCCGTAAATTTCTTGCAGGAAACATTGGTCAATCACACAAAGGGATGCCCCGGTATCGACGAGAGCTTTGATGTTGTGACCATTAAGTATTGCAGACACGGTGAGATCCCTGGGTTTAGTTTCCAGGCTCTCTAAGGCACACTGTCCGGTGTCTTGGGGCAGAGTAAACTGCTGCGGGGGGACTGGGTTAGATAAAAAGTGACTTCGAGTTGAACTGGTGCTTCTGTCTTCAAATAGTGGAGGTGTCGAGTTACTGTTTGATCTGGTAACTGCTTCGACGTTGTAGTTGTCCGTGGGACTTGGTGCAGGCGTACGGGAGACTGGGAACGTAAGTGTCATTTGGTCCCCGTTGCTGGCTTTCATGCTACATGTGGCTGAAACTGGAGGGATATCTGCCGCTTTCGGACCGTGCGGGTCTTCGTTAAAGAAGTTAGAAATACCTGAGGTCTCAATGGCCGACAAATCTGTTAACACTGTTTCAGGGGCGTGGCTCCGCTCATGCTTTTCTGCGCCTTCATGGGTGGAGCCGTTCACATCAGAGTACTTAATATCGCGGATGGCGGAATATGGAAACCATTGGACAGGGCAGTCATCAATTTGTTTCGATTAACTCTTCTTGGATGAACTGAGGCAGAGGGGAGGCTGGATCCAAGGGTGGGTTTCCTGGTTATCTGCTTTGGAGAACTGAGCTTCGGCTAAGTGTGAACCGAGGACTGGGCCTGGCTTCTTAGGGTCCCTGGCATGAAGGACCTCATTTAACAAGGTGACGTCATTTCGGGTTGTTGCATTACTATCTTCTGTTCCTTGCGTGACTGTGTTGCTTCCGAGCGGGGCCTGAGCTGCATTGCCCTGGGTAACTGGACTCCCGGTCTGTTGGGACTCACTTCCGCTTGATAGTTGCTTGGTTTCTGAAGGAGCTGAGGCTAACAATGTTTTTCTTTCCTCTGGGATATCAGCGGTGTATAGTTCTCGTTGTATCTTGGGTTCTGGAGTAGTCTGGACATAGCTCGACCGAGAGCTGCGTGCCGTGGCGGGCTTGGGGTACTGGGTGCCAGCCTGGTCGTGATTGCTAGGCAACGGAAGTCCACAGCGAGGTGTTAATTGACGATGCAAATTTTCAGCGTTTTCTGGCTTTTGTTTGGAAAACAGAACCGCTTCGCTTGAAAGGATTTCGACACTTGTTTGTGGTTTAATTGTGACATTTCTACGTTGCAAAGCTTGTCTCGGACGAGAAGCTGTTTGGTCATCCATATTTTGCTGCAATTGTGCGACGAAATCTTCATCGTACAGATCGTCATCGAGTGCTGCTAAGCGCTGATCGCGGCGATTTTTGCTGTGGAAAGTTACGATAATTGTCCCGTGGCTGATTGTAATTCGGTGGATAATTTGGGCCTTGGGAGCGAAATCGTTGTTGCGGTTGCGGGGCTCGTGGACCATTATTTCTTCGTTCAGGACAGCTTGCTTGGAAATGACCACTGCAACCACAAGTGAAACATAATGGTTGTCCATCTCTGGTCCTTTGACGTGGTAGTTCTTCGCGCTGGCCTTGATTTCGCCGTGCCAGACCACGTATGCGGGCGTCAAAGTGGCGATCCAGCGACTGGATTTTGTCCAACAAAAGTTTCCTTAGTTCTTGGAACTCGCTTTTTCCGCGGTAGGTAGCACCGGAATGTTCGTTTTGAGGGCTAGCAAGAGCGGCAATCGAGGACTGTCCATTGTTTATGGTTGTTGGCGAAACGAACTTAGGTTTCGGTGATTCTGCCATTATTTCAGGTTTTCCGAGGGCAGCGCTCAAATTGGACAGCAAGGCGTTATTTTGTTCGATCACAGTCATCAGCTTTTTATCGTCTGCAGCAGGGGCATTCGGCGTACGGAAATTGTCGCCTCCAGTCAATAAAGACTTCACAGTTTGTGACAAGTTGTTCAATTGAGCGGTGATGCTGGTTGCGGAGCAGTTATTCATAGTGTTCTCAACAGAGCAAGCTAATCGTGCCATTTCTTCCGCCTCGCGAAAAGATCTCGGCTGTTTTAATAGGACTGCTTTTCGGATTTCACTTCGTAGTCCCTGTACGAAATAGCACATTTTTTCGGCGTCGGTGATATTGAGGCGACGAAACGTATTAGTTAGCTCAGTTAAGTAAGCGTCGAGCGGTTCTAATTCTCCTTGCTGGCGAGTGGTCACGGCCTGCCAAGTAATCCAGCTCTGGTTGTCATTGGAAAATCGCTCTTTCAAGGCGTCTCGCAATTGCCCAAACGTTGCTTTGCGGTCAGTAGTATATGTTAGGGACTCTGGGGCACTTCCCATTTTCAGTGTGTTTTTGTCGTTAATTTGATGTAATATCGTATAATTATAGACGATTCGTCTATAATTATTCACTCAGGGTGTACTTTTCAAGATCTAGTGTGTTTTGTCGTTAATTTTTTAATTTATGAAAAACCCATCATTATAATTTAGTGATGTCGTCACTCGGTATATATTTTAATCGATACTCATTGTTAACACAGCACAGTTTGAGGAAAAAACTTCATCTTCTTCGCTTTCTTCAGGTATTGTAAGTGGTGAATTTGGCGGGTTAACATATATATCATGTACCGTAACTTGAAATGAAACTTCTTCTTTGCTGATATAAATACTATCGATTATCAGAGCCAATTTGACTTTTTCTAGCTTTCTCATTGCGATTCTTGTTAAAATTTTATCCCTTTGTTTTGAATATTTGAGTAGTTTAACATTAAACATTTCAGATCTTATTGAACCCCCAGTAATTCTTGTACCCATACCTTCAAACTGAAAACCATAAAAAATACCTTTTATTTTATTAGCTATTTTTTCACCATAAACACCTTTTAAATGTCGCCTACAAATGTCTCTAATAAAAACCATACAATCAACAAACTTTTCTTCTTCTTCCGTTGACATTCGACTTCGTCCTTCTTCACCGTATAAGCGAACAGGAATGGTGTAACCAAGTAGTTTACTACTTTCGTTTTGACTATATGTCTCTTTTACACCTAAAATTGTAAGAAATGGTTAATCGATTACTAGCGGACCTTTATTGGTGTCAATTTTAATTATTTCAAAACCGGTTTTGATGTTTTTCACCGGTTTATGGAAAATAATATTTGATGAATATTCTAAAACTTTTGAAGGATTCATATTTGCTATATTACCATATTTATTTTTTAAGACGATTTTTTTCATTTCTAGTAAAAGAAATGAAAAATAAACAGATATTTAATCTTCTTCATCATCGCTTTCTTGTATCGTTAATAACGATTCTCGTTGAGGTAACGGTTTGAAATATACCTCATGAGCCTTTACTTGAATTGAAACAACGTTTTCACCAATATAAATGCTATCAATTATCAAAGCCATTTTGACATGACAATATGAATTAAGATAATCGAACGGTTTGACTCGATTGTTTCCTTTTGTTCTGAATAGCGTTAAAAATTTATCAGACTTTTCTGAATAATTGAGTTTAGCATATAATACTGGCGGTTCACTGTCCTTGTAATATAAAAGGTGTTTTAATCTATCAGCTATCTCTACACCACAAGCCTCTTCTAAGTGCTTGTAACAAAGTTCTTCAAAATTTTCCAAAGAAATATAAAACTCATTTTCTTCCGGTGTCGGTTCATCGTCTTTGGACCATAAACAAACCGGAATAGAATAACCAAGTAGCTCACGAGTTCCGTCTTCTTTTTGTCTTTTATGGGTCACACCAAAACTGAAAAGAAACGGTGTTTCAATGACTAAAGGACCTTTTTTATTATCACCATAATCGACTTGAATTTTAATCCTTTGATAATTGTAAAAACCGCTTTTTATCGGTTTGTTGAAAATAATATCTTCATTACGAACATCTGAAAGACTTGTCAGTTGCATGTTGTTATAATTACATATTTATTTCCTTAAGACCATTTTTTCATTTCTAGTAAAAGAAATGAAAAATATTCAAGCTTCATTCCTACCTGCAATCCTTGCAACAGCGTTTGTTTTTCCCATGAATGCAGATACCGTTTCCACCGCATTCTTTACAAGAATATTTTACACGGTTGTGTTCACAAATCTGTTTTCCCGAGCACTCCTTGCAATAGTATTTGTTATTCCGATGAATACAGATTCCGTTTCCACCGCAATCTTTACAAACATGCCGTTGTCTACCATGTTCGCAAATCCTTGATCCCGAACACTCCTTACAACTGTATTTATTTTTACCGTGTGGGCAAAGTTGTATTCCAGCTTTTGGTGGCTTCGTAGGTTCTTGTTGTTCAAGAGCTTGTAAAGCTTCGATCAGTTCGGCTTTCCGCATCAGATGCCATCCTTTAATTTTCTGCTTTTTTGCCATAGCTTTGAGATCTTTTACCGTAACTTTAGGTTTCGATTCTTGCTTTTCCATTCCTCTATAAAGTACTTTTTATTTTTAAGACCACCACAACAGTGATTTGATTAACAAGCGCTTTCGAGTCGTTTGTTTATCACGACGTTTCCGAGAAATCGGTCTTAATTTATTCATCTTTTCCGAGAATTGCATCGCATTAGCATACGTGTTCATCGATGTGTGAAACCTTCTAATGTGCATGCGCAGTCACGCGTGAAACGCGCGCGTGACACTTGACACGTACCACATGTGTGAGCGCGATAACTTCTACCTATATATATAGGTCGATCGAACTATATATATTATTAAGTCTGTAATTTGGTAGAACTCAGGGGGGAGACGGTTGGCCACTGTCAGAACCCTGCTTACGGTTCATGCAATGTCAGACCCACGGGGTAGTAGTGTAGTTGCGTCAGTTGACTACGCTCTGGTGAACCAGCCTCGGCCCAACTGATAACAGGGGGGTGCTCAAAGATCTCTTCGGAGAACTTAACCTCACCCAGAGGTATAAAATGGGTGACAACCGCTTTGTCAGCGGGAAAGTCCTCACTTCGGTGAGGCGAAAGTCCTCACTTCGGTGAGGCAAAAGTCCTCACTTCGGTGAGGCACAGAAA
Organism: Cladopsammia gracilis; assembly: GCA_022457155.1. Lineage (NCBI taxonomy): Eukaryota > Metazoa > Cnidaria > Anthozoa > Scleractinia > Dendrophylliidae > Cladopsammia > Cladopsammia gracilis. Next base: position 124,841 of record JAJGOT010000971.1, read on the forward strand.
CAGCCAACCGAGCACCCCCCGACCAGGGTTTTGCAATTTTTTATGAAGTGTCACGCAACTATGAACTTTTCCTCATATCTTTTTTCAACACGGCTATTTATTGTTGGACAAAGATCAATTATAACATCATCAATCAACCTCATATCGCTCACAAACGAATCGTGGTTAAAATGTTTTCCTCGCAGACAAGAACGTAAGTCAACCAAAACTTTCTGATATGTTGTATGTGCGAATTTACTCATTTCAATCCTTCGATTATAATTTTTATAATCGGTAAACGTTTTTATTAACAAACCCGCGCCGGAGATAACCCCTAGTATAACTGGATTTAGTGTAACTCCGCCGGCGATTGTACCGGCTGTGATAAGAGATGAACTACTCAGTTTACAGAATAGATTCATCCGCTTGAGACGTTTAAAAGTCTTTTTGTAACACCACCACTTCTTGTGATAAAATCTGTAAAGAGCCTTGATCTCCGACAATCTCGTCTCATCGATCGATGTATCGATGTGATTAAATGTGAAAATATCTTGTTTGTGTTTCATATTTTAAAATTATAATAATAAAATGATTGCATCTTTCTAATTTATTATACGTAGCGTATAATAAATTTTAATTCGTGTATAGTCGTCTAAGTCGTCTCAATCCACAGACTTACCAAACATTTATCGATGGTAGTGCCTTGTAAACTTTGTACTCTCACACTAAATTCATCACATTCTACCAGAGCGATATCGCTAGTCAAGTGACAGACCTGTTTCTTACCACCTTCTCCCCTTCCTATTATATTGTTTATCATCACGGCAATAGGATGGTATGTTTCGAGCGTATCGAGAATGTTAACGCAACATTTTACAATTTTACTCTTAACCGGAACCATAACTTCTGGTTCTCCTAAAAATAGAGCAAATGTCTGGTTCGCAGTTCTATTGTAAATACCGTTAATTACAAACGCACCACCGCTGGGACTTGGCGAATTGATAATTGCGTGATTGTTCATGTCTAAATCGGTTTGCATAACCATTTTCCTACTTTCCAAAATATAAGGAGTGTCGTAAACACTGGCCGGTACATCTGAGCGGTGTCCTTTTATTCCGTATATCACTAGATAGGCTTGAGCTTGTGAAGCTGATGTTGGCGAACCGCTACATTTTAAATCGACCATAATATATTCCGGTGGTGAAATATGCGATTTATGTAAATTGATAATGCTTCTGGTGTAATTCGTAAAGTTTTTTGTCGATTGTTTATTTATATTGAGAGACGTCGATTCAACATCGACGCTAACACCTCTCATCGTAGGCGGGATAAATTCAATACAAACGGTATATTCTCCCTCTGGTAATTTATACATATTAAAACCGATTCTTGATGCGTAGCTATTTAACGGGTGTTTGTGTAATAAAAGACTGTAGACTTTTTTGTTTAACGTATGCGGCGACTCCACCAAATCGACTATACCGGTGACGGTTATATCATGTTCTGAACTTGATTGATTCACATCTTCCATTATGTACCTAAAATCATCTTTCAGCGCTGTCGAGGTGGTGATATGCGATTCGTCAACATATTTTTTGAGCTTCTCTTCTGATTCTATCATGTGAATTACCACATTCGATATCTTGAGATCAAGATTTTTATCAGCGCCGTCCACATAAGATTTATTACATGCGTCGGAACTATTTTGCGGATCTTCTAAATTTGTAATCTTATGGTTTGACATATTGAAATCTTCACTGGGCGGATTACTCAATTTACCGGCGATCAGGTGATCCACGTATCTTTTATTGGCCCCTTGGTCGGCGACCGTCGGGTCCTTTACATTATAAACCGTATTGTTTCCCATATCTAGCCCGCTTTCCATCGGAAACGTCTCTTTGCGGGATAAGAAAATATTTTTGACATCGTTGTAAGAGACAAGATTGTTATAATTTGCTCCTAAATCGTGATAAGTCTGTTGTTTCGAATGGACAACATTGAAACGTTGTTTTAGATCGATATCCTTCACGACCTCATGCGTAGGTTCAGGAGCGTTAGGATGAAATTTTTTCAGAGTCACCATATTGACAGCGCATAAATCGTTATCTTCGTCCGTGTCCATATTGGTGATTAGTTTTCTGTTCATATCGATCTCTCCGGGAAGAATCAATCTGTTTCCTCGAAGATCTAAATCACCGGTCATATGCGTACTTCCATCCAAGTTCAGAAAGTGTGTTTTAGCGGTACCCCAGTTCGTTACATCCTTTAAATTTACCGGTTCACCGACATTCACCAATCTTTTGTTTTGAATATCGTAATCACCCGAAGACGTTAATTTAAAACCGACACCTGGTAATCCTTGCGGCCCTTGTTTTCCTCCTGTAGTTATGCAACTAGTTATGTTGTCTGATAATAGTCCATTTGAATAGCTCATTTTAGATTATATTTTCATTAAAATTTTTTAATATTCTTTTCTTTGGTTTGTCAATATATAAAAAAGAATATGGGTCTCTAGTAGCCATTTCATATTGATTTTTATCAACATTATTTTCACGACAAAACATAGAAATTTCGTTATTACTTGGAAATTCGAAAATACAAAAATGTGAACAGTTTAGACGTATATCTTTTGGTGTTTTATAATAACTTTGTGAAAGATAAATAACGCTACAATTTTTATGTCTGCCATTGATAAAATAATCAATCAACGGATCTTGGTTCTTTTCACAAACAAAATCATCGAATATAACTATTTTTTGGTTCTCGTCCGTTAATTCAGAAACCGGTATAATATAATCGCTACTTGGTTCTATAACATCAAAACCTGCTTCTTCACTAATCGGTTTAAATTCTCTTAATAAGAACTGATATTTAGATTGATCTAAATTTTTCGCATACAGATAAGCCTTGTCAAAAAACAATAAACGA
>JAJGOT010000974.1:0-126416 GCA_022457155.1 Cladopsammia gracilis
AACGTGCCCATAATTACATACCCCCTTAACAAATCATGACGCAGACAACAAATTCTGGAGTATTGCCGTAGTTGGCCGTTACACTTTATTTCACACGTATGCCGTCAAAATGACTCACAGCTAAATATGTTACAGAAAATAAATAAATGAAGCAAAATAACTGGAGAATTGAGAGCGCATCACAAAAGATACTCGGAGGCCAGGAAAAACCTACTTAAAAAACCCGAAACTCAACGGGAAAAAATTGTAGGAAACCTGGGTAGGAACCAAGCTCAAAACTCCGGCGACCCTTCCTACGGGGCCACTGATAATTTAAATTTAATTATCGCAGGAAAAAACTGGTGGATAATGTTCAAATAAAGTTCAGCGGTGGAAAAGACTAATCAAAACAAACAAGAAAAATTTGACTAGGGTAAACCGTCAGTGTAACGACCGAGAACTGACTCGCATACTAAAGAACCAACTATTTATACACATACTTCCACGGGCATAGCAAATGCACGTGCATGCAAATAACTTACATCGGTATAAAACATGCCTACATCCAACAGATAACAAAAATCGTAATTAACAGCTCTAACAATAGCGAACAGAAATCAATTCTCTTCTAATGCGATGCAACCGAAAAGAATTTTCAATTTGTTTGCTGTAGAGGCAGTGTCTACGTCGCACTTATCTGAAACCAAAATGCGTTTGTTATAGCGGCTCTGTCTTTTTTAGCTGCTTTACTTCGTTGTATTTGGTAAGTTAATGTTTGTAAGATGGAAAAAAATAAATTGTTTGTCATAACTTATGAGTCATTTGTTGGCTCCTAGGAGAAAAATTACGGAGCCTCTTCGTAATATTTCAGGCATTTTCGGTTTTAGCCATCGCACTTCGTGAATAGTCTTCGTAAATGCATACTGATGAGATTGTCCCACCGAAATGGCAAAATGTCGCTAAGCTTATTTCAACGTTATATCGCAAATGGCACAAAATATACAAATTAGTTGGATAAAAAGATCCTATAGTACAAAATAAAAATAGAAGATTAGAGATAAAGGGCAGGATGGTAAGGATTGAGGTGGATTACAGTTTAGCTTGAAAGAAAGTTGCCTTTGTTTGCAAGAGAGGCAGTGTCAATCGTGACATTTATCTGAAAGAAGAATGCGTACGTTATAACGGCTCAGTCTATTTTGAGCTGCTTTACTTCATTCCATTTGCTTAGTCAATGTTTTGTAAGACAGAAATCTAAACGGTTTGCATGTCATAACTTTTGAGTAAATTGTTGGCTCCCAGGAGAAAAATTACGGGGCCTCTTCGTCAATATTTCGGGCATTTTCGGTTTTAGCCATCGCACTTCGTGAATACTCGTCGTAAATGCATACTGATGAGATTGTCCCACCGAAATGGCAAAATGTCGCTAAGCTTATTTCAACGTTATATCGCAAATGGCACAAAATATACAAATTAGTTGGATAAAAAGATCCTATAGAACAAAATAAAAATAGAAGATTAGAGATAAAGGGCAGGATGGTAAGGATTGAGGTGGATTACAGTTTAGATGGAAATCAAAGTTGCCTTGTTTGCTGGAGAGGCAGTGTCAATCAGAACATTTATCTGAAACCAGAATGCGTACGTTATAACGGCTCAGTCTATTTGGAGCTGCTTTACTTCGTTCCATTTGCTTAGTCAATGTTTGTAAGATAAAAAGCTAAAAGGTTTGCTTGTGATAACTTATGGGTCATTTGTTGGCTCCTTGGCGAAAAATTACGGAGCCTCCGGCAATTTTTCGTTAATTTTTCGGTTTTAGCCTCGCACTTCGTGAATACTCGTCGTAAATGCATATTGATGACAATGTCCCGCCGAAATGGCAAAATGTCGCTTAGCTTATTTCCACTATATATCGCCAAATGGCACAAAATATACAAGTTAGTTGGATAAAAAGATCCTATGGTACAAAATAAAAGTAGTAGTTTGGAGATAAAGCGCAGGATTGCAAGGATTCAAGAGGATTACAGTTTAGCTGGAAATCAAGGTTTTCTTTGTTTGCTGGAGAGGCAGTGTCAATCGTGACATTTATCTGAAACCAGAATGCGTACGTTATAACGGCTCAGTCTATTTTGAGCTGCTTTACTTCATTCCATTTGCTTAGTCAATGTTTTGTAAGATAGAAAGCTAAACGGTTTGCATGTCATAACTTATGAGTAAATTGTTGGCTCCCAGGAGAAAAATTACGGAGCCTCTTCGTCCATGTTTCGTTAATTTTCGGTTTTAGCCTCGCACTTCCTGAATACTCTTTGTAAATACATAGTAATGACACTGTTCCGCCGTAGTGGCAAGTTGTGGCTAAGCTTATTTCCACTTTACATCGCCAAATTGCACAAAATATACAACTTGGTTGGATAAAAAGATTCCATAGTACAAAATAAAAGTACTCTTTTAGGTCTCAGAAAATATGTTTTTTCCTAGCCATTTTCAATGATGTCATAATGACGTCACAATGAGACATCGACACTGTCAATCTACTAACCTTATAATTTTGTACTATCTGCTAAATTTGAAGTCTAAAGCGGTAATACTTTAGGAGTTATGATGGGGTGTGTTTTAAGACATATCAGTGTCCGTACATGAAGCTGGTCATCACAGCAGGGATAAGCCATGGAGCGGTAGTACACGCTCTTTTGTGCTCCGCATTTGTACTCTATTTAGACCTTTTTAAGACTATGCACGACAAACCAACTATCAGAACTATGACATAAGGACCTAGTGCTACTCTAGGAAACTATTTTCCCAACCGAAAGTGTTTGCTTTTGCTAGTCAGCAGTTTATCTTTAGATATTTAACCCTCCCCTCAAGAAATCACTTTATGGCTTTTAGAGACAAAGGACGAGGGTTTATCTATACTTTTATGATAGATGTAGTTGATACAGCAGGAAAGGAACACTTTGGTGTAAGTTTTGCGTGAATTCATCATTGTGCTCAGGAGTAATTAATAACTAATAATTAATTAGCTGCAAATTTCAGCCGTTAATAACATCGTCAGATCTTGTGTTTATGGCAGTGTTTATATCAATCGAGTTAGATCCCAAAGTGATCTAACCGTTTGGCTAAAGTCAAGGAAACAGCTTTTAAAACGTGCGAGTTATTAACAGTTGAATTTTGTCCAATATGGCGGACCCAAAAGTGCGTCAAACATGCAAACGAGGCTATACTTTGAACGTAATATCTCTGACGGGATTTTATCACACTTCGTCAAATTCGCAGGATATATACAACGACTTTAATAGTATTTGCCAATACACTCGACGTTATTATCGGCTCAACGGTTTGTTTCTAGCCTTGTTTACAAGTTTTTCAAACATGGACACGAGGCTGCAATTTGATCGTTAATATCTCTGAGGGATTACATCAAACAAATTCAAATTTGCAGGATATATAGCATGACTTTAATACTATCTGCAAATACACTCGGTTTTAATATCGGCTCAACCTTATGCTTCTAGTTCAAAACCTCGTACACATGCAAAAACACCTCAACAGAAGCTAATATAATATAATATAATATGACATGATATGATATGATATAATATGACATGACATGACATGACATGACATGACATGATATGATATGATATGATATGATATGATATGATATGATATGAGATATGATATGATATAATATAATATAATATCATGCTTATAATGGTGACCAAGCAGCGAAGGATATCTTGAAGGTAAAAAGACAGAGTACCGTACAACAAGGACAAAGACATTAACTGGAACACGTTTCGCTCCGATTATCGCCACTGTGCAGTTCTTTACCAAGCAGCGGATGCTTTGGGCCTTGAAATGCTACAAAGGTGCGCCTAACGGGCCTTGGGGTGCATGTCCTGGATCTCTCAGCAACGAGATATTGATGACCTAGCCTCGAGGGTGCTACAAAGGTGCGCCAAACGGGCCTTGGGGTGCATGTCGATGATCTCTCAGCAATGAGAGATTACCAAGCCTCAAGAGCCCTTGACACTGAGACATTATATGGAATGTACAAGTTAACGCTAGCCTGTGCGCCAGAAAAGTTTCACTTAAAGGAAGATCAAACAGGTGGCGATGCAGATAAGGACATTGAGAGAGTCGAGGATGAGAATAAGTCCAGGAAAAGAAAAGCCACACCAACAGACAGTGAGAGCGACTACGAACCTGTAAAGAAGGCAAAGGAGAAAACAGCAAGTGCCCTTACAACAGACAGCGAGAGCGATTTCCAAGCGCCCGTAAAGAAAACGAAAAAGAAAACAGCAAGTCCCCTGAGGAGCGATGACGAAGCGCCCGTAAAGAAAACGAGAAAGGAAAGCAGCAAGTCCCCTGAAGAGCGACAGCGAGCAGAAGAAAAGAAGCCATCATAACGAGAGGATGTGTAGGATAACAGGCTGCTTCTTCTACGGCTACAACCTTCAACGTCATATACAAATGCACGTCAGAAAGGGCGGCATAGAAGAGGAAGACATTCCCCGTTTGATGTAGCTCATTTGAGGCCAGGACGACGATTTTGAGATCCAGTGTGCTAAAAAGGAAGATTTTGCCAAAACTTTCTCCGCACGGCCCCAAACGTGCTTTTCGTGCACTTTTCATAGAAATACACTCTTTTCGCTTTTCGGCCATGATTTGAGGCCAGTACGTCGATTTTGAGATCTGGTGAACTCAAAAGTGAGATTTTGCCAAAACTTGCTCCGCACGGCCCGAAACGCACGTTTTGTGCATTTTTCATAGAAATGCACTGTTTCGCGTTCTGGCGATGATTTGAGACCAAAACGACGATTTAGAGATCTGGTGAGCTCAAAAGTGAGATTTTGGCGAAACTTGCTCCGCACGGCCCGAAACGTACGTTTTGTGCATTTTTCATAGAAAAGCACTGTTTTCGCTTTTTTGCGATGATTTGAGGCCAGTACGACAATTTTAAGATCTGGTGTGCTAAAAAGTGAGATTTTGCCAAAACTTGCTCCGCACGGCCCGAAACGCACGTTTTGTGCATTTTTCATAGAAATGCACTGTTTCGCGTTCTGGCGATGATTTGAGACCAAAACGACGATTTAGAGATCTGGTGAGCTCAAAAGTGAGATTTTGGCAAAACTTTCTCCGCATGGCCCAAAACGTGCAATTTGTGCACTTTTAATAGAAATGCACTGTCTTCGCTTTTTGGTCATGATTTCAGGCGAGTGCGACGATTTTGAGCTCTAGTGAACTCAAAAGTGATATTTTGCCAAAACTTGCTTCGAACGGCGCGAAACGTACGTTTTGTGCATTTTTCATAGAAATACACTGCTTTCGCGTTTTGGCGATGATTTGAGGCCAGTGCGACGATTTTGAGATCGGGTGTGCCCAAAGTAAGATTTTGCCAAAACTTGCTCCGCACGGCCCCAAACGTGCGTTTTGTGCACTTTTCATAGAAATGCACTGTTTTAGCTTTTTTGCGATGATTTGAGGTCAGGACGACGATTTTGAGATCTGGTGAGCTCAAATGTGAGATTTTGCCAAAACTTGCTCCGCACTGCCCGAAACGCACGTGTTGTGCATTTTTCATAGAAATGCACTGTTTTAGCTTTTTTGCGATGATTTGAGGTCAGGACGACGATTTTGAGATCTGGTGAGCTCAAAAGTGAGATTTTGCCAAAACTTGCTCCGCACGGCCCGAAACACACGTTTTGTGCATTTTTCATAGAAATGCACTGTTTTCCGCGTTTTGGCAATCATTTGAGACCAAAACGACGATTTAGAGATCTGGTGAGCTCAAAAGTGAGATTTTGGCAAAACTTTCTCCGCATGGCCCAAAACGTGCAATTTGCGCACTTTTAATAGAAATGCACTGTCTTCGCTTTTTGGTCATGATTTCAGGCCACTGCGACGATTTTGAGCTCTGGTGAGCTCAAAAGTGACATTTTGCCAAAACTTGCTCCGCACTGTCCAAAACGCACGTTTTGTGCATTTTTCATAGAAATGCACTATTTTGAGTTTTGGCGATGATTTTACACCAGAACGACGATTTTGAGATCTGGTGAGCTCAAAAGTGAGATTTTGGCAAAACGGGCTCCGCACTGTCCGAAACGCACGTTTTGTGCATTTTTCATAGAAATGCTCTGTTTTTAGCTTTTTTGCGATGATTTGAGGTCAGGACGACGATTTTGAGATCTGGTGAGCTCAAAAGTGACATTTTGCCAAAACTTGCTCCGCACGGTCCAAAACGCACGTTTTGTGCATTTTTCATAGAAATGCACTATTTTGAGTTTTGGCGATGATTTTACACCAGAACGACGATTTTGAGATCTGGTGAGCTCAAAAGTGAGATTTTGGCAAAACGGGCTCCGCACTGTCCGAAACGCACGTTTTGTGCATTTTTCATAGAAATGCTCTGTTTTTAGCTTTTTTGCGATGATTTGAGGTCAGGACGACGATTTTGAGATCTGGTGAGCTCAAAAGTGAGATTTTGGCAAAACGTGCTCCGCACGGTCCGAAACGCACGTTTTGTGCATTTTCCATAGAAATGCTCTGTTTTAGCTTTTTTGCGATGATTTGAGGTCAGGACGACCATTTTGAGATCTGGTGAGCTCAAAAGTGAGATTTTGCCAAAACTTGCTCCGCACGGCCCGAAACGCACGTTTTCTGCATTTTTGATAGAAATGCACTGTTTTAGCTTTTTTTGCGATGATTTGAGGTCAGGACGACGATTTTGAGATCTGGTGAGCTCAAAAGTGAGATTTTGCCAAAACTTGCTCCGCACGGCCCGAAACGTACGTTTTAGTGCATTTTTCATAGAAATGCAGTGTTTTCGCTTTTTGGCGATGATTTGAGACCAGTTCGACGATTTTGAGATCTGGTGAGTTCAAAAGTGAGATTTTGCCAAAACTTGCTCCGCACGGCCTGAAACGATCGTTTTGTGCATTTTTCATAGAAATGCACTATTTTGCGTATTGGCGATGATTTAACACCAGAACGACGATTTTGAGATCGGGTGAGCTCAAAGGTGAGATTTTGGCAAAACGTGCTCCGCACGGTCCGAAAAGCATGTTTTGTGCATTTTTCATAGAAATGCTCTGTTTTAGCTTTTTTGCCATGATTTAGGGTCAGGACGACGATTTTGACATCTGGTGAGCTCAAAAGTGAGATTTTGGCGAAACTCGCTCCGCACGGCCCGAAACGTACGTTTTGTGCATTTTTCATAGAAATGCACTGTTTTCGCTTTTTGGCTATGATTTGAGACCAGTTCGACGATTTTGAGATCTGGTGAGTTAAAAAGTGAGATTTTGCCAAAACTTGCTCCGCACGGCCCGAAACAATCGTTTTGTGCATTTTTCATAGAAATGCACTATTTTGCGTTTTGGCGATGATTTTACACCAGAACGACGATTTTGAGATCTGGTGAGCTCAAAAGTGAGATTTTGGCAAAACGTGCTCCGCACGGTCTGAAAAGCACGTTTTGTGCATTTTTCATAGAAATGCACTGTTTTGCGTTTTGGCGATGATTTGACACAAGAACGACGATTTTGAGATCTGTTAAGCTCAAAAGTGAGATTTTGGCGAAACTTGCTACGCACGGCCCGAAACGTACGTTTTGTGCATTTTTCATAGAAATGCACTGTTTTCGCTTTTTGGCTATGATTTGAGACCAGTTCCACGATTTTGAGATCTGGTGAGCTCAAAAGTGAGATTTTGCCAAAACTTGCTCCGCACGGCCCGAAACGCACGTTTTGTGCATTTTTCATAGAAATGCACTGTTTTAGCTTTTTTGCGAAGATTTGAGGTCAGGACGACGATTTAGAGATCTGGTGAGCTCAAAAGTGAGATTTTGGGAAAACTTTCTCCGCATGGCCCAAAACGTGCAATTTGTGCACTTTTAATAGAAATCCACTGTCTTCGCTTTTTGGTCATGATTTCAGGCCACTGCGACGATTTTGAGCTCTGGTGAACTCAAATGTGAGATTTTGGTAAAACGTGCTCCGCACGGTCCCAAACGCACGTTTTGTGCATTTTTCATAGAAATGCTCTGTTTTAGCTTTTTTGCGATAATTTGAGGTCAGGACGACCATTTTGAGATCTGGTGAGCTCAAAAGTGACATTTTGCCAAAACTTGCTCCGCACGGCCCGAAACGCACGTTTTGTGCATTTTTCATAGAAACGCACTATTTTGCGTTTTGGCGATGATTTTACACCAGAACGAAGATTTTGAGATCTGGTGAGCTCAAAAGTGAGATTTTGGCAAAACGTGCTCTGCACGGTCTGAAAAGCACGTTTTGCGCATTTTTCATAGAAATGCTCTGTTTTAGCTTTTTTGCGATAATTTGAGGTCAGGACGACCATTTTGAGATCTGGTGAGCTCAAAAGTGACATTTTGCGAAAACTTGCTCCGCACGGCCCGAAACGCACGTTTTCTGCATTTTTCATAGAAATGCATTGTTTTGCGTTTTGGCGATGATTTGACACCAGAACGACGATTTTGAGATGTGGTGAGTTCAAAAGTGAGATTTTGGCGAAACTCGCTCCGCACGGCCCGAAACGTACGTTTTGTGCATTTTTCATAGAAATGCACTGTTTTCGCTTTTTGGCTATGATTTGAGACCAGTTCCACGATTTTGAGATCTGGTTACCTCAAAAGTGAAATTTTGCCAAAACTTGCTCCGCACGGCTCAAAACGCACGTCTTGTGCACTTTTCATAGAAATGCAGTGTTTTCGCTTTTTGGCGATGATTTGAGACCAGTTCGACGATTTTGAGATCTGGTGAGCTCAAAAGTGAGATTTTGCCAAAACTTGCTCCGCACGGCCCGAAACGCACGTTTTGTGCATTTTTCATAGAAATGCACTGTTTTAGCTTTGTTGCGATGATTTGAGGTCAGGACGACGATTTTGAGATCTTTTTTTTTTTTTTTTTTTTAATTTATTTATTTATTTTTACAAAGACGATTACATACAAGAGAGGATTACATACAAAATTAAATCCTTACGTCCTTCACATTAACATGACATGTAAACAGTACTGAAAATAAAAGAAAGTGACAATGTAGACTATTATCTAAATGAAATCTTGCCATTTTGTACAACAGCGATGGAAGTTATTAGCACGAACAGCAATGTATTTTTCTAATTTAATTTTGTTCCTAACCACAATGAGAAAATCCGCAAAAAGATATTTACTATTGTTGGTGGCGCAGTTAAATAAAAACTGCTTAGCGATAAGAATTAGATGATTGAGAGTCTCCGACACGTTGTCCAAGACACCATAGATTATTTCTGTTTTTTTAAGCTCGACATGTTTTTTGCACATGGAGTTATACCAATAAGTAAATTCCTGCCAAAAGGCTCTAGCCAGGGGGCAGTCAACAAAAAGGTGAAGGATAGTTTGCTTTATTGTTTGACAAAAGGGACAAGATGGAGAATTGACCTTTTTCATTTTGTAGAGAAGACTATTAGTAGGTAGTATATTATGTATTAATTTGTATTGAAACATGGAGAGCTTCACTTCTTTAGTAACGTAAAACGGGAGTGAGTATACTTTTTGTCGTTCTGTTTTATTAAAACCTAAATCAGATAATCTTTTTTCAGCTGTTGGCAGAGGAAGCTTTTGATTGTTGGTTAGCATCTTATATATGGTTTTGCATGTCAAGGTTTCAATATCAATTGCAGGAGTTGAAGATGACTCATTAGGTCTTATTTTAAGCAAATCTTTCCACTTACGAGGAATTGCAGATAAAAGACCATAATATTGTAAAAAGTTGCACTCAACATGGAATTTCTGTTGAAAATGGGGGAAGGAGAGAAAGCAATTCTTATGCTTATCTATGAGGTCAGATAACTTCCAGATGCCTTTTTGATGCCAATTTCTAAAGTACACAGAGGATTGATCTATTTTAATATTCTTGTTATACCATATAATTTGATTTAAGACGTCATCTTTCGTTTCAGGATTTTTGCTAGTTAGCTCTTGCCAGTAAATGATCACATCCTTATAAAACTTTGGTATCGAATTTTCTAATTTTACGCAATTAATATCATAATTGGGGTAATAAATACGCGTTCCTCCTACACTAGCAAGTAGGGATGTTGGAATAGCTTTCCACTGGGCATTATCATCTGAATATAGTCGTTTTATCCAGCATAACTTTAACGCTTTATCGAACACAGAGAAGTCTATCATGTTAAGTCCTCCTTCTTCTTTGTTTTTTATAATTGTCGTTTTTTTTTATTTTAGGTGGTTTGTATCTCCATATGAAACTAAAAATTATCTTATTTACTTCTTCCGTGAAGGAAAGAGGCGTCTCGATTACGCTACAGATAAAAGTTAGTTTTGATAGCGCAAGTGTTTTGACTATATTTATTTTTCCAAACGTGGAAATGTCTCTTGCCGACCAAATATTTAGCACTTTCTTTAGAGGGCCAAGTTTGTCATAAAAATTTTTTTTAATTGCGAGATCTTCGTTATATGAGAAAAATACTCCTAAAGCATATATCGGTTCTTCACTGATCTGAAGATCTAAGATCTTGTCTTTGCGTCGACGTGATGATCCTAAATATAAGAGCTCTGATTTCGATTGGTTTATCCGAAGGCCAGATGCTTTTTCAAATATATCGAGTAGGTTAAAAAGATTATATATCGACTTATCGTCTTTTACAAAAACAGTAGTGTCATCCGCATACTGGGAAAGTTTTATCGTTTTTTCCGGTTCAATGTCAATACCTTTTATTTCTGACGATTGTCTAATTGAATTTCCAAGAATTTCTATGCCTATGATAAAGAGAAGGCCAGATAAAGGGCATCCTTGCCTTACACCTCTAAAAAGCGGAAACTGTTCACTTGCAAAGCCATTATTGAGCACACAACTTGAGATGTCATTGTAGAATACTCTTATCCAATGACGAAGCTGCGGACCAAATTTAAAGACCTCTAAGCATTTTTGCAAGTACGTCCATTCTATGGAATCGAAAGCTTTTTCGAAATCTAGGAAAACAGCTGAGCCCGGAATGTTTTTTAGTTTTGTAAAAGACATTGTATCAGAAATTGTTCTTATACACTCTCCGATATATCTTCCTTTGACATAACCTGCTTGACACGGGTGAATAATTTTTGGCAATATTTTTTCTAGACGCATTGCAATGGCTTTTGTGGCAATTTTATAATCAGTGTTTAGCAATGTTATTGGTCTCCAGTTTTTCAAAAAAATTAAGTTTTTGTCTTTCTTGGGAATAAGAGAAATAATTCCGAGCTTTTGAGAGATTGATAAACTTCCTTTTTGAAAAGCATAGTTAAAACTCTCGACTAAGTATTTTCCAAGCAAGTGCCAAAAATGTCGATAAAATTCAATAGTAAACCCGTCAGATCCCGGTGTTTTATCATTTTTAAAATTTTTAATCGCTTTCACACATTCTTCTAACGTTAAAGATCCTTCGCATTGTTCTGATTCTTCCTTACTGAGCGTCGCAAGCCCTTCAGATTCAAAAAAGAAGGAAAACATCTCGTTGTTTGGATTGATATTTTTTGAGTTGTAAAGATTTTGATAAAAGTTTGCTTCTTCTTCAAGGATTAATTTGGGATCGGACAATGTGGAACCATTTTCTTTTGTAAGTGAGACGATATGTTTTTTCTTATAATTCCTCTTTTCCAGATTATAAAAATATTTATTATTTTTTTCTCCAAATTCGTACCACCTGGCTTTACTACGTACCATTGCTCCTTGCGTTTTGTTTGAAATGATTTTTGATAGTTTAGCTTTGACGCGGTCTATTTCAGTTTTGGTGGTTTCACTAAATTTGGCTCTCAGTTGTTCTTGCAAGTAACCAAATTGTCGTAAAAGTTCTTTTTCTTCATCTCGTTTTTCTCTAGCTTTTCTTTTTGCAAAAATAATTGTTGAAGCTCTGATTTCCATCTTTATCATTTCCCAAAATAGTCCTTTGTCCTCAAGGTCTTGATATTTTGCTATAAATTGCGGGATACTTTTAGTTATGTGTTCTGTGTAATCTTTGTCAGTAAGAAACGAGTTATTAAATTTCCAGAAGCCTGGTCCACGTTTTGTTTCTTTTTCTTCAGTAGTTAAAGATAGTTGGAGTGCTGAATGATCTGAAAATATATTTGAAACTATTTGGCAATCGGTAATCAGGTGTTGTATATTTTTTGAAGGAAAGAAATAATCTAGTCGGCATTTAATTTTGCAGGATGCATTATGCCAGGTGAAGCCAGGAATGCTCGGGTGCATTTGTCTCCATATGTCAACTAACTCAAAGGTGTTTGTGAATTCATTTATTTCTTCAATAACGGTTCTTTTGAGTTCGAAAGAGCGGCCTCCGCATTTGTCTATATCATTAAGAGCGCAATTTAGATCTCCGCCAAGTAACACCTTTTCGTTTACAAATTGATTAATTACTGAAGTGGACAGATCCCTAAGGAACTGAATTTGTTGTTTTTGGTCATTTGGTGCATAGATGTTTAAGAAAATAAATTTTGTGTCATCAACGATTACTTCTGCTGAAACGTATCTACCATTTTTGTCACTTATTACATTTTGGATCTCTACGTTCGATCGGGGTTTAAAAAGTATCATCACACCTCGACTGTGAGTTGAACCGTGACTTGCAACAACTTTGCCACCCCATTCGGATTCCCATAGATTAATAGTTTCTGCTGAAGAGTATGTTTCTTGGAGATATATGATGTCAGAATTTCGTTGATGAAGCCATCGAAATATCTGTCTTCTTTTTGAGGTTTTGTTCAGGCCTCTTACATTTAGTGATAAAATTTTAAGACTCATCATGAAAAAAAATTATGTATTCTAAAATCTACTGCGAACAATTCGCGGATTCTGTCATTCTGGAGAGGAACAAAGGGAAAAAAGCAGAATGCTATTCGACACAAAATTAACGATATTACTAACATAAATTACGGGCAATAAACAAATGCTGACAGAAAGTCGCAAGAAAACAAATACAAAACGAAAACAAAGAAATGATGTACCTGTGATGTTTCTAAATTTCAGTCGGTAAACTTTCTTACTTGGCGAGATAACACTTTCGAACGTGAATGTTCTGGCCTTGACAAATTATTTTTTAAGTTATGAGATTACCGCTCTCCATGAGTTTGCCGTAGAAAGAGAACTTCTTCGTCTCGGGCCCATGGTAGATTTCTCGGTCAATAATGAGTTTTTCTACATTGAAGAAAGCTGTTCTTTGATCTTGTTTTGCTTTCTTGAATACGGGCTGCAAAGCTTTTCTTACATCGTCCACTTCTTTCGGAAAATCGTCTGCCACTCCGAATTTAGCTCCTTTTTTTAGGTGTTTGATGTGAGACTTAATAAACTCTTTATCCTGATAAAACGACACCTTTGCAATAATGGGCCTTGGTTTTGCATCATTGTTGTTAGTTGCTTTCGTAGGGATTCGATGTACTCTTTCAAAACTTATATCGTCAAGTTCTTCTTGAGAGATTTTCATTTCCTTTGCCAGGAAGTGCCGTAGAGTCTTTTCCGTATCTGTTGGTAATTCTTTGACGTTATCTTTAATTCCAAAGAACTTGATGTTGCTACGTCGGTTGTAACACTCTTGTTTGATTACACGTTTTTCGAGATTGTCTACGGCATCTAATTTCTTGTTCGCTTCGTTTAACTTTGAAGTTGTCGATTTCACATTTTGTTGTAATTCTTTCAGTTCATTCTGTGTAAACTGCAGGCTTTCTTCTAAAGAAGTGATCCGTTTTTTCTGGCTCTCGAGTTCCGGCAACAGTGCGAGCACTTTATCTAGCTTTTCTTCGATTTGTTGTAGTTTGGAACTACACATTGTGCAGCCATTGTGTTCCACGAGAAGTTCTTCGTCTGTTTGTGAGCCGCGTTGTCTCATTCTTTTCTTCCTCCGTCTTTCTGAAGGAGATGTCTTTGAATCGTCCTCGCTCATTTTTGCGGTTTAAAGAAGTGATTTGTCATGACCAGAAGCCGTGGAAACTTCAAAACGACGGAGCTTTAAAAACTGTGTCCGCCATCATCGGTTTCTCGCCCCAGTCCCCCGATTTTGAGATCTGGTGAGCTCAAAAGTGAGATTTTGGCGAAACTCGCTCCGCATGGCCCGAAACGTACGTTTTGTGCATTTTTCATAGAAATGCACTGTTTTCGCTTTTTGGCTATGATTTGAGACCAGTTCCACGATTTTGAGATCTGGTTAGCTCAAAAGTGAAATTTTCCCAAAACTTGCTCCGCACGGCCCAAAACGCACGTTTTGTGCACTTTTCATAGAAATGCTGTGTTTTCGCTTTTTGGCGATGATTTGAGACCAGTTCGACGATTTTGAGATCTGGTGAGCTCAAAAGTGACATTTTGCCAAAACTTGCTCCGCACGGCCCGAAACGCACGTTTTCTGCATTTTTCATAGAAATGCACTGTTTCGGTTTTTGGCGATGATTTGAGGTCAGTACGACGATTTTGAGATCTGGTTAGCTCAAAAGTGAAATTTTGCCAAAACTTGCTCCGCACGGCCCAAAACGCACGTTTTGTGCACTTTTCATAGAAATGCAGTGTTTTCGCTTTTTGGCGATGATTTGAGACCAGTTCGACGATTTTGAGATCTGGTGGGCTCAAAAGTGAGATTTTACCAAAACTTGCTCCGCACGGCCCGAAACGATCGTTTTGTGCATTTTTCATAGAAATGCACTATTTTGCGTTTTGGCGATGATTTTACACCAGAACGACGATTTTGAGATCTGGTGAGCTCAAAAGTGAGATTTTGCCAAACGTGCTCTGCACGGTCCGAAACGCACGTTTTGTGCATTTTTCATAGAAATGCACTGTTTCGCCTTTTGGCGATGATTTGAGGTCAATACCACAATTTTGAGATCTGGTGAGCTCAAAAGTGAGATTTTGGCAAAACTTGCTCCGCGCGGCCCGAAACGTACGTTTTCTGCATTTTTCATAGAAATGCACTTTTGTCGCTTTTTTGCGATGATTTGAGGTCAGGACGACGATTTTGAGATCTCGTGAGCTCAAAAGTGAGATTTTGCCAAAACTTGCTCCGCACGGCCCCAAATGCACGTTTTGTGCATCTTTCATAGAAATGCACTGTTTCGTTTTTTTGCGATGATTTGAGGTCAGGACGACGATTTTAAGATCTGGTTAGCTCAAAAGTGGAATTTTGGCAAAACTTGCTCCGCGCGGCCCGAAACGTACGTTTTCTGCATTTTTCATAGAAATGCACTTTTGTCGCTTTTTTGCGATGATTTGAGGTCAGGACGACGATTTTGAGATCTGGTGAGCTGAAAAGTAAGATTTTGCCAAAGCTTGCTCCGCACGGTCCGAAACGCACGTTTTGTGCATTTTTCATAGAAATGCACTGTTTTGCGTTTTGGCAATGATTTGACACCAGAAGGACGATTTTGAGATCTGGTGAGCTCAAAAGTGAGATTTTGGCGAAACTTTCTCCGCACGGCCCGAAACGTACGCTTTGTGCATTTTTCACAGAAATGCACTGTTTTCGCTTTTTTGCGATGATTCGAGGTCAGGACGACGATTTTGAGATCTGGTGAGCTCAAAAGTGAGATTTTGGCGAAACTTGCTCCGCACGGCCCGAAACGCACGTTTTGTGCATTTTTCATAGAAATGCACTGTTTTCGCGTTTTGGCGATGATTTGTTGCCAGTGCGACGATTTTGAGATCTGGTGTGCTCGAAAGGAAGATTTTGCCAAAACTTGCTCCGCTCGGCCCCAAACGTGCGTTTTGTGCGTTTTCGTAGAAGTGCACTGTTTTCGCTTTTTGGCGATGATTTGCGGTCAGTTTTTTTTCGCTTTTTGAGGATTTAGATTGTGAAGAAATATAATCAATGGAAGTGATTTTAACTGTCCTCTTGACTCTAAGCTGGATAAGAAAGGTGGCGTTATGGTACCTAGAAAAATGGTTATAGACAATATTGAATGTTTCCAAAATGAATTGGGCCTTGTTGACGTTTGGAGAATTAAAAATCCGCAATCTAGAAGTTACACTTGGAGCCAAAAATCTCCACCAATTTTCTGTCGTTTAGATTACTGGCTGATATCAAACAACTTACAGGATTTTGTAAATACAACCGATCATTCCAGCTATAAAAACTGATCATGCAGCAATTGAGTTGAATTTAACCGACTCCAATCAAAACTTAAAGGGGCCCAGCTTCTGGAAAATGAACGTACCTCTTCTTGAAGATCCGAATTATCTGGAAGAATTAAAACAAAATATTCCGCTTTGGAAAACAACAAGAAGCGAGAATTTATCAGACAAAAGGTGCATCTGGGATTGGATTAAGTATAATATTCGGAACCATGGTATTTTGTTCTCGAAAAAGGAAGCCAAAGAAAGATCTGCAATGGAAAAAAACTTACAACAAGTATACGAGGAAGCAACTAAAAAATTCGAACAGGACCCTTCCGACTCTAACCTAAATACTCTAAATGAAGCAAAAGAAACTCTAGAAAGTTATAATGAGGAAAAACCAAGGGGTGTGTAATTATTCGCGCAAGGGCACGATGGCACGAGCATGGTTAGAGAAGTACAAAATACTTTCTAAATTTATGGAAGGGTAATCACGTCAAAAAACATATAAGAAAACTATTAATCAGTGGTGCCATTACATCTGATCCTTTTGAAATACTGAACGAATAAAAACGTTTTCACCATAGCTTTTACCAATCAAACGTAACAGATGAGGATAAAGAAAATGGAAACGAATTTTTTAATAATTAGAATATACCAAGATTATCAGAAGAACAAAAACAATCTTGTGAAGGAGAAATATTTGTTGAAGAAATTACAGCCATTCTTAACAGTTTTGAGAGTAACAAATCTCCTGGTAATGATGGAATACTAATAGAATTTTACAAAAGTTGCTGAGAATTAATTTATGATCCATTTATGGAATGTGCGAGGAAGTGTTTCAACCACGGCGAAATGTCTAGCTCTCAAAGAAAAGTAATTATAACTCTTATAGAAAAGCAACATAAATATCGAACTCTCATTGAAAATTGGAGGCCAATCTCTCTTATTAACGTGGATGCAAAAATAATTTCAAAAGTGATTGCTTTAAGATTGAAGAAAGTTTTACCGAATATCATACATCATAATCAAACAGGTTATGTTGAAGATTGCTATATTGGTGAGACTATTCGATCAATTTTCGATATAATGGAATTTACAGACAGTAAGAATATATGAAGGGGGTCTGGGTCGGCCATGAGCGAGTGAAGACGCGCTTATCGCTGCTCCCGTAAATTCAACAATATTTTGGATATTTTTTGGATATATGGCCGACGAAATCAAGCCAAATCTTAAGCGTAAAGCAAAACTGCGAAGTAGCACCGGCTCAGACAGTGACACGCGTTCTCCGGAGGGCAAGAAAGTTTTTATTTCGACTCTTGATACGACATTGTCGTCCGAGGCCGACATTAGTGATTTTGGCGCGGAATCAGTACTAGACGACAGCAGCGACAGCAGCGACCAAGTCCTAAAAGCCCTAAAGATGACCGAGGGCATCGGAGAAAAATTTGAACAAATTCTGATCAGATTACAACGCATGGAGGAAAAACTTAGCAAAGTAGAAGACTCCCTCAACCAGATCGCGAACTTGGAGAAAGCAGTCGCCAACATTCAAACGAGCTTGTGTTTATTCAACGACAAAGTTAAAAAGTTAGAAGTTACTATTCAGGAAATCGAGACAGGTCTGACGGCGTCCAACCTTGATATTGATGCTTTAGAGAGGAAAGAAGAAAAGACGGAGAAGAGAATTAGAAAGCTAGAGGATCAAATTTTATATCAAGATGTTTACAGCCGGAGAGAAAACCTAAGATTCTTCGGCATCCCGGAACCGGCCCAGGGTATCGAGGATACGAAAGAAGTGATCCATAAGTTTTTCGAGCAAGAATTAGAGGTGGAAAAGGCTCGGGAGATTGAATTTCAGCGCATTCATAGGTTGGGCAAAAAGAAGCCGGGTCAGACGAGGCCCATTATCGCAAGATTTCTACGATTTCCAAAGAGGGAACTAATATTCAAAAGCGTCAGAGAGCTGGGCGAGGAAGCAGATGTCAAAGTGTACGCTGATCTTCCAAAAACAATTCGGGATCGAAGGAAGAAATTGTGGCCCAAAATGAAAAAAGCAAGGGAGGAAGGAAAGTTTGCCTACTTTGATAAACAAGAGCCAGATAAACTATATATCGAAGGCGAATTATGTATTTAGACGCCTTAATCCTTTATTCAGTATTGCTATTATTATATATTTATACTTTTTTTTCCCGAATCCATTGTCCTTATAATTCTTTTGTTTACGGGAGCAGAGTAAAATTAAATCTGCATGGAAAGAAATAGTCCTAAATCTCTGGGGCAGCACATAGATAATGAATATCTGCTGCCTTTGTTAACTTTTTTGTGTATTTCAGTGTTCATTGTTTTACGTGCATTAAGTAGTAGTAGTTTTGTTTCTGTGTTAAGCGCGATGTATTTTTTAGTTGTCATGCATGTTTCAGTCAGTTGGGAAAAGAAATGTGTCACGTTTTATATTCACAAAAGATAATGTTAACTTTAAATTACTTTCTTTGAATGTTCGAGGGATTCGTTCATCCATAAAGAGAAAGGCGTTATTCTTGTGGCTAAACAAGCAAAAAGCAGATATTATCTTTCTTCAGGAAACCTATAGTACAAAAGAAGTAGAAGTTATCTAGAAAACACAGTTTAAAGGTAAGATATTTTATTCACATGGCAACAATCACAGTCGTGGAGTGATGATCTTAGTAAGAGATGATTTGGATTTAAATCTTATATCGTCCGAAATAGACTTCGAAGGTCGCTACATTTTGCTAAACGCCACGGTGCAGGGATCGGATTTTCTTTTAGCTAACATTTATGCACCGAATAAAGTTCATGAACAATGCGAATTTTTTAAACACTTGTATAAGTTAATAGAGAATCTTCATTTAAGTACAGAGCAAAAAATTGTTATAGGAGGTGATTATAATGTTAGTCTTAACCCCGACCTGGATTGCAGTGGAGGTAACCCCACAAAGAAAGACTCTGTAAACTGCATTAAAGACATGTGTTTAAATTTTGACCTAATAGATATTTGGCGAGTTAGAAATCCTCAGTGCAAACGCTTCACCTGGAGGCAAAAAAGTCCTGTTATTCAACGAAGATTAGATTACTGGTTGCTAAGCGACTCCTACCAAGAAGAGGTAAATAATGTTGACATAATCCCCTCTATTAATTCGGACCACTCGGCTATTGTACTTCATTTAAATAGCATTGAAGAACAAAGGCATGGCCCATCTTATTGGAAATTTAACGCAAGTTTATTAGACGATCCCGAGTATGTTAGCCTTATAAATGATAATATACCAGTGTGGCGCAGGGAATTTGTGGAAGTCATTGATAAGAGAGTACTCTGGGATTTAATTAAATACCGGATTAGACAAGTAACGATAAAATTTAGTAAGGAAAAAGCTAAGGCGAGAAGAGATAAGTTGAGAATCATCGAAAACTCCTTGAAAGAATGTGAGGTCGACTGTGGCAAAAATCCTTCACCAGATAATATCGAAAAACTGGAACTTTTAAAACATGAGTATGACTCCTGTTATGAGTACCTGTCGAAAGGAGCGATAATCCGTTCAAGAGCTACTTGGTACGAGTACGGAGAAAAGAGTAATAAATATTTCTTGAACCTTGAAACTCACAGAAAGTCCAAGAGCTGTATCCGTAAGGCATATACGAAAGATGGCTTTGTAACTTCCGAGCCTAAAAAGATTATGAAAGAATTAGAGAGTTTCTATTCGGACCTTTATAAGAGGGATGAGCTTAAAACCTCGGACACGGTCCTTAATTCGTTCTTACGGTCTAAAGGGATCCCGAAATTATCCGATCAGGATACTCTCGTGTGTGAAGGCAGACTAACTCTAACGGAATGTTTTAAAAGTCTGCAGTCTTTTCAGAAAAATAAATCGCCAGGTAATGACGGTTTAACAGTGGAGTTTTATACTGCTTTTTGGGAAGATCTTGGTGAACTCCTTGTGGATAGTCTTAATTATTCATATGATTACGGTGAATTATCCAACTCGCAAAAACAAGCGATTATAACGTTATTAGAAAAGAAAGATAAAGACAAGCGGAAAATTTTGAACTGGAGACCGATCTCCTTGATTAATGTCGATGCTAAGATTGGATCAAAAGCCATTGCCTTGAGATTACAGACTGTGCTACCGAAAATAATTCACTACAATCAACACGCATATGTTAAAGGACGAACAATCAATGATGCAATTAGGACAATAGACGACATCCTTGAATACACGGAACGCTACGGACTCAAGGGCAAGATGATAGCCGTTGATTTTCAGAAAGCCTTTGATTCAGTTAACAGGCATTTTCTGTATCAGGCTCTTACTGCCTTTAACTTCGGTCCTTCATTTATACATACGTTCTACCACAATATTTCAAGCTGTGTACTTAACAATGGGTTTTCAACTGGTCCCTTTGAAATACAAAGAGGAGTAAGACAAGGAGATCCGCTCTCTCCTTATTTGTTCATTATAGTTCTGGAACTTTTAGCTATAAGTATACGTGATAATGACTATATTAAAGGAATCAGTGTGAACGGGACTGAAATTAAAATCGAGCTCTTTGCGGATGATTTAACTGCGTTTCTGGGAAATGACGAATCTTTTAGTACATTTTTCGACGTGGTTTCTAAGTTTGGGGATTGTACAGGACTCACCATCAACTTAGAAAAAACAGAAATTTTTCTTCTAGGCAATTCGGGTGAAGTCTGCATTCAAGATCATGTGGTGAACCTTGAAGTAAAGGATGCGGTTAAAATTCTAGGAGTGCATTTCACTTACAATCGCTATCTGAGAAAGAAACTTAATTTCATAGAAATAATAAGTTCCATTAAAAAGAAACTCCAGTTGTGGAGGAAGTGGAGGAAGTGGAGAAATTTAACAGTTTTCGGACGCATCCAGATTGTAAAAACGTTTGCAATTCCGATGTTGATGTACCGAGCTGGTTCAATTTGTATTGACAAGGAAGTAATAACTGAAGCCAATAAGATTATCTATAATTTTATATGGAAAGGCAAAGACAAAGTAAAACGCACGTCGCTAATAAGTGATACTATTGACGGTGGCCTGAAAGCCCCGCATTTGGAGTCTATTATTAAAACTCAAAGAATAATGGTTTGCAAACGATTTGTTGATAAAGAACCTCGTGCATGGAAAACCATCCTATCACACTATTTGGAACCTGTTGGTGGAAAAATTATTTTCTGTTGTAATTTTGATATTAAGAAACTCTCGATAAGTATTCCAACTTTTTATCGGGAATGCCTTGAGTGCTTCACACTATGTTCCGCGGCTGCAAATAAATGTGAACTTGAGCTTTCCCATCAGGAAATATGTAACACTGTGATTTGGAACAACAAAAATATCTGCATTGATGGCAAATCAGTTTTTAATCCAAGACTAGCTGGTAAGGGAATCTTCAGAGTAGGGGACTTGATCACTGAAAGTAACCAACTGATCACTAAATGCAATCTAGTACGCCAGTGGGAATTTTCTCCGAAAGATGTCTTTGATCTGATATCCTTAATTGATGCCATCCCTGCACCATGGCGACGGTCTTTAAAAAGTTACGGGTACTCAAACAAGCAAATGTTTATCCTTGATGATCAAATCCATTTGGTTCTAAATAATCATAAAGTCTCTATTGACAAGGTGATATCCAAAGGTGTCTACGAGGAATTGATCTCTCAGTTTGTCACGCCACCAACGGCACAACTTAGGTATAATGAAAACTTTAACACCGTTCATTTGGACTGGAAGGAAATTTATAGCTTACCGTTCAAAGTTGCTTTGGACACTAAATCGCGAGAATTTCAATACAAAATTTTAAATCGGTATTTAGCAACGAATACATATTTAAAGAGAATAGGTAAAATAGATTCTTCAGCCTGCTCTTTTTGTGGAACAACGGACGAATCCCTTGAGCATCTTTTGGTGACTTGCCAATTCACTGCAACAATGTGGGAGGATCTTATATCCTGGTGCAACAACCAAAATATTAAAGTTGAAACGCTCTCCAATGTAGATATAATATTTGGTGACTGGCAAAGGAAGGACGATTTCGAGTTGGTAAATCACCTTATACTTATCGGAAAGCAATATATATATTACTGTAGGATCAACAACTCTAAACCGTCCTTCCGAATTCTTTTGGTAAGAATCAAATCAGTCTATTTGTTGGAGGGCCATATTTTTAAATTAAAAGGGAAAAGGCGAGTCCATGCTTCGAAATGGGACAAGTGTGGCTTCGAGTGATAACGGTTTGAAACATGCATCTTCTATAGTTTAAATTTTGCTATTATCATAATTAATTTAGATTCTTCTTGGTTATTTATTTTAGCGCTTAGTGTGTCTTGTGTTCAATGTGTGTCTGTTAAGGTGTATGTTGAGGTGGGGATTAGTTTAAAAAGGTGGGCTTGAACGGGGTTTGGGATCTATGTGTATAAATACTAAGGGCAGCAGGGGATGCATATGATAGGGGAGTTACGATGGTGAGTAGTGTGAGGGGAGGGAGCATAGTACTTGGTAAAGTCGGGAGGGGCAGGTTAAACGTGGGTGGGAATTCAACTTGTATGGGATGTCACTGGGGTGGGTAGTACACTTATAGGTTATAATGATATATCTGTATTATGAATAAAAAAACTAATAAAATACAAAAAAAAAAAAAAAGACAGTAAGAATATTCCAGGTATCTTGATTTTCATTGACTTTAAAAAAGCTTTCGACTCTTTAGAATGGCATTATCTTTTCAGTTGCCATGAGGCCTTTAATTTTGGCCCCAATTTTATAAATTGGGTCAAAATGTTTTATACAAATATTCAAAGCTGTGTAATAAATAATGGAATGGCATCAGACTATTTTACTTTAGAACGTGGTGTGAGGCATGGTGATCCCTTGTCCCCCTACCTCTTTATCTTAGCTGTTGAAAGCTTGGCAATCTCCATTCGTCAAAATGTGTATATCAAGGGAATTAAAATAGGAAATTATGAAGCCAAGCTATTGCAATACGCAGACGATAAATACCACAGCAACCCTGTCTGATGAAAATTCTGCAAAAACGCTATTTGAAGAACTAGAAGTATTTAAGAACTTGTGTGGGTTGGAGATACATAGTTCTAAAACATAAGGAATGTGGATTGGTTCGCTTAAAAGAAAAGACGAAAAACCGTTTGGTATTAAATGGCCAAGTGAACCCATTAAAGCTTTAGGAACCTTTTTTACATATGACCTATCATTATTTTACGAAACAAACTTTCAAGAGAAGGTTGACAGCATAAAGCAGCTGACAAATATATGGTCATCAAGAGGACTGTCCATTTATGGTAAAGTAACTATAATCAAATCATTACTTCTTCCAAAACTAGTTTTTATATCTTCGGTTCTTTCACCTCCAAGTAAAATCATCAAACAAGTAGACAGCTTGATTTTCTCCTTTTTATGGAATGGAAAGGATAAAGTAACAAGGCTCTCTTCAATGAACAGTTTTGAAGACGGTGGCATTAAAATGACAGATATTGAAAGCTTGGTCAAAGCTGTACGATTAGCTTGGCTAAAACGTATTATCAGCGATAACGAAAGTACGTGGAAATTCTACTTGTTGCATCTCCTACGTAATGTTGGTGGTCTTTTGCTTTTTAAATGTAATTATGCAATGGACTATCTATCAATTAACTCAGTTTTCTACAGAGAACTTTCAGAATGTTGGTTAGAATTTCGAAATCTCTTTTTAGCTAATAAAAAACGGCTCTGTATAATTTGGAATAACAAAGATATAAGAATAGATGCAAAAACCAGTTTTTTATAAATCTTATTATGACTCGGGGATACGTATCATTAAAGATCTCTTGTTCAATCTCGACAATATAAAATCCTTTAATGTAATTAATAATATAGTTGAGAAAGCTAATTTTCTTACATGGACAGGTCTTAGGCGCGCAATTCCGTCTTCTTTGAAAATAATAGAGTACACTACCTTTACAGATAATACATAATGCACTTTTTTCGCTTTTTGCCGATGATTGAAGTCAGTACGACAATTTTGATATCTGGTGTGCTCAAAACTGAGATTTTGCTAAAACTTGCTCCGCACTGCCCGAAACGTACGTTTTTTGCACTTTTCATAGAATGCACTGTTTTTGCTTTTGGGCGATGATTTGCGGTCAGTACGACGATTTTGAGATCTGGTGTGCTCAAAAGGAGGATTTTGCCAAAACTTGCTCCGCACTGCCCGAAACGTACGTTTTGTGCCTTTTTTATAGAATGGCACTGTTTACGCTCTTTGGCGATGATTGAAGTCAGTACGACAATTTTGAGATCTGGTGTGCTCAAAAGTGAGATTTTGCCAAAACTTGCTCCGCACGGCCCCAAACGTGCGGTTTGTGCACTTTTCAAAGAAATGCACTGTTTTCGCTTTTTGCCGATGATTTGAGGCCAGTACGACGATTTTGATAGCTGGTGAGCTCAAAACTGAGATTTTGCCAAAACTTGCTCCGCACGGCCCGAAACGTACGTTTTTTGCATTTTTCATAGAAATGCATTGCTTTTGCTTTTGGGCGATGATTTGCGGTCAGTACGACGATTTTGAGATCGGTTGAGCTTAAAAGTGAGATTTTGCCAAAACTTGCTGCGCACGGTCCGAAACGTACGTTTTTTGCATTTTTTATAGAAATGCACTGTGTTCGCTTTTTGGCGATGATTTGAGGCCAGTACGACGATTTTGAGATCTGTTGAGCTTAAAAGTGAGATTTTGCCAAAACTTGCTGCGCACGGTCCGAAACGTACGTTTTTTGCATTTTTCATAGAAATGCACTGTTTTCGCTTTTTTGCGATGATTTGAGGTCAGTACGACGATTTTGAGATCTGGTGTGCTCAAAAATGAGATTTTGCCAAAACTTGCTCCGCACGGCCCTAAACGTTCGTTTTGTGCACTTTTCATAGAAATGCACTGTTTTCGCTTTTTGGTGATGATTTGAGGCCAGTACGACGATTTTGAGATCCGGTGTGCTCAAAAATGAGATTTTGCCAAAACTTGCTGCGCACGGCCGGAAACGTACGTTTTGTGCATTTTTTATAGAAATGCACTGTGTTCGCTTTTTGGCGATGATTTGAGGCCAGTACGACAATTTTGAGATGTGCTGTGCTCAAAAGTAAGATTTTGCCAAAACTTGCTCCGCACGGCCCCAAACGTGCGGTTTGTGCACTTTTCAAAGAAATGCACTGTTTTCGCTTTTTGCCGATGATTTGAGGCCAGTACGACGATTTTGAGATCTGGTGAGCTCAAAAGTGAGATTTTGCCAAAACTTGCTCCGCACGGCCCGAAACGTACGTTTTGTGCATTTTTCATAGAAATGCACTGCTTTTGCTTTTGGGCGATGATTTGCGGTCAGTACGACGATTTTGAGATCTGTTGAGCTTTAAAGTGAGATTTTGCCAAAACTTGCTGCGCACGGTCCGAAACGTAGGTTTTTTGCATTTTTCATAGAAATGCACTGTTTTCGCTCTTTTGCGATGATTTGAGGTCAGTACGATGATTTTGAGATCTGGTGAGCTCAAAAATGAGATTTTGCCAAAACTTGCTCCGCACGGCCCGAAACGTACGTTTTTTGCATTTTTCATAGAAATGCACTGTTTTCGCTTTTTTGCGATGATTTGAGGTCAGTACGACGATTTTGAGATCTGGTGAGCTCAAAAATGAGATTTTGCCAAAACTTGCTCCGCACGGCCCGAAACGTACGTTTTGTGCATTTTTCATAGAAATGCACTCTTTTCGCGTTTTGGCGATGATTTGTGGCCAGTGCGACGATTTTGAGATCTGGTGTGCTCGAAAGTAAGATTTTGCCAAAACTTGCTCCGCACGGCCCCAAACGTGCGTTTTGTGCGTTTTCGTAGAAGTGCACTGTTTTCGCCTTTTGGCAATGATTTGAGGTCAGTTTTTTTTCGCTTTTTGAAGACTTAGATTGTGAAGAAATGTAATCATTGGAGGTGATTTTAACTGTCCTCTTGACTTTAAGCTGGATAAGAAAGGTGGCGTTATGGTACCTAGAAAAATGGTTATAGACAATATTGAATGTTTCCAAAATGAATTGGGCCTTGTTGACGTTTGGAGAATTAAAAATACGCAATTTAGAAGTTACACTTGGAAACAAAAATCTCCACCAATTTTCTGTCGTTTAGATTACTGGCTGATATCAAACAACTTACAGGATTTTGTAAATACAACCGATCATTCCAGCTATAAAAACTGATCATGCAGCAATTGAGTTGAATTTAACCGACTCCAATCAAAACTTAAAGGGGCCCGGCTTCTGGAAAATGAACGTCTCTCTTCCTGAAGATCCGAATTATCTGGAAGAATAAAACAAAATATTCCACTTTGGAAAACAACAGGAAGCGAGAATTTATCAGACAAAAGGTGCATCTGGGATTGGATTAAGTATAATATTCGGAACCATGGTGTTTTGTTCTCGAAAAAGAAAGCCAAAGAAAGATCTGCAATGGAAAAAAATTACAACAAGTATACGAGGAAGCAACTAAAAAATTCGAACAGGACCCTTCCGACTCTAACCTAAATACTCTAAAAGAAAGAAACTCTAGAAAGTTAGTATGAGGAAAAACCAAGGGGTGTGTAATTATTCGCGCAAGGGCACGATGGCACGAGCATGGCGAGAGAAGTACAAAATACTTTCTAAATTTAGAGAAGGGTAATCACGTCAAAAAACATAAGAAAACTATAAATAAGTGGTGCCATTACATCTGATCCTTTTGGGATACTGAACGAATAAAAACGGTTTTACCATAGCTTTTACCAATCAAACGTAACAGACGAGGATAAAGAAAATGGAAACGAATTTTTTAATAATTTGAATATACCAAGATTATCAGAAGAACAAAAACAATCCTGTGAAGGAGAAATATTTGTTGAAGAAATTACAGCCATTCTTAACAGTTTTGAGAGTAACAAATCTCCTGGTAATGATGGAATACTAATATAATTTTACAAACGTTGCTGAGAATTAATTTATGATCCATTTATGGAATGTGCGAGGAAGTGTTTCAACCACGGCGAAATGTCTAGCTCTCAAAGAAAAGCAATTATAACTCTTATAGAAAAGCAACATAAATATCGAACTCTTATTGAAAATTGGAGGCCAATCTCTCTTATTAACGTGGATGCAAAAATAATTTCAAAAGTGATTGCTTTAAGATTGAAGAAAGTTTTACCGAATATCATACATCATAATCAAACAGGTTATGTTGAAGATCGCTATATTGGTGAGACTATTCGATCAATTTTCGATATAATGGAGTTTACAGACAGTAAGAATATTCCAGGTATCTTGATTTTCATTGACTTTAAAAAAGCTTTCGACTCTTTAGAATGGCATTATCTTTTCAGTTGCCTTGAGGCCTTTAATTTTGGCCCCAATTTTATAAATTGGGTCAAAATGCTTTATACAAATATTCAAAGCTGTGTAATAAATAATGGAATGGCATCAGACTATTTTAATTTAGAACGTGGTGTGAGGTATGGTGATCCCTTGTCCCCCTACCTCTTTATCTTAGCTGTTGAAAGCTTACCAATCTCCATTTGTCAAAATGTTGATATCAAAGGAATTAAAATAGGAAATTATGAAGCCAAGCTATTGCAATACGCAGACGATACCACAGCAACCCTGTCTGTTGAAAATTCTGCAAAAACGCTATTTGAAGAACTAGAAGTATTTAAGAACTTGTGTGGGTTGGAGATACATAGTTCTAAAACAGAAGGAATGTGGATTGGTTCGCTTAAAAGAAAAGACGAAAAACCGTTTGGTATTAAATGGCCAAGTGAACCCATTTAAGCTTTAGCAACCTTTTTTACATATGACCTATCATTATTTTACGAAACAAACTTTCAAGAGAAGGTTGACAGCATAAAGCAGCTGACAAATATATGGTCATCAAGAGGACTGTCCATTTATGGTAAAGTAACTATAATCAAGTCATTACTTCTTCCAAAACTAGTTTTTATATCTTCGGTTCTTTCACCTTCAAGTAAAATCATCAAACAAGTAGACAGCTTGATTTTCTCCTTTTTATGGAATGGAAAGGATAAAGTAACAAGGCTCTCTTCAATGAACAGTTTTGAAGACGGTGACATTAAAATGACAGATATGGAAAGCTTGGTCAAAGCTGTACGATTAGCTTGGCTAAAACGTATTATCAGCGATAACGAAAGTACGTGGAAATTCTACTTGTTGCATCTCCTACGTAATGTTGGTGGTCTTTTGCTTTTTAAATGTAATTATGCAAGGGACTATCTTTCAATTAACTCAGTTTTCTACAGAGAACTTTCAGAATGTTGGTTAGAATTTCGAAATCTCTTTTTAGCTAATAAAAAACGGCTCTGTATAATTTGGAATAACAAAGATATAAGAATAGATGCAAAAACCAGTTTTTTATAAATCTTATTATGACTCGGGGGTACGTATCATTAAAGATCTCTTGTTCAATCTCGACAATATAGAATCCTTTAATGTAATTAATAACATAGTTGAGAAAGCTAATTTTCTTACATGGACAGGTCGTAGGCGCGCAATTCCGTCTCCTTTGAAAATAATAGAGTACACTACCTTTACAGATAATACATAATGCACTGTTTTCGCTTTTTGCCGATGATTTGAAGTCAGTATGACGATTTTGAGATCTGGTGTGCTCAAACGCAGGATTTTGCCAAAACTTGCTCCGCACTGCCCGAAACGTACGTTTTGTGCATTTTTTATAGAATGGCACTGTTTACGCTCTTTGGCGATGATTGAAGTCAGTACGACAATTTTGAGATCTGGTGTGCTCAAAAGTGAGATTTTGCTAAAACTTGCTCCGCACGGCCCCAAACGTTCGTTTTGTGCATTTTTTATAGAAATGCACTGTTTTCTCTTTTTGGTGATGATTTGAGGCTAGTACGACGATTTTGAGATCCGGTATGCTCAAAAATGAGATTTTGCCTAAACTTGCTGCGCACGGCCCGAAACGTACGTTTTGTGCATTTTTTATAGAAATGCACTGTGTTCGCTTTTTGGCGATGATTTGAGGCCAGTACGACAAATTTGAGATGTGCTGTGCTCAAAAGTCAGATTTTGCCAAAACTTGCTGCGCACGGCCCAAACGTTCGTTTTGTGCACTTTTCATAAAAAATGCACTGTTTTCGGTTTTTGCCGATGTTTTGAGGCCAGTACGACGATTTTGAGATCTGGTGTGCTCAAAAATGAGATTTTGCCAAAACTTGCTGCGCACGGCCCGAAACGTACGTTTTGTGCATTTTTTATAGAAATGCACTGTTTTCGCTTTTTGGCGATGATTTGCTGTCAGTACGACGATTTTGAGATCTGTTGAGCTTAAAAGTGAGATTTTACCAAAACGTGCTGCGCACGGTCCGAAACGTACGTTTTTTGCATTTTTCATAGAAATGCACTGTTTTCGCTTTTTTGCGATGATTTGAGGTCAGTACGACGATTTTGAGATCTGGTGAGCTCAAAAATGAGATTTTGCCAAAACTTGCTCCGCACGGCCCGAAACGTACGTTTTTTGCATTTTTCATAGAAATGCACTGTTTTCGCTTTTTTGCGATGATTTGAGGTCAGTACGACGATTTTGAGATCTGGTGAGCTCAAAGATGAGATTTTGCCAAAACTTGCTCCGCACGGCCCGAAACGTACGTTTTGTGCATTTTTCATAGAAATGCACTCTTTTCGCGTTTTGGCGATGATTTGTGGCCAGTGCGACGATTTTGAGATCTGGTGTGCTCGAAAGTAAGATTTTGCCAAAACTTGCTCCGCACGGCCCCGTTTTGTGCGTTTTCGTAGAAGTGCACTGTTTTCGCTTTTTGGCGATGATTTGAGGTCAGTTTTTTTTCGCTTTTTGAAGACTTAGATTGTGAAGAAATATAATCATTGGAGGTGATTTGAACTGTCCTCTTGACTCTAAGTTGGATAAGAAAGGTGGCGTTATGGTACCTAGATAAATGGTTATAGACAATATTGAATGTTTCCAAAATGAATTGGGCCTTGTTGACGTTTGGAGAATTAAAAATCCGCAATCTAGAAGTTACACTTGGAGCCAAAAATCTCCACAAATTTTCTGTCGTTTAGATTACTGGCTGATATCAAACAACTTACAGGATTTTGTAAATACAACCGATCATTCCAGCTATAAAAACTGATCATGCAGCAATTGAGTTGAATTTAACCGACTCCAGTCAAAACTTAAAGGGGCCCGGCTTCTGGAAAATGAACGTCTCTCTTCCTGAAGATCCGAATTATCTGGAAGAATAAAACAAAATATTCCACTTTGGAAAACAACAGGAAGCGAGAATTTATCAGACAAAAGGTGCATCTGGGATTGGATTAAGTATAATATTCGGAACCACGGTGTTTTGTTCTCGAAAAAGAAAGCCAAAGAAAGATCTGCAATGGAAAAAAATTACAACAAGTATACGAGGAAGCAACTAAAAAAATTCGAACAGGACCCTTCCGACTCTAACCTAAATACTCTAAAAGAAAGAAACTCTAGAAAGTTATTATGAGGAAAAACCAAGGGGTGTGTAATTATTCGCGCAAGGGCACGATGGCACGAGCATGGCGAGAGAAGTACAAAATACTTTCTAAATTTAGAGAAGGGTAATCACGTCAAAAAACATAAGAAAACTATAAATAAGTGGCGCCATTACATCTGATCCTTTTGGGATACTGAACGAATAAAAACGGTTTTACCATAGCTTTTACCAATCAAACGTAACAGATGAGGATAAAGAAAATGGAAACGAATTATTTAATAATTTGAATATACCAAGATTATCAGAAGAACAAAAACAATCCTGTGAAGGAGAAATATTTGTTGAAGAAATTACAGCCATTCTTAACAGTTTGGAGAGTAACAAATATCCTGGTAATGATGGAATACTAATAGAATTTTACAAAAGTTGCTGAGAATTAATTTATGATCCTTTTATGGAATGTGCGAGGAAGTGTTTCGACCACTGCGAAATGTCTAGCTCTCAAAGAAAAGCAAATACAACTCTTATAGAAAAGCAACGTAAATATCGAACTCTTATTGAAAATTGGAGGCCAATCTCTCTTATTAACGTGGATGCAAAAATAATTTCAAAAGTTATTGCTTAAAGATTAAAGAAAGTTTTACCGAATATCATACATCATAATCAAACAGGTTATGTTGAAGATCGCTATATTGGTGAGACTATTCGATCAATTTTCGATATAATGGAATTTACAGACAGTAAGAATATTCCA
The DNA here is from genome assembly GCA_022457155.1 of Cladopsammia gracilis. Lineage (NCBI taxonomy): Eukaryota > Metazoa > Cnidaria > Anthozoa > Scleractinia > Dendrophylliidae > Cladopsammia > Cladopsammia gracilis. Next base: position 31,343 of record JAJGOT010000974.1, read on the forward strand.
GGTATCTTGATTTTCATTGATTTTAAAAAAGCTTTCGAAAAACAACTTTCAAGAGGAGGTTGACAGTATAAAGCAGCTCACAAATATATGGTCATCTAGAGGACTGTCCATTTATGATAAAGTAACTATAATCAAATCATTACTTCTTCCAAAACTAGTTTTTATATCTTCGGTTCTTTCACGTCCAAGTAAAATCATCAAACAAGTAAACAGTTTGATTTTCTCCTTTTTATGGAATGGAAAGGATAAAGTAACAAGGCTCTCTTCAATAAACAGTTATGAAGACGGTGGCATTAAAATGACAGATATTGAAAGCTTGGTCAAAGCTGTATAAGCTTGGCTAAAACGTATTATCAGCGATAACGAAAGTACGTGGAAATTCTACTTGTTTCATCTCCTACGTAACGTTGGTGGTCTTTTGCTTTTTAAATGTAATTATGAAATGGACGATCGTTTAATTAACTCAGTAAAAAGATCCTATATTAAAAAAATGTAGTCTATTAAAAAAAAGCGCAGGATTGCAAGGATTGAAGTGGATTACAGTTTAGCTTGATATCAATGTTGCCTTTTTTTTGCTGGAGAGGCAGTGTCAATCGTGACATTTATCTAAAATAAAAATGCGTGCGTTTTAACCGCTCAGTCTATTTTGGGCCGCTTTACTTTGTTGCATTTGCTTAGCTAATGTTTGTTATAACTTATGTTTGTTTGTTATAACTTATGAGAAATTTGTTCGCTCCTAGGAGAGAAATTACGGAGCCTCTTCGTCAATATTTCGGGCATTATCGGTTTTAACCCTTGTACGTCGTGAATACTCTTCGTAAATGCATAGTAATGACACTGTCCCGCAAAAATGACAAAATGTCGCTTAGCTTATTTCCACGTTATATCGCCAAATGGCACAAAATATACAACTTGGCCGGATAAAAACATCTCAAAGTACAAAACAAAAGAAGTAGTTTATTGCTAAATCGCAGGATTGCAAGGATTGAAGTGGATTACACTAGCTAGAAATCAAGGTTTTCTTTGTTTGCTGGAGAGGCAGTGTCAATCGTGACATTTATCTGAAACCAGAATGCGTACGTTATAACGGCTCAGTCTATTTTGAGCTGCTTTACTTCGTTCCATTTGCTTAGACAACGTTTGTAACGTAGAAAACTAAATTGTTTGTTTGTGATAATTTAGGAGATATTTGTTGGCTCCTGGGAGAAAAATTACGGAGCCTCTTCGTCAATATTTCGGGCATTATGGTTTTAGCCCTCGCACGTCGTGAATACTCTTCGTAAATACATATTGATGACAATGTCCCGCCGAAATGGCAAAATGTTGCTTAGCTTATTTCCACTATATATCGCCAAATGGCACAAAATATACAACTTAGTTGGAGAAAAAGATCCTATGGTACAAAATAAAAGTAGTAGTTTGGAGACAAAGCGCAGGATTGCAATGATTCAAGAGGATTACAGTTTAGCTTGAAATGAAAGTTGAATTCAGTTCTTAACAACGTTCCCATAATTACATCCTCCCCTTAACAAATCATGACGCAGACAACAAATTCTGGAGTATTGTGCCGTAGTTGGCCGTTACACTTTATTTCACACGTATGCCGTCAAAATGACTCACAGCTAAATATGTTACAGAAAATAAATAAATGAAGCAAAATAACTGGAGAATTGAGAGCGCATCACAAAAGATACTCGGAGGCCAGGAAAAACCTACTTAAAAAACCCGAAACTCAACGGGAAAAAATTGTAGGAAACCTGGGTAGGAACCAAGCTCAAAACTCCGGCGACCCTTCCTACGGGGCCACTGATAATTTAAATTTAATTATCGCAGGAAAAAACTGGTGGATAATGTTCAAATAAAGTTCAGCGGTGGAAAAGACTAATCAAAACAAACAAGAAAAATTTGACTAGGGTAAACCGTCAGTTTAACGACCGAGAACTGACTCGCATACTAAAGAACCAACTATTTATACACATACTTCCACGGGCATAGCAAATGCACGTGCATGCAAATAACTTACATCGGTATAAAACATGCCTACATTCAACAGATAACAAAAATCGTAATTAACAGCTCTAACAATAGCGAACAGAAATCAATTCTCTTCTAATGCGATGCAACCGAAGAGAATTTTCAATTTGTTTGCTGTAGAGGCAGTGTCTACGTCGCACTTATCTGAAACCAAAATGCGTTTGTTATAGCGGCTCTGTCTTTTTTAGCTGCTTTACTTCGTTGTATTTGGTAAGTTAATGTTTGTAAGATGGAAAAAAATAAATTGTTTGTCATAACTTATGAGTCATTTGTTGGCTCCTAGGAGAAAAATTACGGAGCCTCTTCGTCAATATTTCAGGCATTTTCGGTTTTAGCCATCGCACTTCGTGAATAGTCTTCGTAAATGCATACTGATGAGATTGTCCCACCGAAATGGCAAAATGTCGCTAAGCTTATTTCAACGTTATATCGCAAATGGCACAAAATATACAAATTAGTTGGATAAAAAGATCCTATAGTACAAAATAAAAATAGAAGATTAGAGATAAAGGGCAGGATGGTAAGGATTGAGGTGGATTACAGTTTAGCTTGAAATGAAAGTTGCCTTTGTTTGCAAGAGAGGCAGTGTCAATCGTGACATTTATCTGAAAGAAGAATGCGTACGTTATAAAGGCTCAGATTATTTTGAGCTGCTTTACTTCATTCCATTTGCTTAGTCAATGTTTTGTAAGACAGAAATCTAAACGGTTTGCATGTCATAACTTTTGAGTAAATTGTTGGCTCCCAGGAGAAACATTACGGGCATTTTCGGTTTTAGCCATCGCACTTCGTGAATACTCTTCGTAAATGCATACTAATGACACTGTTCGGCCGAAATGGCAATTTGTGGCTTAGCTTATTTCCACTTTACATCGCCAAATGGCACAAAATATACAACTTGGCTGGATAAAAATATTCCATAGTACAAAATAAAAGTAGTCTTTTAGAGATAAAGCACAGGATTCCAAGTATTGAAGTGGATTACAGTTTATCTTGATATCAAAGTTGCCTTTGTGTGCTGTAGAGGCATTGTCAATCGTGACATTTATCTGAAATCAAAATTCTTGCGCTATAACGGCTCAGTCTATTTTGAGCCGCTTTACTTCGTTGCATTTGCTTAGCTAATGTTTGTAAGATGGAAAAATAAATTGTTTGTTTGTCATAACTTAGGAGATAGTTGTTGGCTCCTAGGAGAAAAATTGCGGAGCCTCGTCGTCAATATTTCGGGCATTATCGGTTTTAGCCGTCGCACGTCGTGAATACTCTTCGTAAATGCATAGTAATGACACTGTCCCGCCAAAATGACAAAATGTCGCTTAGCTTATTTTCACGTTATATCGCCAAATGGCACAAAATAAACAACTTGGTTGGATAGAAACATCTCAAAGTACAAAACAAAAGAAGTAGTTTATTGCTAAATCGTAGGATTGCAAGGATTGAAGTGGATTACAGTTTAGCTGGAAATCAAGGTTTTCTTTGTTTGCTGGAGAGGCAGTGTCAATCGTGACATTCATCTGAAACCCGAATGCGTACGTTATAACGGCTCAGATTATTTTGAGCTGCTTTACTTCATTCCATTTGCTTAGTCAATGTTTTGTAAGATAGAAAGCTAAACGGTTTGGTTGTCATAACTTAGGAGATAGTTGTTGGCTCCTAGGAGAAAAATTGCGGAGCCTCGTCGTCAATATTTCGGGCATTATCGGTTTTAGCCGTCGCACGTCGTGAATACTCTTCGTAAATGCATACTAATGACACTGTCCCGCCAAAATGACAAAACGTCGCTTAGCTTATTTTCACGTTATATCGCCAAATGGCGCAAAATAAACAACTTGGTTGGATAGAAACATCTCAAAGTACAAAACAAAAGAAGTAGTTTATTGCTAAATCGTAGGATTGCAAGGATTGAAGTGGATTACAGTTTAGCTGGAAATCAAGGTTTTCTTTGTTTGCTGGAGAGGCAGTGTCAATCGTGACATTCATCTCAAACCCGAATGCGTACGTTATAACGGCTCAGATTATTTTGAGCTGCTTTACTTCATTCCATTTGCTTAGTCAATGTTTTGTAAGACTGAAAGCTAAACGGTTTGCATGTCATAACTTATGAGTAAATTGTTGGCTCCCAGGAGAAAAATTACGGAGCCTCTTCCTCCATGTTTCGTTAATTTTCGGTTTTAGCCTCGCACCTTGTAAATACTCTTCGTAAATGCATACTAATGACACTGTTCCGCCAAAATGGCAATTTGTGGCTTAGCTTATTTCCACTTTACATCGCCAAATGGCACAAAATATACAACTTGGTTGGATAAAAATATTCCATAGTACAAAATAAAAGTAGTCTTTTAGAGATAAAGCGCAGGATTGCAAGGATTGAAGTGGAATACAGTTTTGCTGGAAATCAAAGTTGCCTTTGTTTGCTGTAGAGGCAGTGTCAATCGTCGCATTTATCTGAAACCAAAATGCGTTTGTTATAACGGCTCTGTCTATATTAAGCTGCTTTACTTCGTTGCATTTGCTAAGTTAATGTTTGTAAGATGGAAAAAATAAATTGTTTGTTTGTCATAACTTGAGTCATTTGTTGGCTCCTAGGAGAAACATTACGGAGCCTCTTCGTCAATATTATATAGTTGTACATATTAAATTAGTTAAACATAATTTAAATTTTTTTTGTCTTCGTATTAAATTGTATTCTTTTTTATGTATTATTTAATATTTTCAATATTATTGTAGTTTATACCAGATGAAGAGCCACCTTTGTGGAAACGCTGATATTAAACCATTACTTTATTTATTGATTTATTTATTTCGGGCATTTTCGGTTTTAGCCGTCGCACTTCGTGAATACTCTTCGTAAATGCATACTAATGACACTGTTCCGCCGAAGTGGCAAAATGTTGCGTAACTTATTTCCACGTTATATCCACAAATTGCACAAAATGTAAAACTTAGTTGGATAAAAAGATCCTATAGTACAAAACAAATGTAGTCTTTTAGAGATAAAGCGTAGGATTGCAAAGATTGAAGTAGATTACAGTTTAGCTTGATATCAAAGTTACCTTTGTTTGCAGGAGAGGCATTGTCAATCGTGACATTTATCTGAAAGCAAAATGCGTGCGTTTTAACGGCTCAGTCTATTTTGGGCCGCTTTACTTTGTTGCATTTGCTTAGCTAATGTTTGTAAGATGGAAAAATCAATTGTTTGTTTTTTATAACTTATGAGAAATTTGTTCACTCCTCGGAGAAAAATTACGGAACCTCTTCGTCAATATTTCGAGAATTTTCGGTTTTAGCCATCGCACTTCGTGAATACTTTTCGTAAATGCATACTAATGACACTGTTCCGACGAAATGGCAAAATGTCGCTTAACTTATTTCCACCTTATATCGACAAATGGCACAAAATATACTACTTAGTTGGATAAAAAGATCCTATAGTACAAAACAAACGTAGTCTTTTAGAGATAAAGCACAGGATTGCAAGGATTGAAGTGGATTACAGTTGATCTTGATATCAAAGTTGCCTTTGTTTGTAGGAGAGGCATTGTCAATCGTGACATTTATCTGAACTCAAAATTCGTGCTAAGTCTATTTTGAGCCGCTTTACTTCGTTGCATTTGCTTAGCTAATGTTTGTAAGATGGAAAAATAAATTGTTTGTTTGTCATAACTTCTAAGACATTTGTTGGCTCCTAGGGGAAACATTGCGGAGCCTCTTCGTCAATATTTCGGGCATTTTCGGTTTTAGCCGTCGCACTTCGTGAATAGTCTTCGTAAATGCATACTGATGAGATTGTCCTACCGAAATGGCAAAATGTCGCTAAGCTTATTTCCACGTTATATCGCCAAATGTCACAAAATATACAACTTAGTTGGATAAAAAGATCCTATAGTACAAAGTAAAAGTAGACGTTTGGAGACAAAGTGCAGGATTGCAAGGATTGAAGTGGAATACAGTTTAGCTGGAAACCAAAATTGCCTTCGTATGCTGGAGAGGCAGTGTCAATCGTGACATTTATCTGAAACCAAAATGCGTGCGTTATAACGGCTCAGTCTATTTTGAGCTGCTTTACTTCGTTCCATTTGCTTAGACAACGTTTGTAACGTCACCCTGGATCCAGAGGTCCGTTCTCTGAATATGACGAGTGAAATTAACCGCATAATCGGTTAGAAGAAGCTCGCGAGACGGACCTCTGGTCACTCGAATATACAACCTCATTTCCATGCGAGGATCCAGTTCAAAATCTGAACTAGGTCGCTGATTGGTTACTCCTACTTGTTTCCAGACTGTACCGGGAGTTAATGATGCAACAGCAACTTCGATTTGCTAGACCAAAACAATTCGCAACGGGCAAGTGAAAAACCGGTTTCCCAAAGTGAAGCCACACAAACAACAATGGCGGACGTAGAGATTGCAGCTTTTTGCGATCTTTAAGAAACGCTGTGGATTACTCTTTAGTATCCAAATTTTCAAAATATCAGAGAACTAAAGCCAGTTCAGAAAGAAGCACTGTTGAAATTTATTCACGACTTATTAATTCGTGTTATCGTGGAATGTGACCTTTAGAGTTTTGTTTGAACGAGGAAAATTTTTATCTCTATTTAATTTTTATCTCTAGCACGGTGGTGTGCTTTGGAGCTGCAGGTATTCTCGCTGAACGATTTCGCTGGCCACTGGTAGGTGACAGGAAGAAAAATAGGTGTACTGGATTAATTGCGTGCGGATATCAAGGATTCTTTGTTTGTTAAATCTCTCGCCATTGAAAACGGTTGTATCCAGAAAGTTTACTTCTTTGTCTGAGATTAATGTTTGTTTGCAAGGACAATAAAATCTTCTAGCTCCTTTTTCTCAACACTCTACAGTGAAAAAATGTCATCGATGTACCTTTTCCACTGGAGTGGATTTGATTTAATTTTTCTGTCTCGACCGCGGAATATTGTCACCAGTAAACAAACAGACACGCGTTGGTCCCCAAGGCTTAAAACCGGTTTGGTGGGATATCCGATCCACAAATCGCATGGAAATGAGGTTGTGTACTCGAGTGCCAGGGGTTTTTATTTTTTCTCGGCGCGTTGCGCCTCGTAGTCGCGGCTTCGCCGCTCAAACTCGACGTTTTCACTAAAAAATAAAAACCTCTGGCACCCAGGGTATTGTAACGAAGAAAACTAAATTGTTTGTTTGTCATAACTTAGGAGATATTTGTTGGCTCCTAAAAGAAACATTACGGAGCCTCTTCGTCAATATTTCGGGCATTATGGTTTTAGCCCTCGCACGTCGTGAATACTCTTCGTAAGTACACATTGATGACAATGTCCCGCCGAAATGGCACAATGTTGCTTAGCTTATTTCCACTATATATCGCCAAATGGCACAAACTATACAACTTAGTTGGAGAAAAAGATCCTATGTTACAAAATAAAAGTAGTAGTTTGGAGATAAAGCGCAGGATTGCAATGATTCAAGAGGATTACAGTTTAGCTTGAAATGAAAGTTGAATTCAGTTCTTAACAACGTTCCCATAATTACATCCTCCCCTTAACAAATCATGACGCAGACAACAAATTCTGGAGTATTGTGCCGTAGTTGGCCGTTACACTTTATTTCACACGTATGCCGTCAAAATGACTCACAGCTAAATATGTTACAGAAAATAACTAAATGAAGCAAAATAACTGGAGAATTGAGAGCGCATCACAAAAGATACTCGGAGGCCAGGAAAAACCTACTTAAAAAACCCGAAACTCAACGGGAAAAAATTGTAGGAAACCTGGGTAGGAACCAAGCTCAAAACTCCGGCGACCCTTCCTACGGGGCCACTGATAATTTAAATTTAATTATCGCAGGAAAAAACTGGTGGATAATGTTCAAATAAAGTTCAGCGGTGGAAAAGACTAATCAAAACAAACAAGAAAAATTTGACTAGGGTAAACCGTCAGTTTAACGACCGAGAACTGACTCGCATACTAAAGAACCAACTATTTATACACATACTTCCACGGGCATAGCAAATGCACGTGCATGCAAATAACTTACATCGGTATAAAACATGCCTACATCCAACAGATAACAAAAATCGTAATTAACAGCTCTAACAATAGCGAACAGAAATCAATTCTCTTCTAATGCGATGCAACCGAAAAGAATTTTCAATTTGTTTGCTGTAGAGGCAGTGTCTACGTCGCACTTATCTGAAACCAAAATGCGTTTGTTATAGCAGCTCTGTCTTTTTTAGCTGCTTTTCTTCGTTGTATTTGGTAAGTTAATGTTTGTAAGATGGAAAAAATAAATTGTTTGTCATAACTTATGAGTCATTTGTTGGCTCCTAGGAGAAAAATTACGGAGCCTCTTCGTCAATATTTCAGGCATTTTCGGTTTTAGCCATCGCACTTCGTGAATAGTCTTCGTAAATGCATACTGATGAGATTGTCCCACCGAAATGGCAAAATGTCGCTAAGCTTATTTCAACGTTATATCGCAAATGGCACAAAATATACAAATTAGTTGGATAAAAAGATCCTATAGTACAAAATAAAAATAGAAGATTAGAGATAAAGGGCAGGATGGTAAAGATTGAGGTGGATTACAGTTTAACTTGAAATGAAAGTTGCCTTTGTTTGCAAGAGAGGCAGTGTCAATCGTGACATTTATCTGAAAGAAGAATGCGTACGTTATAACGGTTCAGTCTATTTTGAGCTGCTTTACTTCATTCCATTTGCTTAGTCAATCTTTTGTAAGACAGAAATCTAAACGGTTTGCATGTCATAACTTTTGAGTAAATTGTTGGCTCCCAGGAGAAAAATTACGGGGCCTCTTCGTCAATATTTCGGGCATTTTCGGTTTTAGCCATCGCACTTCGTGAATACTCGTCGTAAATGCATACTGATGAGATTGTCCCACCGAAATGGCAAAATGTCGCTAAGCTTATTTCAACGTTATATCGCAAATGGCACAAAATATACAAATTAGTTGGATAAAAAGATCCTATAGAACAAAATAAAAATAGAAGATTAGAGATAAAGGGCAGGATGGTAAGGATTGAGGTGGATTACAGTTTAGATGGAAATCAAAGTTGCCTTGTTTGCTGGAGAGGCAGTGTCAATCAGAACATTTATCTGAAACCAGAATGCGTACGTTATAACGGCTCAGTCTATTTGGAGCTGCTTTACTTCGTTCCATTTGCTTAGTCAATGTTTGAAAGATAAAAAGCTAAAAGGTTTGCTTGTGATAACTTATGGGTCATTTGTTGGCTCCTTGGCGAAAAATTACGGAGCCTCCTGCAATTTTTCGTTAATTTTTCGGTTTTAGCCTCGCACTTCGTGAATACTCGTCGTAAATGCATATTGATGACAATGTCCTGCCGAAATGGCAAAATGTCGCTTAGCTTATTTCCACTATATATCGCCAAATGGCACAAAATATACAACTTAGTTGGATAAAAAGATCCTATGGTACAAAATAAAAGTAGTAGTTTGGAGATAAAGCGCAGGATTGCAAGGATTCAAGAGGATTACAGTTTAGCTGGAAATCAAGGTTTTCTTTGTTTGCTGGAGAGGCAGTGTCAATCGTGACATTTATCTGAAACCAGAATGCGTACGTTATAACGGCTCAGTCTATTTTGAGCTGCTTTACTTCATTCCATTTGCTTAGTCAATGTTTTGTAAGATAGAAAGCTAAACGGTTTGCATGTCATAACTTATGAGTAAATTGTTGGCTCCCAGGAGAAAAATTACGGAGCCTCTTCGTCCATGTTTCGTTAATTTTCGGTTTTAGCCTCGCACTTCCTGAATACTCTTTGTAAATACATAGTAATGACACTGTTCCGCCGTAGTGGCAAGTTGTGGCTAAGCTTATTTCCACTTTACATCGCCAAATTGCACAAAATATACAACTTGGTTGGATAAAAAGATTCCATAGTACAAAATAAAAGTACTCTTTTAGGTCTCAGAAAATATGTTTTTTCCTAGCCATTTTCAATGATGTCATAATGACGTCACAATGAGACATCGACACTGTCAATCTACTAACCTTATAATTTTGTACTATCTGCTAAATTTGAAATCTAAAGCGGTAATACTTTAGGAGTTATGATGGGGTGTGTTTTAAGACATATCAGTGTCCGTACATGAAGCTGGTCATCACAGCAGGGATAAGCCATGGAGCGGTGAGTACACGCTCTTTTGTGCTCCGCATTTGTACTCTATTTAGACCTTTTTAAGACTATGCACGACCAAACCAACTATCAGAACTATGACATAAGGACCTAGTGCTACTCTAGGAAACTATTTTCCCAACCGAAAGTGTTTGCTTTTGCGTAGTCAGCAGTTTATCTTTAGATATTTAACCCTCCCCTCAAGAAATCACTTTATGGCTTTTAGAGACAAAGAACGAGGGTTTATCTATACTTTTATGATAGATGTAGTTGATACAGCAGGAAAGGAACACTTTGGTGTAAGTTTTGCGTGAATTCATCATTGTGCTCAGGAGTAATTAATAACTCATAATTAATTAGCTGCAAATTTCAGCCGTTAATAACATCGTCAGATCTTGTATTTATGGCAGTGTTTATATCAATCGAGTTAGATCCCAAAGTGATCTAACCGTTTGGCTAAAGTCAAGGAAACAGCTTTTAAAACGTGCAAGTTATTAACAGTTGAATTTTGTCCAATATGGCGGACCCAAAAGTGCGTCAAACATGCAAACGAGGCTATACTTTGAACGTGGTACCTCTGACGGGATTTTATCACACTTCGTCAAATTCGCAGGATATATACAACGACTTTAATAGTATTTGCCAATACACTCGACGTTATCGGCTCAACGGTTTGTTTCTAGCCTTGTTTACAAGTTTTTCAAACATGGACACGAGGCTGCAATTTGATCGTTAATATCTCTGAGGGGATTACATCAAACAAATTCAAATTTGCAGGATATATAGCATGACTTTAATACTATCTGCAAATACACTCGGTTTTAATATCGGCTCAACCTTATGCTTCTAGTTCAAAACCTCGTACACATGCGAAAACACCTCAACAGAAGCTAATATAATATAATATAATATGATATGATATGATATGATATGATATAATATGACATGACATGACATGACATGACATGATATGATATGATATGATATGATATGATATGATATGATATAATATAATATAATATCATGCTTATAATGGTGACCAAGCAGCGAAGGATATCTTGAAGGTAAAAAGACAGAGTACCGTACAACAAGGACAAAGACATTAACTGGAACACGTTTTGCTCCGATTATCGCCACTGTGCAGTTCTTTACCAAGCAGCGGATGCTTTGGGCCTTGAAATGCTACAAAGGTGCGCCTAACGGGCCTTGGGGTGCATGTCCTGGATCTCTCAGCAACGAGATATTGATGACCTAGCCTCGAGGGTGCTACAAAGGTGCGCCAAACGGGCCTTGGGGTGCATGTCAATGATCTCTCAGCAATGAGAGATTACCAAGCCTCAAGAGCCCTTGACACTGAGACATTATATGGAATGTACAAGTTAACGCTAGCCTGTGCGCCAGAAAAGTTTCACTTAAAGGAAGATCAAACAGGTGGCGATGCAGATAAGGACATTGAGAGAGTCGAGGATGAGAATAAGTCCAGGAAAAGAAAAGCCACACCAACAGACAGTGAGAGCGACTACGAACCTGTAAAGAAGGCAAAGGAGAAAACAGCAAGTGCCCTTACAACAGACAGCGAGAGCGATTTCCAAGCGCCCGTAAAGAAAACGAAAAAGAAAACAGCAAGTCCCCTGAGGAGCGATGACGAAGCGCCCGTAAAGAAAACGAGAAAGGAAAGCAGCAAGTCCCCTGAAGAGCGACAGCGAGCAGAAGAAAAGAAGCCATCATAACGAGAGGATCTGTAGGATAACAGGCTGCTTCTTCTACGGCTACAACCTTCAACGTCATATACAAATGCACGTCAGAAAGGGCGGCATAGAAGAGGAAGACATTCCCCGTTTGATGTAGCTCATTTGAGGCCAGTACGACGATTTTGAGATCCAGTGTGCTAAAAAGGAAGATTTTGCCAAAACTTTCTCCGTACGGCCCCAAACGTGCTTTTCGTGCACTTTTCATAGAAATACACTCTTTTCTCTTTTCGGCCATGATTTGAGGCCAGTACGTCGATTTTGAGCTCTGGTGAACTCAAAAGTGAGATTTTGCCAAAACTTGCTCCGCACGGCCCGAAACGCACGTATTGTGCATTTTTCATAGAAATGCACTGTTTCGCGTTCTGGCGATGATTTGAGACCAAAACGACGATTTAGAGATATGGTGAGCTCAAAAGTGAGATTTTGGCAAAACTTTCTCCGCATGGCCCAAAACGTGCAATTTGTGCACTTTTAATAGAAATGCACTGTCTTCGCTTTTTGGTCATTATTTCAGGCCAGTGCGACGATTTTGAGCTCTGGTGAACTCAAAAGTGATATTTTGCCAAAACTTGCTTCGCACGGCGCGAAACGTAACTTTTGTGCATTTTTCATAGAAATGCACTGCTTTCGCGTTTTGGCGATGATTTGAGGCGAGTGCGACGATTTTGAGATCTGGTGTGCCCAAAGTAAGATTTTGCCAAAACTTGCTCCGCACGGCCCCAAACGTGCGTTTAGTGCACTTTTCATAGAAATGCACTGTTTTAGCTTTTTTGCGATGATTTGAGGTCAGGACGACGATTTTGAGATCTGGTGAGCTCAAAAGTGAGATTTTGCCAAAACTTGCTCCGCACTGCCCGAAACGCACGTTTTGTGCATTTTTCATAGAAATGCACTGTTTTAGCTTTTTTGCGATGATTTGAGGTCAGGACGACGATTTTGAGATCTGGTGAGCTCAAAAGTGAGATTTTCCAAAACTTGCTCCGCACGGCCCGAAACGCACGTTTTGTGCATTTTTGATAGAAATGCACTGTTTTCGCGTTTTGGCAATGATTTGAGACCAAAACGACGATTTAGAGATCTGGTGAGCTCAAAAGTGAGATTTTGGCGAAACTTGCTCCGCACGGCCCGAAACGCACGTTTTGTGCATTTTTCATAGAAATGCACTGTTTTAGCTTTTTTGCGATGATTTGAGGTCAGGACGACGATTTTGAGATCTGGTGAGCTCAAAAGTGAGATTTTCCAAAACTTGCTCCGCACGGCCCGAAACGCACGTTTTGTGCATTTTTGATAGAAATGCACTGTTTTTGCGTTTTGGCAATGATTTGAGACCAAAACGACGATTTAGAGATCTGGTGAGCTCAAAAGTGAGATTTTGGCGAAACTTGCTCCGCACGGCCCGAAACGTACGTTTTGTGCATTTTTCATAGAAATGCACTGTTTTCGCTTTTTTGCGATGATTTGAGGTCAGTACGACGATTTTGAGATCTGGTGAGCTCAAAAGTGAGATTTTGCCAAAACTTGCTCCGCACGGCCCGAAACGCACGTTTTGTGCATTTTTCATAGAAATGCACTGTTTTGCGTTTTGGCGATGATTTGACACCAGAACGACGATTTTGAGATCTGGTGAGCTCAAAAGTGAGATTTTGGCGAAACTTGCTCCGCACGGCCCGAAACGTACGTTTTGTGCATTTTTCATAGAAATGCACTGTTTTCGCTTTTTTGCGATGATTTGAGGTCAGTACGACGATTTTGAGATCTGGTGAGCTCAAAAGTGAGATTTTGCCAAAACTTGCTCCGCACGGCCCGAAACGCACGTTCTGTGCATTTTACATAAAAATGCACTGTTTTGCGTTTTGGCGATGATTTGAAACTACAACGACGATTTTGAGATCTGGTGAGCTGAAAAGTGAGATTTTGGCGAAACTTGCTCCGCACGACCCCAAACGTGCGTTTTGTGCGTTTTCGTAGAAGTGCACTGTTTTCGCTTTTTGGCGATGATTTGCGGTCAGTTTTTTTTTCGCTTTTTGAGGATTTAGATTGTGAAGAAATATAATCAATGGAAGTGATTTTAACTGTCCTCTTGACTCTAAGCTGGATAAGAAAGGTGGCGTTATGGTACCTAGAATAATGGTTATAGACAATATTGAATGTTTCCAAAATGAATTGGGCCTTGTTGCACGTTTGGAGAATTAAAAATCCACAATCTAGAAGTTACACTTGGACCCAAAAATCTCCACCAATTTTCTGTCGTTTAGATTACTGGCTGATATCAAACAACTTACAGGATTTTGTAAATACAACCGATCATTCCAGCTATAAAAACTGATCATGCAGCAATTGAGTTGAATTTAACCGACTCCAATCAAAACTTAAAGGGGCCCAGCTTCTGGAAAATGAACGTACCTCTTCTTGAAGATCCGAATTATCTGGAAGAATTAAAACAAAATATTCCACTTTGGAAAACAACAAGAAGCGAGAATTTATCAGACAAAAGGTACATCTGGGATTGGATTAAGTATAATATTCGGAACCATGGTATTTTGTTCTCGAAAAAGAAAGCCAAAGAAAGATCTGAAATGAAAAAAAACTTACAACAAGTATACGAGGAAGCAACTAAAAAATTCGAACAGGACCCTTCCGACTCTAACCTAAATACTCTAAATGAAGCAAAAGAAACTCTAGAAAGTTATAATGAGGAAAAACCAAGGGGTGTGTAATTATTCGCGCAAGGGCACGATGGCACGAGCATGGTTAGAGAAGTACAAAATACTTTCTAAAGTTATGGAAGGGTAATCACGTCAAAAAACATATAAGAAAACTATTAATCAGTGGTGCCATTACATCTGATCCTTTTGGGATACTGAACGAATAAAAACGTTTTCACCATAGCTTTTACCAATCAAACGTAACAGATGAGGATAAAGAAAATGGAAACGAATTTTTTAATAATTTGAATATACCAAGATTATCAGAAGAACAAAAACAATCTTGTGAAGGAGAAATATTTGTTGAAGAAATTACAGCCATTCTTAACAGTTTTGAGAGTAACAAATCTCCTGGTAATGATGGAATACTAATAGAATTTTACAAAAGTTGCTGAGAATTAATTTATGATCCATTTATGGAATGTGCGAGGAAGTGTTTCAACCACGGCGAAATGTCTAGCTCTCAAAGAAAAGCAATTATAACTCTTATAGAAAAGCAACATAAATATCGAACTCTCATTGAAAATTGGAGGCCAATCTCTCTTATTAACGTGGATGCAAAAATAATTTCAAAAGTGATTGCTTTAAGATTGAAGAAAGTTTTACCGAATATCATACATCATAATCAAACAGGTTATGTTGAAGATTGCTATATTGGTGAGACTATTCGATCAATTTTCGATATAATGGAATTTACAGACAGTAAGAATATTCCAGGTATCTTGATTTTCATTGACTTTAAAAAAGCTTTCGACTCTTTAGAATGGCATTATCTTTTCAGTTGCCTTGAGGCCTTTAATTTTGGCCCCAATTTTATAAATTGGGTCAAAATGTTTTATACAAATATTCAAAGCTGTGTAATAAATAATGGAATGGCATCAGACTATTTTACTTTAGAACGTGGTGTGAGGCAGGGTGATCCCTTGTCCCCCTACCTCTTTATCTTAGCTGTTGAAAGCTTGGCAATCTCCATTCGTCAAAATGTGTATATCAAAGGAATTAAAATAGGAAATTATGAAGCCAAGCTATTGCAATACGCAGACGATAAATACCACAGCAACCCTGTCTGATGAAAATTCTGCAAAAACGCTATTTGAAGAACTAGAAGTATTTAAGAACTTGTGTGGGTTGGAGATACATAGTTCTAAAACATAAGGAATGTGGATTGGTTCGCTTAAAAGGAAAGACGAAAAACCGTTTGGTATTAAATGGCCAAGTGAACCCATTAAAGCTTTAGGAACCTTTTTTACATATGACCTATCATTATTTTACGAAAAAACCTTCAAGAGAAGGTTGACAGCATAAAGTAGCTGACAAATATATGGTCATCAAGAGGACTGTCCATTTATGGTAAAGTAACTATAATCAAATCATTACTTCTTCCTAAACTAGTTTTTATATCTTCGGTTCTTTCACCTCCAAGTAAAATCATCAAACAAGTAGACAGCTTGATTTTCTCCTTTTTATGGAATGGAAAGGATAAAGTAGCAAGGCTCTCTTCAATGAACAGTTTTGAAGACGGTGGCATTAAAATGACAGATATTGAAAGCTTGGTCAAAGCTGTACGATTAGCTTGGCTAAAACGTATTATCAGCGATAACGAAAGTACGTGGAAATTCTACTTGTTGCATCTCCTACGTAATGTTGGTGGTCTTTTGCTTTTTAAATGTAATTATGCAATGGAGTATCTATCAATTAACTCAGTTTTCTACAGAGAACTTTCAGAATGTTGGTTAGAATTTCGAAATCTCTTTTTAGCTAATAAAAAACGGCTCTGTATAATTTGGAATAACAAAGATATAAGAATAGATGCAAAAACCAGTTTTTTATAAATCTTATTATGACTCGGGGATACGTATCATTAAAGATCTCTTGTTCAATCTCGACAATATAGAATCCTTTAATGTAATTAAAAAAAAAGTCGAGAAAGCTAATTTTCTTACATGGACAGGTCTTAGGCGCGCAATTCCGTCTTCTTTAAAAATAATACAGTACACTACCTTTACAGATAATACATAATGCACTTTTTTCGCTTTTTGCCGATGATTTGAAGTCAGTATGAGGACTTTGAGATCTGGTGTGCTCAAACGCAGGATTTTGCCAAAACTTGCTCCGCACTGCCCGAAACGTACGTTTTGTTCATTTTTTATAGAAATGCACTGTTTCCGCTCTTTGGCGATGATTGAAGTCAGTACGACAATTTTGAGATCTGGTGAGCTCAAAAGTGAGATTTTGCTAAAACTTGCTCCGCACGGCCCCAAACGTTCGTTTTGTGCACTTTTCATAGAAATGCACTGTTTAAGCTTTTTGGTGATGATTTGAGGCCAGTACGACGATTTTGAGATCCGGTGTGCTCAAAAATGAGATTTTGCCAAAACTTGCTGCGCACGGCCCGAAAAGTACGTTTTGTGCATTTTTTATAGAAATGCACTGTGTTCGCTTTTTGGCGATGGTTTGAGGCCAGTACGACGCTTTTGAGATCTGTTGAGCTTAAAAGTGAGATTTTGCCAAAACTTGCTGCGCACGGCCCCAAACGTGCGGTTGGTGCACTTTTCAAAGAAATGCACTGTTTTCGCTTTTTGCCGATGATTTCAGGCCAGTACGACGATTTTGAGATCTGGTGAGCTCAAAAGTGAGATTTTGCCAAAACTTGCTCCACACGGCCCGAAACGTACGTTTTTTGCATTTATCATAGAAATGCACTGTTTTTGCTTTTGGGCGATGATTTGAGGTCAGTACGACGATTTTGAGATCTGTTGAGCTTAAAAGTGAGATTTTGCCAAAACTTGCTGCGCACGGCCCGAAACGTACGTTTTTTGCATTTTTCATAGAAATGCACTGTTTTCGCTTTTTTGCGATGATTTGAGGTCAGTACGACGATTTTGAGATCTGGTGAGCTCAAAAATGACATTTTGCCAAAACTTGCTCCGCACGGCCCGAAACGTACGTTTTGTGCATTTTTCAT
Organism: Cladopsammia gracilis; assembly: GCA_022457155.1. Lineage (NCBI taxonomy): Eukaryota > Metazoa > Cnidaria > Anthozoa > Scleractinia > Dendrophylliidae > Cladopsammia > Cladopsammia gracilis. Next base: position 48,941 of record JAJGOT010000974.1, read on the forward strand.
AGAAATGCACTTTTTTCGCGTTTTGGCGATGATTTGTGGCCAGTGCTACGATTTTGAGATCTGGTGTGCTCGAAAGTAAGATTTTGCCAAAACTTGCTCCGCACGGCCCCAAACGTGCGTTTTGTGCGTTTTCGTAGAAGTGCACTGTTTTCGCTTTTTGGCAATGATTTGAGGTCAGTTTTTTTTTCGCTTTTTGAAGACTTAAATTGTGAAGAAATGTAATCATTGGAGGTGATTTTAACTGTCCTCTTGACTCTAAGCTGGATAAGAAAGGTGGCGTTATGGTACCTAGAAATATGGTTATAGACAATATTGAATGTTTCCAAAATGAATTGGGCCTTGTTGACGTTTGGAGAATTAAAAATACGCAATTTAGAAGTTACACTGGGAGACAAAAATCTCCACCAATTTTCTGTCGTTTATATTACTGGCTGATATCAAACAACTTACAGGATTTTGTAAATACAACCGATCATTCCAGCTATAAAAACTGATCATGCAGCAATTGAGTTGAATTTAACCGACTCCAATCAAAACTTAAAGGGGCCCGGCTTCTGGAAAATTAACGTCTCTCTTCCTGAAGATCCGAATTATCTGGAAGAATTAAAACAAAATATTGCACTTTGGAAAACAACAGGAAGCAAAAATTTATCAGACAAACGGTGCATCTGGGATTGGATTAAGTATAATATTCGGAACCATGGTGTTCTGTTCTCGAAAAAGAAAGCCAAAGAAAGATCTGCAATGGAAAAAAATTACAACTTGTATACGAGGAAGCAACTAAAAAATTCGAACAGGACCCTTCCTACTCTAACCTAAATACTCTAAATGAAGCAAAAGAAACTCTAGAAAGTTATTATGAGGAAAAACCAAGGGGTGTGTAATTATTCGCGCAAGGGCACGATGGCACGAGCATGGCGAGAGAAGTACAAAATACTTTCTAAATTTAGAGAAGGGTAATCACGTCAAAAAACATAAGAAAACTATAAATAAGTGGTGCCATTACATCTGATCCTTTTGGGATACTGAACGAATAAAAACGGTTTTACCATAGCTTTTACCAATCAAACGTAACAGATGAGGATAAAGAAAATGGAAACGAATTTTTTAATAATTTGAATATACCAAGATTATCAGAAGAACAAAAACAATCCTGTGAAGGAGAAATATTTGTTGAAGAAATTACAGCCATTCTTAACAGTTTTGAGAGTAACAAATCTCCTGGTAATGATGGAATACTAATATAATTTTACAAACGTTGCTGAGAATTAATTTATGATCCATTTATGGAATGTGCGAGGAACTGTTTCAACCACGGCGAAATGTCTAGCTCTCAAAGAAAAGCAATTATAACTCTTATAGAAAAGCAACATAAATATCGAACTCTTATTGAACATTGGAGGCCAATCTCTCTTATTAACGTGGATGCAAAAATAATTTCAAAAGTGATTGCTTTAAGATTGAAGAACGTTTTACCGAATATCATACATCATAATCAAACAGGTTATGTTGAAGATCGCTATATTGGTGAGACTATTCGATCAATTTTCGATATAATGGAGTTTACAGACAGTAAGAATATTCCAGGTATCTTGATTTTCATTGACTTTAAAAAAGCTTTCGACTCTTTAGAATGGCATTATCTTTTCAGTTGCCTTGAGGCCTTTAATTTTGGCCCCAATTTTATAAATTGGGTCAAAATGTTTTATACAAATATTCAAAGCTGTGTAATAAATAATGGAATGGCATCAGACTATTTTAATTTAGAACGTGGTGTGAGGCAGGGTGATCCCTTGTCCCCCTACCTCTTTATCTTAGCTGTTGAAAGCTTAGCAATCTCCATTTGTCAAAATGTTGATATCAAAGGAATTAAAATAGGAAATTATGAAGCCAAGCTATTGCAATACGCAGACGATACCACAGCAACCCTGTCTGATGAAAATTTTGCAAAAACGCTATTTGAAGAACTAGAAGTATTTAAGAACTTGTGTGGGTTGGAGATACATAGTTCTAAAACAGAAGGAATGTGGATTGGTTCGCTTAAAAGAAAAGACGAAAAACCGTTTGGTATTAAATGGCCAACTGAACCCATTAAAGCTTTAGGAACCTTTTTTACATATGACCTATCATTATTTTACGAAACAAACTTTCAAGAGAAGGTTGACAGCATAAAGCAGCTGACAAATATATGGTCATCAAGAGGACTGTCCATTTATGGTAAAGTAACTATAATCAAGTCATTACTTCTTCCAAAACTAGTTTTTATATCTTCGGTTCTTTCACCTCCAAGTAAAATCATCAAACAAGTAGACAGCTTGATTTTCTCCTTTTTATGGAATGGAAAGGATAAAGGAACAAGGCTCTCTTCAATGAACAGTTTTGAAGACGGTGGCATTAAAATGACAGATATTGAAAGCTTGGTCAAAGCTGTACGATTAGCTTGGCTAAAACGTATTATCAGCGATAACGAAAGTACGTGGAAATTCTACTTATTGCATCTCCTACGTAATGTTGGTGGTCTTTTGCTTTTTAAATGTAATTATGCAAGGGACTATCTTTCAATTAACTCAGTTTTCTACAGAGAACTTTCAGAATGTTGGTTAGAATTTCGAAATCTCTTTTTAGCTAATAAAAAACGGCTCTGCATAATTTGGAATAACAAAGATATAAGAATAGATGCAAAAACCAGTTTTTTATAAATCTTATTATGACTCGGGGGTACGTATCATGAAAGATCTCTTGTTCAATCTCGACAATATAGAATCCTTTAATAACATAGTTGAGAAAGCTAATTTTCTTACATGGACAGGTCTCATGCGCGCAATTCCGTCTTCTTTGAAAATAATAGAGTACACTACCTTTACAGATAATACATAATGCACTGTTTTCGCTTTTTGCCGATGATTTGAAGTCAGTATGACGATTTTGAGATCTGGTGTGCTCAAACGCAGGATTTTGCCAAAACTTGCTCCGCACTGCCCGAAACGTACGTTTTGTTCATTTTTTATAGAAATGCACTGTTCCCGCTCTTTGGCGATGATTGAAGTCAGTACGACAATTTTGAGATCTGGTGTGCTCAAAAGTGAGATTTTGCTAAACCTTGCTCCGCACGGCCCCAAACGTTCGTTTTGTGCATTTTTTATAGAAATGCACTGTTTTCTCTTTTTGGTGATGATTTGAGGCTAGTACGACGATTTTGAGATCCGGTGTTCTCAAAAATGAGATTTTGCCTAAAGTTGCTGCGCACGGCCCGAAACGTACGTTTTGTGCATTTTTTATAGAAATGCACTGTTTTCGCTTTTTGGCGATGATTTGAGGCCAGTACGACAAATTTGAGATGTGCTGTGCTCAAAAGTCAGATTTTGCCAAAACTTGCTGCGCACGGCCCAAACGTTCGTTTTGTGCACTTTTCATAAAAAACGCACTGTTTTCGGTTTTTGCCGATGTTTTGAGGCCAGTACGACGATTTTGAGATCTGGTGTGCTCAAAAATGAGATTTTGCCAAAACTTGCTGCGCACTGCCCGAAACGTACGTTTTGTGCATTTTTTATAGAAATGCACTGTTTTCGCTTTTTGGCGATGATTTGCTGTCAGTACGACGATTTTGAGATCTGGTGAGCTCAAAAATGAGATTTTGCCAAAACTTGCTCCGCACGGCCCGAAACATACGTTTTGTGCATTTTTCATAGCAATGCACTCTTTTCGCGTTTTGGCGATGATTTGTGGCCAGTGCGACGATTTTGAGATCTGGTGTGCTGGAAAGTAAGATTTAGCCAAAACTTGCTCCGCACGGCCCCGTTTTGTGCGTTTTCGTAGAAGTGCACTGTTTTCGCTTTTTGGCGATGATTTGAGGTCAGTTTTTTTTCGCTTTTTGAAGGCTTAGATTGTGAAGAAATATAATCATTGGAGGTGATTTGAACTGTCCTCTTGACTCTAAGTTGGATAAGAAAGGTGGCGTTATGGTACCTAGATAAATGGTTATAGACAATGTTGAATGTCTCCAAAATGAATTGGGCCTTGTTGACGTTTGGAGAATTAAAAATACGCAATCTAGAAGTTACACTTGGAGACAAAAATCTCCACCAATTTTCTGTCGTTTAGATTACTGGCTGATATCAAACAACTTACAGGATTTTGTAAATACAACCGATCATTCCAGCTATAAAAACTGATCATGCAGCAATTGAGTTGAATTTAACCGACTCCAATCAAAACTTAAAGGGGCCCGGCTTCTGGAAAATTAACGTCTCTCTTCCTGAAGATCCGAATTATCTGGAAGAATAAAACAAAATATTCCACTTTGGAAAACAACAGGAAGCGAGAATTTATCAGACAAAAGGTGCATTTGGGATTGGATTAAGTATAATATTCGGAACCATGGTGTTTTGTTCTCGAAAAAGAAAGCCAAAGAAAGATCTGCAATGGAAAAAAATTACAACAAGTATACGAGGAAGCAACTAAAAAATTCGAACAGGACCCTTCCGACTCTAACCTAAATACTCTAAAAGAAAGAAACTCTAGAAAGTTATTATGAGGAAAAACCAAGGGGTGTGTAATTATTCGCGCAAGGGCACGATGGCACGAGCATGGCGAGAGAAGTACAAAATACTTTCTAAATTTAGAGAAGGGTAATCACGTCAAAAAACATAAGAAAACTATAAATAAGTGGTGCCATTACATCTGATCCTTTTGGGATACTGAACGAATAAAAACGGTTTTACCATAGCTTTTACCAATCAAACGTAACAGATGAGGATAAAGAAAATGGAAACGAATTTTTTAATAATTTGAATATACCAAGATTATCAGAAGAACAAAAACAATCCTGTGAAGGAGAAATATTTGTTGAAGAAATTACAGCCATTCTTAACAGTTTGGAGAGTAACAAATATCCTGGTAATGATGGAATACTAATAGAATTTTACAAAAGTTGCTGAGAATTAATTTATGATCCTTTTATGGAATGTGCGAGGAAGTGTTTCGACCACTGCGAAATGTCTAGCGCTCAAAGAAAAGCAATTATAACTCTTATAGAAAAGCAACATAAATATCGAACTCTTATTGAAAATTGGAGGCCAATCTCTCTTATTAACGTGGATGCAAAAATAATTTCAAAAGTGATTGCTTAAAGATTAAAGAAAGTTTTACCGAATATCATACATCATAATCAAACAGGTTATGTTGAAGATTGCTATATTGGTGAGACTATTCGATCAATTTTCGATATAATGGAATTTACAGACAGTAAGAATATTCCAGGTATCTTGATTTTCATTGACTTTAAAAAAGCTTTCGAAAAACAACTTTCAAGAGGAGGTTGACAGTATAAAGCAGCTCACAAATATATGGTCATCTAGAGGACTGTCCATTTATGATAAAGTAACTATAATCAAATCATTACTTCTTCCAAAACTAGTTTTTATATCTTCGGTTCTTTCACGTCCAAGTAAAATCATCAAACAAGTAGACAGTTTGATTTTCTCCTTTTTATGGAATGGAAAGGATAAAGTAACAAGGCTCTCTTCAATAAACAGTTATGAAGACGGTGGCATTAAAATGACAGATATTGAAAGCTTGGTCAAAGCTGTATAAGCTTGGCTAAAACGTATTATCAGCGATAACGAAAGTACGTGGAAATTCTACTTGTTTCATCTCCTACGTAATGTTGGTGGTCTTTTGCTTTTTAAATGTAATTATGAAATGGACGATCGTTTAATTAACTCAGTAAAAAGATCCTATATTAAAACAAATGTAGTCTATTAAAAATAAAGCGCAGGATTGCAAGGATTGAAGTGGATTACAGTTTAGCTTGATATCAATGTTGCCTTTTTTTTGCTGGAGAGGCAGTGTCAATCGTGACATTTATCTAAAATAAAAATGCGTGCGTTTTAACCGCTCAGTCTATTTTGGGCCGCTTTACTTTGTTGCATTTGCTTAGCTAATGTTTGTTATAACTTAAGTTTGTTTGTTATAACTTATGAGAAATTTGTTCGCTCCTAGGAGAGAAATGACGGAGCCTCTTCGTCAATATCTCGGGCATTATCGGTTTTAGCCCTTGTACGTCGTGAATACTCTTCGTAAATGCATAGTAATGACACTGTCCCGCAAAATGACAAAATGTCGCTTAGCTTATTTCCACGTTATATCGCCAAATGGCACAAAATATACAACTTGGTTGGATAAAAACATCTCAAAGTACAAAACAAAAGAAGTAGTTTATTGCTAAATCGCAGGATTGCAAGGATTGAAGTGGATTACACTAGCTAGAAATGAAGGTTTTCTTTGTTTGCTGGAGAGGCAGTGTCAATCGTGACATTTATCTGAAACCAGAATGCGTACGTTATAACGGCTCAGTCTATTTTGAGCTGCTTTACTTCATTCCATTTGCTTAGTCAATGTTTGGTAAGATAGAAAGCTAAACGGTTTGCATGTCATAACTTATGAGTAAATTGTTGGCTCCCAGGAGAAAAATTTCGGAGCCTCTTCGTCCATGTTTCGTTAATTTTCGGTTTTAGCCGTTGCACTTTGTGAATACTCTTCGTAAATACATATTGATGACAATGTCTCGCCGAAACGGCAATTTGTGGCTTAGCTTATTTCCACGTTATATCGACAAATGGCACAAAATATACAACTTGGTGGGATAAAAATATTCCATAATACAAAATAAAAGTAGTCTTTTAGAGATAAAGCGCAGGATTGCAAGGATTGAAGTGGATCACAGTTTAGCTTGATGTCAAAGTTGTCTTTGTTTGCTGGAGAGGCAGTGTCAATCGTGACACTTATCTGAAACCAAAATGCGTGCGTTATAACGGCTCAGTCTATATTTAGCTGCTTTACTTCGTTCCATTTGCTTAAACAACGTTTGTAACGTAGAAAAGTAAATTGATTGTTTGTCATAACTTTTGAGTAAATTGTTGGCTCCCAGGAGAAAAATTACGGGGCCTCTTTGTCAATGTTTCGGGCATTCTCTTTTTTAGCCATCGCACTTCGTGAATACTCTTCGTAAATGCATACTAATGACACTGTTCCGCCGAAATGGCAATTTGTGGGTTAGCTTATTTCCACTTTACATCGCCAAATGGCACAAAATATACAACTTGGTTGGATAAAAATATTCCATAGTACAAAATAAAAGTAGTCTTTTAGAGACAAAGCCCAGGATTGCAAGGATTGAAGTGGATTACAGTTTTGCTGGAAATCAAAGTTGCCTTTGTTTGCTGTAGAGGCATAGTCAATCGTCGCATTTATCTGAAACCAAAATGCGTGCGTTGTAACGGCTCAGTATATTTTGAGCTGCTTTACTTCGTTCCATTTGCTTAGACAACGTTTGTAACGTAGAAAACTAAATTGTTTGTTTGTGATAACTTAGGAGATATTTGTTGGCTCCTAGAAGAAAAATTACGGAGCCTCTTCGTCAATATTTCGGGCATTATGGTTTTAGCCCTCGCACGTCGTGAGTACTCTTCGTAAATACATATTGATGACAATGTCCCGCCGAAATGGCAAAATGTTGCTTAGCTTATTTCCACTATATATCGCCAAATGGCACAAAATATACAACTTAGTTGGAGGAAAAGATCCTATGGTACAAAATAAAAGTAGTAGTTTGGAGATAAAGCGCGGGAATGCAAGGATTCAAGAGGATTACAGTTTAGCTTGAAATGAAAGTTGAATTCAGTTCTTAACAACGTGCCCATAATTACATACTCCCCTTAACAAATCATGACGCAGACAACAAATTCTGGAGTATTGCGCCGTAGTTGGCCGTTACACTTTATTTCACACGTATGCCGTCAAAATGACTCACAGCTAAATATGTTACAGAAAATAAATAAATGAAGCAAAATAACTGGTGAATTGAGAGCGCATCACAAAAGATACTCGGAGGCCAGAAAAACCTACTTAAAAAACCCGAAACTCAACGGGAAAAAATTGTAGGAAACCTGGGTAGGAACCAAGCTCAAAACTCCGGCGACCCCTCCTACGGGGCCACTGATAATTTAAATTTAATTATCGCAGGAAAAAACTGGTGGATAATGTTCAAATAAAGTTCAGCGGTGGAAAAGACTAATCAAAACAAACAAGAAAAATTTGACTAGGGTAAACCGTCAGTGTAACGACCGAGAACTGACTCGCATACTAAAGAACCAACTATTTATACACATACTTCCACGGGCATAGCAAATGCACGTGCATGCAAATAACTTACATCGGTATAAAACATGCCTACATCCAACAGATAACAAAAATCGTAATTAACAGCTCTAACAATAGCGAACAGAAATCAATTCTCTTCCAATGCGATGCAACCGAAAAGAATTTTCAATTTGTTTGCTGTAGAGGCAGTGTCTACGTCGCACTTATCTGAAACCAAAATGCGTTTGTTATAGCGGCTCTGTCTTTTTTAGCTGCTTTACTTCGTTGTATTTGGTAAGTTAATGTTTGTAAGATGGAAAAAATAAATTGTTTGTCATAACTTATGAGTCATTTGTTGGCTCCTAGGAGAAAAATTACGGAGCCTCTTCGTCAATATTTCAGGCATTTTCGGTTTTAGCCATCGCACTTCGTGAATAGTCTTCGTAAATGCATACTGATGAGATTGTCCCACCGAAATGGCAAAATGTCGCTAAGCTTATTTCAACGTTATATCGCAAATGGCACAAAATATACAAATTAGTTGGATAAAAAGATCCTATAGTACAAAATAAAAATAGAAGATTAGAGATAAAGGGCAGGATGGTAAGGATTGAGGTGGATTACAGTTTAGCTTGAAATGAAAGTTGCCTTTGTTTGCAAGAGAGGCAGTGTCAATCGTGACATTTATCTGAAAAAAGAATGCGTACGTTATAACGGCTCAGTCTATTTTGAGCTGCTTTACTTCATTCCATTTGCTTAGTCAATGTTTTGTAAGACAGAAATCTAAACGGTTTGCATGTCATAACTTTTGAGTAAATTGTTGGCTCCCAGGAGAAGAATTACGGGGCCTCTTCGTCAATATTTCGGGCATTTTCGGTTTTAGCCATCGCACTTCGTGAATACTCTTCGTAAATGCATACTAATGACACTGTTCCGCCGAAATGGCAATTTGTGGCTTAGCTTATTTCCACTTTACATCGCCAAATGGCACAAAATATACAACTTGGTTGGATAAAAATATTCCATAGTACAAAATAAAAGTAGTCTTTTAGAGATAAAGCGCAGGATTGCAAGGATTGAAGTGGATTACAGTTTTGCTGGAAATCAAAGTTGCCTTTGTTTGCTGTAGAGGCAGTGTCAATCGTCGCATTTATCTGAAACCAAAATGCGTGCGTTATAACGGCTCAGTTTATTTTGAGCTTCTTTACTTCGTTGCATTTGCTAAGTTAATGTTTGTAAGGTGGAAAAAAAAATTGTTTGTTTGTCATAACTTATGAGTCATTTGTTGGCTCCTAGGAGAACAATTACGGAGCCTCTTCGTCAATATTTCGGGCATTTTCGGTTTTAGCCATCGCACTTCGTGAATACTTTTCGTAAATGCATACTAATGACACTGTTCCGACGAAATGGCAAAATGTCGCTTAACTTATTTCCACCTTATATCGACAAATGGCACAAAATATACCACGTAGTTGGATAAAAAGATCCTATAGTACAAAACAAAAGTAGTCTTTTAGAGATAAAGCACAGGATTGCAAGGATTGAAGTGGATTACAGTTTATCTTGATATCAAAGTTGCCTTTGTTTGTAGGAGAGGCATTGTCAATCGTGACATTTATCTGAAATCAAAATTCGTGCGCTATAACGGCTCAGTCTATTTTGAGCCGCTTTACTTCGTTGCATTTGCTTAGCTAATGTTTGTAAGATGGAAAAATAAATTGTTTGTTTGTCATAACTTCTGAGACATTTGTTGGCTCCTAGGGGAAACATTGCAGAGCCTCTTCGTCAATATTTCGGGCATTTTCGGTTTTAGCCGTCGCACTTCGTGAATAGTCTTCGTAAATGCATACTGATGAGATTGTCCCACCGAAATTGCAAAATGTCGCTAAGCTTATTTCCACGTTATATCGCCAAATGGCACAAAATATACAACTTAGGTTGGATAAAAAGATCCTCATAGTACAAAACAAAAGTAGACGTTTGATTGCTAAAGTCGCAAGATTGCAAGGATTGAAGTGGAATACAGTTTAGCTGGAAACCAAAGTTGCCTTCGTTTGCTGGAGAGGCAGTGTCAATCGTGACATTTATCTGAAACCAAAATGCGTGCGTTATAACGGCTCAGTCTATTTTGAGCTGCTTTACTTCGTTCCATTTGCCTTAGACAACGTTTGTAACGATAGAAAGCTAAATTGTTTGTTTGTCATAACTTAGGAGATATTTGTTGGCTCCTAAGAGAAACATTACGGAGCCTCTTCGTCAATATTTCGGGCATTATCGGTTTTAGCCGTCGTACGTCGTGAATACTCTTCGTGAATGCTTAGCAATGATACTGTCCCGCCAAAATGACAAAATGTCGCTTAGCTTATTTCCACGTTATATCGCCAAATGGCACAAAATATACAAATTGGTTGGATAAAAAAATCTCAAAGTACAAAACAAAAGAAGCAGTTTATTGCTAAATCGCAGGATTGCAATGATTGAAGTGGATTACCGTTTAGCTGGAAATCAAAGTTTTCTTTGTTTGCTGGAGAGGCAGTGTCAATCGTGACATTTATCTGAAACCAGAATGCGTACGTTATAACGGCTCAGTCTATTTTGAGCTGCTTTACTTCATTCCATTTGCTTAGTCCATGTTTTGTAAGATAGAAAGCTAAACGGTTTGTTTGTCATAACTTAGGAGATAGTTGTTGGCTCCTAGGAGAAAAATTGCGGAGCCTCGTCGTCAATATTTCGGGCATTATCGGTTTTAGCCGTTGCACGTCGTGAATACTCTTCGTAAATGCATAGTAATGACACTGTCCCGCCAAAATGACAAAATGTCGCTTAGCTTATTTTCACGTTATATCGCCAAATGGCACAAAATAAACAACTTGGTTGGATAGAAACATCTCAAAGTACAAAACAAAAGAAGTAGTTTATTGCTAAATCGTAGGATTGTAAGGATTGAAGTGGATTACAGTTTAGCTGGAAATCAAGGTTTTCTTTGTTTGCTGGAGAGGCAGTGTCAATCGTGACATTCATCTGAAACCCGAATGCGTACGTTATAACGGCTCAGATTATTTTGAGCTGCTTTTACTTCATTCCATTTGCTTAGTCAATGTTTTGTAAGACAGAAATCTAAACGGTTTGCATGTCATAACTTTTGAGTAAATTGTTGGCTCCCAGGAGAAACATTACGGGGCCTCTTCGTCAATGTTTCGGGCATTTTCGGTTTTAGCCATCGCACTTCGTGAATACTCTTCGTAAATGCATACTAATGACACTGTTCCGCCGAAATGGCAATTTGTGGGTTAGCTTATTTCCACTTTACATCGCCAAATGGCACAAAATATACAACTTGGTTGGATAAAAATATTCCATAGTACAAAATAAAAGTAGTCTTTTAGAGACAAAGCCCAGGATTGCAAGGATTGAAGTGGATTACAGTTTTGCTGGAAATCAAAGTTGCCTTTGTTTGCTGTAGAGGCAGAGTCAATCGTCGCATTTATCTGAAACCAAAATGCGTGCGTTGTAACGGCTCAGTATATTTTGAGCTGCTTTACTTCGTTCCATTTGCTTAGACAACGTTTGTAACGTAGAAAACTAAATTGTTTGTTTGTGATAACTTAGGAGATATTTGTTGGCTCCTAGGAGAAAAATTACGGAGCCTCTTCGTCAATATTTCGGGCATTATGGTTTTAGCCCTCGCACGTCGTGAATACTCTTCGTAAATACATATTGATGACAATGTCCCGCCGAAATGGCAAAATGTTGCTTAGCTTATTTCCACTATATATCGCCAAATGGCACAAAATATACAACTTAGTTGGAGAAAAAGATCCTATGGTACAAAATAAAAGTAGTAGTTTGGAGATAAAGCGCGGGATTGCAAGGATTCAAGAGGATTACAGTTTAGCTTGAAATGAAAGTTGAATTCAGTTCTCTTAACAACGTGCCCATAATTACATACTCCCCTTAACAAATCATGACGCAGACAACAAATTCTGGAGTATTGTGCCGTAGTTGGCCGTTACACTTTATTTCACACGTATGCCGTCAAAATGACTCACAGCTAAATATGTTACAGAAAATAAATAAATGAAGCAAAATAACTGGAGAATTGAGAGCGCATCACAAAAGATACTCGGAGGCCAGGAAAAACCTACTTAGAAAACCCGAAACTCAACGGGAAAAAATTGTAGGAAACCTGGGTAGGAACCAAGCTCAAAACTCCGGCGACCCTTCCTACGGGGCCACTGATAATTTAAATTTAATTATCGCAGGAAAAAACTGGTGGATAATGTTCAAATAAAGTTCAGCGGTGGAAAAGACTAATCAAAACAAACAAGAAAAATTTGACTAGGGTAAACCGTCAGTGTAACGACCGAGAACTGACTCGCATACTAAAGAACCAACTATTTATACACATACTTCCACGGGCATAGGCAAATGCACGTGCATGCAAATAACTTACATCGGTATAAAACATGCCTACATCCAACAGATAACAAAAATCGTAATTAACAGCTCTAACAATAGCGAACAGAAATCAATTCTCTTCTAATGCGATGCAACCGAAAAGAATTTTCAATTTGTTTGCTGTAGAGGCAGTGTCTACGTCGCACTTATCTGAAACCAAAATGCGTTTGTTATAGCGGCTCTGTCTTTTTTAGCTGCTTTACTTCGTTGTATTTGGTAAGTTAATGTTTGTAAGATGGAAAAAAATAAATTGTTTGTCATAACTTATGAGTCATTTGTTGGCTCCTAGGAGAAAAATTACGGAGCCTCTTCGTCAATATTTCGGGCATTTTCGGTTTTAGCCATCGCACTTCGTGAATAGTCTTCGTAAATGCATACTGATGAGATTGTCCCACCGAAATGGCAAAATGTCGCTAAGCTTATTTCAACGTTATATCGCAAATGGCACAAAATATACAAATTAGTTGGATAAAAAGATCCTATAGTACAAAATAAAAATAGAAGATTAGAGATAAAGGGCAGGATGGTAAAGATTGAGGTGGATTACAGTTTAGCTTGAAATGAAAGTTGCCTTTGTTTGCAAGAGAGGCAGTGTCAATCGTGACATTTATCTGAAAGAAGAATGCGTACGTTATAACGGTTCAGTCTATTTTGAGCTGCTTTACTTCATTCCATTTGCTTAGTCAATCTTTTGTAAGACAGAAATCTAAACGGTTTGCATGTCATAACTTTTGAGTAAATTGTTGGCTCCCAGGAGAAAAATTACGGGGCCTCTTCGTCAATATTTCGGGCATTTTCGGTTTTAGCCATCGCACTTCGTGAATACTCGTCGTAAATGCATACTGATGAGATTGTCCCACCGAAATGGCAAAATGTCGCTAAGCTTATTTCAACGTTATATCGCAAATGGCACAAAATATACAAATTAGTTGGATAAAAAGATCCTATAGAACAAAATAAAAATAGAAGATTAGAGATAAAGGGCAGGATGGTAAGGATTGAGGTGGATTACAGTTTAGATGGAAATCAAAGTTGCCTTGTTTGCTGGAGAGGCAGTGTCAATCGTGACATTTATCTGAAACCAGAATGCGTACGTTATAACGGCTCAGTCTATTTTGAGCTGCTTTACTTCATTCCATTTGCTTAGTCAATGTTTTGTAAGATAGAAAGCTAAACGGTTTGCATGTCATAACTTATGAGTAAATTGTTGGCTCCCAGGAGAAAAATTACGGAGCCTCTTCGTCCATGTTTCGTTAATTTTCGGTTTTAGCCTCGCACTTCCTGAATACTCTTTGTAAATACATAGTAATGACACTGTTCCGCCGTAGTGGCAAGTTGTGGCTAAGCTTATTTCCACTTTACATCGCCAAATTGCACAAAATATACAACTTGGTTGGATAAAAAGATTCCATAGTACAAAATAAAAAGTACTCTTTTAGGTCTCAGAAAATATGTTTTTTCCTAGCCATTTTCAATGATGTCATAATGACGTCACAATGAGACATCGACACTGTCAATCTACTAACCTTATAATTTTGTACTATCTGCTAAATTTGAAGTCTAAAGCGGTAATACTTTAGGAGTTATGATGGGGTGTGTTTTAAGACATATCAGTGTCCGTACATGAAGCTGGTCATCACAGCAGGGATAAGCCATGGAGCGGTGAGTACACGCTCTTTTGTGCTCCGCATTTGTACTCTATTTAGACCTTTTTAAGACTATGCACGACCAAACCAACTATCAGAACTATGACATAAGGACCTAGTGCTACTCTAGGAAACTATTTTCCCAACCGAAAGTGTTTGCTTTTGCGTAGTCAGCAGTTTATCTTTAGACATTTAACCCTCCCCTCAAGAAATCACTTTATGGCTTTTAGAGACAAAGAACGAGGGTTTATCTATACTTTTATGATAGATGTAGTTGATGCAGCAGGAAAGGAACACTTTGGTGTAAGTTTTGCGTGAATTCATCATTGTGCTCAGGAGTAATTAATAACTCATAATTAATTAGCTGCAAATTTCAGCCGTTAATAACATCGTCAGATCTTGTATTTATGGCAGTGTTTATATCAATCGAGTTAGATCCCAAAGTGATCTAACCGTTTGGCTAAAGTCAAGGAAACAGCTTTTAAAACGTGCAAGTTATTAACAGTTGAATTTTGTCCAATATGGCGGACCCAAAAGTGCGTCAAACATGCAAACGAGGCTATACTTTGAACGTGGTACCTCTGACGGGATTTTATCACACTTCGTCAAATTCGCAGGATATATACAACGACTTTAATAGTATTTGCCAATACACTCGACGTTATCGGCTCAACGGTTTGTTTCTAGCCTTGTTTACAAGTTTTTCAAACATGGACACGAGGCTGCAATTTGATCGTTAATATCTCTGAGGGGATTACATCAAACAAATTCAAATTTGCAGGATATATAGCATGACTTTAATACTATCTGCAAATACACTCGGTTTTAATATCGGCTCAACCTTATGCTTCTAGTTCAAAACCTCGTACACATGCGAAAACACCTCAACAGAAGCTAATATAATATAATATAATATGATATGATATGATATGATATGATATAATATGACATGACATGACATGACATGACATGATATGATATGATATGATATGATATGATATGATATAATATAATATAATATCATGCTTATAATGGTGACCAAGCAGCGAAGGATATCTTGAAGGTAAAAAGACAGAGTACCGTACAACAAGGACAAAGACATTAACTGGAACACGTTTTGCTCCGATTATCGCCACTGTGCAGTTCTTTACCAAGCAGCGGATGCTTTGGGCCTTGAAATGCTACAAAGGTGCGCCTAACGGGCCTTGGGGTGCATGTCCTGGATCTCTCAGCAACGAGATATTGATGACCTAGCCTCGAGGGTGCTACAAAGGTGCGCCAAACGGGCCTTGGGGAACATGTCAATGATCTCTCAGCAATGAGAGATTACCAAGCCTCAAGAGCCCTTGACACTGAGACATTATATGGAATGTACAAGTTAACGCTAGCCTGTGCGCCAGAAAAGTTTCACTTAAAGGAAGATCAAACAGGTGGCGATGCAGATAAGGACATTGAGAGAGTCGAGGATGAGAATAAGTCCAGGAAAAGAAAAGCCACACCAACAGACAGTGAGAGCGACTACGAACCTGTAAAGAAGGCAAAGGAGAAAACAGCAAGTGCCCTTACAACAGACAGCGAGAGCGATTTCCAAGCGCCCGTAAAGAAAACGAAAAAGAAAACAGCAAGTCCCCTGAGGAGCGATGACGAAGCGCCCGTAAAGAAAACGAGAAAGGAAAGCAGCAAGTCCCCTGAAGAGCGACAGCGAGCAGAAGAAAAGAAGCCATCATAACGAGAGGATCTGTAGGATAACAGGCTGCTTCTTCTACGGCGACAACCTTCAACGTCATATACAAATGCACGTCAGAAAGGGCGGCATAGAAGAGGAAGACATTCCCCGTTTGATGTAGCTCATTTGAGGCCAGTACGACGATTTTGAGATCCAGTGTGCTAAAAAGGAAGATTTTGCCAAAACTTTCTCCGCACGGCCCCAAACGTGCTTTTCGTGCACTTTTCATAGAAATACACTCTTTTCTCTTTTCGGCCATGATTTGAGGCCAGTACGTCGATTTTGAGCTCTGGTGAACTCAAAAGTGAGATTTTGCCAAAACTTGCTCCGCACGGCCCGAAACGCACGTATTGTGCATTTTTCATAGAAATGCACTGTTTCGCGTTCTGGCGATGATTTGAGACCAAAACGACGATTTAGAGATATGGTGAGCTCAAAAGTGAGATTTTGGCAAAACTTTCTCCGCATGGCCCAAAACGTGCAATTTGTGCACTTTTAATAGAAATGCACTGTCTTCGCTTTTTGGTCATGATTTCAGGCCAGTGCGACGATTTTGAGCTCTGGTGAACTCAAAAGTGATATTTTGCCAAAACTTGCTTCGCACGGCGCGAAACGTAACTTTTGTGCATTTTTCATAGAAATGCACTGCTTTCGCGTTTTGGCGATGATTTGAGGCGAGTGCGACGATTTTGAGATCTGGTGTGCCCAAAGTAAGATTTTGCCAAAACTTGCTCCGCACGGCCCCAAACGTGCGTTTTGTGCACTTTTCATAGAAATGCACTGTTTTAGCTTTTTTGCGATGATTTGAGGTCAGGACGACGATTTTGAGATCTGGTGAGCTCAAAAGTGAGATTTTCCAAAACTTGCTCCGCACGGCCCGAAACGCACGTTTTGTGCATTTTTGATAGAAATGCACTGTTTTCGCGTTTTGCGATGATTTGAGACCAAAACGACGATTTAGAGATCTGGTGAGCTCAAAAGTGAGATTTTGGCGAAACTTGCTACGCACGGCCCGAAACGCACGTTTTGTGCATTTTTCATAGAAATGCACTGTTTTAGCTTTTTTGCGATGATTTGAGGTCAGCACGACGATTTTGAGATCTGGTGAGCTCAAAAGTGAGATTTTCCAAAACTTGCTCCGCACGGCCCGAAACGCACGTTTTGTGCATTTTTGATAGAAATGCACTGTTTTTGCGTTTTGGCAATGATTTGAGACCAAAACGACGATTTAGAGATCTGGTGAGCTCAAAAGTGAGATTTTGGCGAAACTTGCTCCGCACGGCCCGAAACGTACGTTTTGTGCATTTTTCATAGAAATGCACTGTTTTCGCTTTTTTTGCGATGATTTGAGGTCAGTACGACGATTTTGAGATCTGGTGAGCTCAAAAGTGAGATTTTGCCAAAACTTGCTCCGCACGGCCCGAAACGCACGTTTTGTGCATTTTTCATAGAAATGCACTGTTTTGCGTTTTGGCGATGATTTGACACCAGAACGACGATTTTGAGATCTGGTGAGCTCAAAAGTGAGATTTTGGCGAAACTTGCTCCGCACGGCCCGAAACGTACGTTTTGTGCATTTTTCATAGAAATGCACTGTTTTCGCTTTTTTGCGATGATTTGAGGTCAGTACGACGATTTTGAGATCTGGTGAGCTCAAAAGTGAGATTTTGCCAAAACTTGCTCCGCACGGCCCGAAACGCACGTTCTGTGCATTTTTCATAAAAATGCACTGTTTTGCGTTTTGGCGATGATTTGAAACTACAACGACGATTTTGAGATCTGGTGAGCTGAAAAGTGAGATTTTGGCGAAACTTGCTCCGCACGACCCCAAACGTGCGTTTTGTGCGTTTTCGTAGAAGTGCACTGTTTTCGCTTTTTGGCGATGATTTGCGGTCAGTTTTTTTTTCGCTTTTTGAGGATTTAGATTGTGAAGAAATATAATCAATGGAAGTGATTTTAACTGTCCTCTTGACTCTAAGCTGGATAAGAAAGGTGGCGTTATGGTACCTAGAATAATGGTTATAGACAATATTGAATGTTTCCAAAATGAATTGGGCCTTGTTGCACGTTTGGAGAATTAAAAATCCACAATCTAGAAGTTACACTTGGACCCAAAAATCTCCACCAATTTTCTGTCGTTTAGATTACTGGCTGATATCAAACAACTTACAGGATTTTGTAAATACAACCGATCATTCCAGCTATAAAAACTGATCATGCAGCAATTGAGTTGAAT
The DNA here is from genome assembly GCA_022457155.1 of Cladopsammia gracilis. NCBI lineage: Eukaryota > Metazoa > Cnidaria > Anthozoa > Scleractinia > Dendrophylliidae > Cladopsammia > Cladopsammia gracilis. The sequence goes on from JAJGOT010000974.1 coordinate 67,146, forward strand.
TTAACCGACTCCAATCAAAACTTAAAGGGGCCCAGCTTCTGGAAAATGAACGTACCTCTTCTTGAAGATCCGAATTATCTGGAAGAATTAAAACAAAATATTCCACTTTGGAAAACAACAAGAAGCGAGAATTTATCAGACAAAAGGTACATCTGGGATTGGATTAAGTATAATATTCGGAACCATGGTATTTTGTTCTCGAAAAAGAAAGCCAAAGAAAGATCTGAAATGAAAAAAAACTTACAACAAGTATACGAGGAAGCAACTAAAAAATTCGAACAGGACCCTTCCGACTCTAACCTAAATACTCTAAATGAAGCAAAAGAAACTCTAGAAAGTTATAATGAGGAAAAACCAAGGGGTGTGTAATTATTCGCGCAAGGGCACGATGGCACGAGCATGGTTAGAGAAGTACAAAATACTTTCTAAAGTTATGGAAGGGTAATCACGTCAAAAAACATATAAGAAAACTATTAATCAGTGGTGCCATTACATCTGATCCTTTTGGGATACTGAACGAATAAAAACGTTTTCACCATAGCTTTTACCAATCAAACGTAACAGATGAGGATAAAGAAAATGGAAACGAATTTTTTAATAATTTGAATATACCAAGATTATCAGAAGAACAAAAACAATCTTGTGAAGGAGAAATATTTGTTGAAGAAATTACAGCCATTCTTAACAGTTTTGAGAGTAACAAATCTCCTGGTAATGATGGAATACTAATAGAATTTTACAAAAGTTGCTGAGAATTAATTTATGATCCATTTATGGAATGTGCGAGGAAGTGTTTCAACCACGGCGAAATGTCTAGCTCTCAAAGAAAAGCAATTATAACTCTTATAGAAAAGCAACATAAATATCGAACTCTCATTGAAAATTGGAGGCCAATCTCTCTTATTAACGTGGATGCAAAAATAATTTCAAACGTGATTGCTTTAAGATTGAAGAAAGTTTTACCGAATATCATACATCATAATCAAACAGGTTATGTTGAAGATTGCTATATTGGTGAGACTATTCGATCAATTTTCGATATAATGGAATTTACAGACAGTAAGAATATTCCAGGTATCTTGATTTTCATTGACTTTAAAAAAGCTTTCGACTCTTTAGAATGGCATTATCTTTTCAGTTGCCTTGAGGCCTTTAATTTTGGCCCCAATTTTATAAATTGGGTCAAAATGTTTTATACAAATATTCAAAGCTGTGTAATAAATAATGGAATGGCATCAGACTATTTTACTTTAGAACGTGGTGTGAGGCAGGGTGATCCCTTGTCCCCCTACCTCTTTATCTTAGCTGTTGAAAGCTTGGCAATCTCCATTCGTCAAAATGTGTATATCAAAGGAATTAAAATAGGAAATTATGAAGCCAAGCTATTGCAATACGCAGACGATAAATACCACAGCAACCCTGTCTGATGAAAATTCTGCAAAAACGCTATTTGAAGAACTAGAAGTATTTAAGAACTTGTGTGGGTTGGAGATACATAGTTCTAAAACATAAGGAATGTGGATTGGTTCGCTTAAAAGGAAAGACGAAAAACCGTTTGGTATTAAATGGCCAAGTGAACCCATTAAAGCTTTAGGAACCTTTTTTACATATGACCTATCATTATTTTACGAAAAAACCTTCAAGAGAAGGTTGACAGCATAAAGCAGCTGACAAATATATGGTCATCAAGAGGACTGTCCATTTATGGTAAAGTAACTATAATCAAATCATTACTTCTTCCTAAACTAGTTTTTATATCTTCGGTTCTTTCACCTCCAAGTAAAATCATCAAACAAGTAGACAGCTTGATTTTCTCCTTTTTATGGAATGGAAAGGATAAAGTAGCAAGGCTCTCTTCAATGAACAGTTTTGAAGACGGTGGCATTAAAATGACAGATATTGAAAGCTTGGTCAAAGCTGTACGATTAGCTTGGCTAAAACGTATTATCAGCGATAACGAAAGTACGTGGAAATTCTACTTGTTGCATCTCCTACGTAATGTTGGTGGTCTTTTGCTTTTTAAATGTAATTATGCAATGGACTATCTATCAATTAACTCAGTTTTCTACAGAGAACTTTCAGAATGTTGGTTAGAATTTCGAAATCTCTTTTTAGCTAATAAAAAACGGCTCTGTATAATTTGGAATAACAAAGATATAAGAATAGATGCAAAAACCAGTTTTTTTATAAATCTTATTATGACTCGGGGATACGTATCATTAAAGATCTCTTGTTCAATCTCGACAATATAGAATCCTTTAATGTAATTAAAAAAAAAGTCGAGAAAGCTAATTTTCTTACATGGACAGGTCTTAGGCGCGCAATTCCGTCTTCTTTAAAAATAATACAGTACACTACCTTTACAGATAATACATAATGCACTTTTTTCGCTTTTTGCCGATGATTTGAAGTCAGTATGAGGACTTTGAGATCTGGTGTGCTCAAACGCAGGATTTTGCCAAAACTTGCTCCGCACTGCCCGAAACGTACGTTTTGTTCATTTTTTATAGAAATGCACTGTTTCCGCTCTTTGGCGATGATTGAAGTCAGTACGACAATTTTGAGATCTGGTGAGCTCAAAAGTGAGATTTTGCTAAAACTTGCTGCGCACGGCCCCAAACGTGCGGTTGGTGCACTTTTCAAAGAAATGCACTGTTTTCGCTTTTTGCCGATGATTTCAGGCCAGTACGACGATTTTGAGATCTGGTGAGCTCAAAAGTGAGATTTTGCCAAAACTTGCTCCACACGGCCCGAAACGTACGTTTTTTGCATTTATCATAGAAATGCACTGTTTTTGCTTTTGGGCGATGATTTGAGGTCAGTACGACGATTTTGAGATCTGTTGAGCTTAAAAGTGAGATTTTGCCAAAACTTGCTGCGCACGGCCCGAAACGTACGTTTTTTGCATTTTTCATAGAAATGCACTGTTTTCGCTTTTTTGCGATGATTTGAGGTCAGTACGACGATTTTGAGATCTGGTGAGCTCAAAAATGACATTTTGCCAAAACTTGCTCCGCACGGCCCGAAACGTACGTTTTGTGCATTTTTCATAGAAATGCACTTTTTTCGCGTTTTGGCGATGATTTGTGGCCAGTGCTACGATTTTGAGATCTGGTGTGCTCGAAAGTAAGATTTTGCCAAAACTTGCTCCGCACGGCCCCAAACGTGCGTTTTGTGCGTTTTCGTAGAAGTGCACTGTTTTCGCTTTTTGGCAATGATTTGAGGTCAGTTTTTTTTTCGCTTTTTGAAGACTTAAATTGTGAAGAAATGTAATCATTGGAGGTGATTTTAACTGTCCTCTTGACTCTAAGCTGGATAAGAAAGGTGGCGTTATGGTACCTAGAAATATGGTTATAGACAATATTGAATGTTTCCAAAATGAATTGGGCCTTGTTGACGTTTGGAGAATTAAAAATACGCAATTTAGAAGTTACACTGGGAGACAAAAATCTCCACCAATTTTCTGTCGTTTATATTACTGGCTGATATCAAACAACTTACAGGATTTTGTAAATACAACCGATCATTCCAGCTATAAAAACTGATCATGCAGCAATTGAGTTGAATTTAACCGACTCCAATCAAAACTTAAAGGGGCCCGGCTTCTGGAAAATTAACGTCTCTCTTCCTGAAGATCCGAATTATCTGGAAGAATTAAAACAAAATATTGCACTTTGGAAAACAACAGGAAGCAAAAATTTATCAGACAAACGGTGCATCTGGGATTGGATTAAGTATAATATTCGGAACCATGGTGTTCTGTTCTCGAAAAAGAAAGCCAAAGAAAGATCTGCAATGGAAAAAAAATTACAACTTGTATACGAGGAAGCAACTAAAAAATTCGAACAGGACCCTTCCTACTCTAACCTAAATACTCTAAATGAAGCAAAAGAAACTCTAGAAAGTTATTATGAGGAAAAACCAAGGGGTGTGTAATTATTCGCGCAAGGGCACGATGGCACGAGCATGGCGAGAGAAGTACAAAATACTTTCTAAATTTAGAGAAGGGTAATCACGTCAAAAAACATAAGAAAACTATAAATAAGTGGTGCCATTACATCTGATCCTTTTGGGATACTGAACGAATAAAAACGGTTTTACCATAGCTTTTACCAATCAAACGTAACAGATGAGGATAAAGAAAATGGAAACGAATTTTTTAATAATTTGAATATACCAAGATTATCAGAAGAACAAAAACAATCCTGTGAAGGAGAAATATTTGTTGAAGAAATTACAGCCATTCTTAACAGTTTTGAGAGTAACAAATCTCCTGGTAATGATGGAATACTAATATAATTTTACAAACGTTGCTGAGAATTAATTTATGATCCATTTATGGAATGTGCGAGGAACTGTTTCAACCACGGCGAAATGTCTAGCTCTCAAAGAAAAGCAATTATAACTCTTATAGAAAAGCAACATAAATATCGAACTCTTATTGAACATTGGAGGCCAATCTCTCTTATTAACGTGGATGCAAAAATAATTTCAAAAGTGATTGCTTTAAGATTGAAGAACGTTTTACCGAATATCATACATCATAATCAAACAGGTTATGTTGAAGATCGCTATATTGGTGAGACTATTCGATCAATTTTCGATATAATGGAGTTTACAGACAGTAAGAATATTCCAGGTATCTTGATTTTCATTGACTTTAAAAAAGCTTTCGACTCTTTAGAATGGCATTATCTTTTCAGTTGCCTTGAGGCCTTTAATTTTGGCCCCAATTTTATAAATTGGGTCAAAATGTTTTATACAAATATTCAAAGCTGTGTAATAAATAATGGAATGGCATCAGACTATTTTAATTTAGAACGTGGTGTGAGGCAGGGTGATCCCTTGTCCCCCTACCTCTTTATCTTAGCTGTTGAAAGCTTAGCAATCTCCATTTGTCAAAATGTTGATATCAAAGGAATTAAAATAGGAAATTATGAAGCCAAGCTATTGCAATACGCAGACGATACCACAGCAACCCTGTCTGATGAAAATTTTGCAAAAACGCTATTTGAAGAACTAGAAGTATTTAAGAACTTGTGTGGGTTGGAGATACATAGTTCTAAAACAGAAGGAATGTGGATTGGTTCGCTTAAAAGAAAAGACGAAAAACCGTTTGGTATTAAATGGCCAACTGAACCCATTAAAGCTTTAGGAACCTTTTTTACATATGACCTATCATTATTTTACGAAACAAACTTTCAAGAGAAGGTTGACAGCATAAAGCAGCTGACAAATATATGGTCATCAAGAGGACTGTCCATTTATGGTAAAGTAACTATAATCAAGTCATTACTTCTTCCAAAACTAGTTTTTATATCTTCGGTTCTTTCACCTCCAAGTAAAATCATCAAACAAGTAGACAGCTTGATTTTCTCCTTTTTATGGAATGGAAAGGATAAAGGAACAAGGCTCTCTTCAATGAACAGTTTTGAAGACGGTGGCATTAAAATGACAGATATTGAAAGCTTGGTCAAAGCTGTACGATTAGCTTGGCTAAAACGTATTATCAGCGATAACGAAAGTACGTGGAAATTCTACTTATTGCATCTCCTACGTAATGTTGGTGGTCTTTTGCTTTTTAAATGTAATTATGCAAGGGACTATCTTTCAATTAACTCAGTTTTCTACAGAGAACTTTCAGAATGTTGGTTAGAATTTCGAAATCTCTTTTTAGCTAATAAAAAACGGCTCTGCATAATTTGGAATAACAAAGATATAAGAATAGATGCAAAAACCAGTTTTTTATAAATCTTATTATGACTCGGGGGTACGTATCATGAAAGATCTCTTGTTCAATCTCGACAATATAGAATCCTTTAATAACATAGTTGAGAAAGCTAATTTTCTTACATGGACAGGTCTTATGCGCGCAATTCCGTCTTCTTTGAAAATAATAGAGTACACTACCTTTACAGATAATACATAATGCACTGTTTTCGCTTTTTGCCGATGATTTGAAGTCAGTATGACGATTTTGAGATCTGGTGTGCTCAAACGCAGGATTTTGCCAAAACTTGCTCCGCACTGCCCGAAACGTACGTTTTGTTCATTTTTTATAGAAATGCACTGTTCCCGCTCTTTGGCGATGATTGAAGTCAGTACGACAATTTTGAGATCTGGTGTGCTCAAAAGTGAGATTTTGCTAAACCTTGCTCCGCACGGCCCCAAACGTTCGTTTTGTGCATTTTTTATAGAAATGCACTGTTTTCTCTTTTTGGTGATGATTTGAGGCTAGTACGACGATTTTGAGATCCGGTGTTCTCAAAAATGAGATTTTGCCTAAAGTTGCTGCGCACGGCCCGAAACGTACGTTTTGTGCATTTTTTATAGAAATGCACTGTTTTCGCTTTTTGGCGATGATTTGAGGCCAGTACGACAAATTTGAGATGTGCTGTGCTCAAAAGTCAGATTTTGCCAAAACTTGCTGCGCACGGCCCAAACGTTCGTTTTGTGCACTTTTCATAAAAAACGCACTGTTTTCGGTTTTTGCCGATGTTTTGAGGCCAGTACGACGATTTTGAGATCTGGTGTGCTCAAAAATGAGATTTTGCCAAAACTTGCTGCGCACTGCCCGAAACGTACGTTTTGTGCATTTTTTATAGAAATGCACTGTTTTCGCTTTTTGGCGATGATTTGCTGTCAGTACGACGATTTTGAGATCTGGTGAGCTCAAAAATGAGATTTTGCCAAAACTTGCTCCGCACGGCCCGAAACATACGTTTTGTGCATTTTTCATAGAAATGCACTCTTTTCGCGTTTTGGCGATGATTTGTGGCCAGTGCGACGATTTTGAGATCTGGTGTGCTGGAAAGTAAGATTTAGCCAAAACTTGCTCCGCACGGCCCCGTTTTGTGCGTTTTCGTAGAAGTGCACTGTTTTCGCTTTTTGGCGATGATTTGAGGTCAGTTTTTTTTCGCTTTTTGAAGGCTTAGATTGTGAAGAAATATAATCATTGGAGGTGATTTGAACTGTCCTCTTGACTCTAAGTTGGATAAGAAAGGTGGCGTTATGGTACCTAGATAAATGGTTATAGACAATGTTGAATGTCTCCAAAATGAATTGGGCCTTGTTGACGTTTGGAGAATTAAAAATACGCAATCTAGAAGTTACACTTGGAGACAAAAATCTCCACCAATTTTCTGTCGTTTAGATTACTGGCTGATATCAAACAACTTACAGGATTTTGTAAATACAACCGATCATTCCAGCTATAAAAACTGATCATGCAGCAATTGAGTTGAATTTAACCGACTCCAATCAAAACTTAAAGGGGCCCGGCTTCTGGAAAATTAACGTCTCTCTTCCTGAAGATCCGAATTATCTGGAAGAATAAAACAAAATATTCCACTTTGGAAAACAACAGGAAGCGAGAATTTATCAGACAAAAGGTGCATTTGGGATTGGATTAAGTATAATATTCGGAACCATGGTGTTTTGTTCTCGAAAAAGAAAGCCAAAGAAAGATCTGCAATGGAAAAAAATTACAACAAGTATACGAGGAAGCAACTAAAAAATTCGAACAGGACCCTTCCGACTCTAACCTAAATACTCTAAAAGAAAGAAACTCTAGAAAGTTATTATGAGGAAAAACCAAGGGGTGTGTAATTATTCGCGCAAGGGCACGATGGCACGAGCATGGCGAGAGAAGTACAAAATACTTTCTAAATTTAGAGAAGGGTAATCACGTCAAAAAACATAAGAAAACTATAAATAAGTGGTGCCATTACATCTGATCCTTTTGGGATACTGAACGAATAAAAACGGTTTTACCATAGCTTTTACCAATCAAACGTAACAGATGAGGATAAAGAAAATGGAAACGAATTTTTTAATAATTTGAATATACCAAGATTATCAGAAGAACAAAAACAATCCTGTGAAGGAGAAATATTTGTTGAAGAAATTACAGCCATTCTTAACAGTTTGGAGAGTAACAAATATCCTGGTAATGATGGAATACTAATAGAATTTTACAAAAGTTGCTGAGAATTAATTTATGATCCTTTTATGGAATGTGCGAGGAAGTGTTTCGACCACTGCGAAATGTCTAGCGCTCAAAGAAAAGCAATTATAACTCTTATAGAAAAGCAACATAAATATCGAACTCTTATTGAAAATTGGAGGCCAATCTCTCTTATTAACGTGGATGCAAAAATAATTTCAAAAGTGATTGCTTAAAGATTAAAGAAAGTTTTACCGAATATCATACATCATAATCAAACAGGTTATGTTGAAGATTGCTATATTGGTGAGACTATTCGATCAATTTTCGATATAATGGAATTTACAGACAGTAAGAATATTCCAGGTATCTTGATTTTCATTGACTTTAAAAAAGCTTTCGAAAAACAACTTTCAAGAGGAGGTTGACAGTATAAAGCAGCTCACAAATATATGGTCATCTAGAGGACTGTCCATTTATGATAAAGTAACTATAATCAAATCATTACTTCTTCCAAAACTAGTTTTTATATCTTCGGTTCTTTCACGTCCAAGTAAAATCATCAAACAAGTAGACAGTTTGATTTTCTCCTTTTTATGGAATGGAAAGGATAAAGTAACAAGGCTCTCTTCAATAAACAGTTATGAAGACGGTGGCATTAAAATGACAGATATTGAAAGCTTGGTCAAAGCTGTATAAGCTTGGCTAAAACGTATTATCAGCGATAACGAAAGTACGTGGAAATTCTACTTGTTTCATCTCCTACGTAATGTTGGTGGTCTTTTGCTTTTTAAATGTAATTATGAAATGGACGATCGTTTAATTAACTCAGTAAAAAGATCCTATATTAAAACAAATGTAGTCTATTAAAAATAAAGCGCAGGATTGCAAGGATTGAAGTGGATTACAGTTTAGCTTGATATCAATGTTGCCTTTTTTTGCTGGAGAGGCAGTGTCAATCGTGACATTTATCTAAAATAAAAATGCGTGCGTTTTAACCGCTCAGTCTATTTTGGGCCGCTTTACTTTGTTGCATTTGCTTAGCTAATGTTTGTTATAACTTAAGTTTGTTTGTTATAACTTATGAGAAATTTGTTCGCTCCTAGGAGAGAAATGACGGAGCCTCTTCGTCAATATCTCGGGCATTATCGGTTTTAGCCCTTGTACGTCGTGAATACTCTTCGTAAATGCATAGTAATGACACTGTCCCGCAAAATGACAAAATGTCGCTTAGCTTATTTCCACGTTATATCGCCAAATGGCACAAAATATACAACTTGGTTGGATAAAAACATCTCAAAGTACAAAACAAAAGAAGTAGTTTATTGCTAAATCGCAGGATTGCAAGGATTGAAGTGGATTACACTAGCTAGAAATCAAGGTTTTCTTTGTTTGCTGGAGAGGCAGTGTCAATCGTGACATTTATCTGAAACCAGAATGCGTACGTTATAACGGCTCAGTCTATTTTGAGCTGCTTTACTTCATTCCATTTGCTTAGTCAATGTTTGGTAAGATAGAAAGCTAAACGGTTTGCATGTCATAACTTATGAGTAAATTGTTGGCTCCCAGGAGAAAAATTTCGGAGCCTCTTCGTCCATGTTTCGTTAATTTTCGGTTTTAGCCGTTGCACTTTGTGAATACTCTTCGTAAATACATATTGATGACAATGTCTCGCCGAAACGGCAATTTGTGGCTTAGCTTATTTCCACGTTATATCGACAAATGGCACAAAATATACAACTTGGTCCGAGAACTGACTCGCATACTAAAGAACCAACTATTTATACACATACTTCCACGGGCATAGCAAATGCACGTGCATGCAAATAACTTACATCGGTATAAAACATGCCTACATCCAACAGATAACAAAAATCGTAATTAACAGCTCTAACAATAGCGAACAGAAATCAATTCTCTTCTAATGCGATGCAACCGAAAAGAATTTTCAATTTGTTTGCTGTAGAGGCAGTGTCTACGTCGCACTTATCTGAAACCAAAATGCGTTTGTTATAGCGGCTCTGTCTTTTTTAGCTGCTTTACTTCGTTGTATTTGGTAAGTTAATGTTTGTAAGATGGAAAAAATAAATTGTTTGTCATAACTTATGAGTCATTTGTTGGCTCCTAGGAGAAAAATTACGGAGCCTCTTCGTCAATATTTCAGGCATTTTCGGTTTTAGCCATCGCACTTCGTGAATAGTCTTCGTAAATGCATACTGATGAAATTGTCCCACCGAAATGGCAAAATGTCGCTAAGCTTATTTCAACGTTATATCGCAAATGGCACAAAATATACAAATTAGTTGGATAAAAAGATCCTATAGTACAAAATAAAAATAGAAGATTAGAGATAAAGGGCAGGATGGTAAGGATTGAGGTGGATTACAGTTTAGCTTGAAATGAAAGTTGCCTTTGTTTGCAAAAGAGAGGCAGTGTCAATCGTGACATTTATCTGAAAAAAGAATGCGTACGTTATAACGGCTCAGTCTATTTTGAGCTGCTTTACTTCATTCCATTTGCTTAGTCAATGTTTTGTAAGACAGAAATCTAAACGGTTTGCATGTCATAACTTTTGAGTAAATTGTTGGCTCCCAGGAGAAGAATTACGGGGCCTCTTCGTCAATATTTCGGGCATTTTCGGTTTTAGCCATCGCACTTCGTGAATACTCTTCGTAAATGCATACTAATGACACTGTTCCGCCGAAATGGCAATTTGTGGCTTAGCTTATTTCCACTTTACATCGCCAAATGGCACAAAATATACAACTTGGTTGGATAAAAATATTCCATAGTACAAAATAAAAGTAGTCTTTTAGAGATAAAGCGCAGGATTGCAAGGATTGAAGTGGATTACAGTTTTGCTGGAAATCAAAGTTGCCTTTGTTTGCTGTGGAGGCAGAGTCAATCGTCGCATTTATCTGAAACCAAAATGCGTGCGTTATAACGGCTCAGTTTATTTTGAGCTTCTTTACTTCGTTGCATTTGCTAAGTTAATGTTTGTAAGGTGGAAAAAAAAATTGTTTGTTTGTCATAACTTATGAGTCATTTGTTGGCTCCTAGGAGAACAATTACGGAGCCTCTTCGTCAATATTTCGGGCATTTTCGGTTTTAGCCATCGCACTTCGTGAATACTTTTCGTAAATGCATACTAATGACACTGTTCCGACGAAATGGCAAAATGTCGCTTAACTTATTTCCACCTTATATCGACAAATGGCACAAAATATACCACGTAGTTGGATAAAAAGATCCTATAGTACAAAACAAAAGTAGTCTTTTAGAGATAAAGCACAGGATTGCAAGGATTGAAGTGGATTACAGTTTATCTTGATATCAAAGTTGCCTTTGTTTGTAGGAGAGGCATTGTCAATCGTGACATTTATCTGAAATCAAAATTCGTGCGCTATAACGGCTCAGTCTATTTTGAGCCGCTTTACTTCGTTGCATTTGCTTAGCTAATGTTTGTAAGATGGAAAAATAAATTGTTTGTTTGTCATAACTTCTGAGACATTTGTTGGCTCCTAGGGGAAACATTGCAGAGCCTCTTCGTCAATATTTCGGGCATTTTCGGTTTTAGCCGTCGCACTTCGTGAATAGTCTTCGTAAATGCATACTGATGAGATTGTCCCACCGAAATTGCAAAATGTCGCTAAGCTTATTTCCACGTTATATCGCCAAATGGCACAAAATATACAAATTGGTTGGATAAAAATATCTCAAAGTACAAAACAAAAGAAGCAGTTTATTGCTAAATCGCAGGATTGCAATGATTCAAGTGGATTACCGTTTAGCTGGAAATCAAAGTTTTCTTTGTTTGCTGGTGAGGCAGTGTCAATCGTGACATTTATCTGAAACCAGAATGCGTACGTTATAACGGCTCAGTCTATTTTGAGCTGCTTTACTTCATTCCATTTGCTTAGTCCATGTTTTGTAAGATAGAAAGCTAAACGGTTTGTTTGTCATAACTTAGGAGATAGTTGTTGGCTCCTAGGAGAAAAATTGCGGAGCCTCGTCGTCAATATTTCGGGCATTATCGGTTTTAGCCGTTGCACGTCGTGAATACTCTTCGTAAATGCATAGTAATGACACTGTCCCGCCAAAATGACAAAATGTCGCTTAGCTTATTTTCACGTTATATCGCCAAATGGCACAAAATAAACAACTTGGTTGGATAAAAACATCTCAAAGTACAAAACAAAAGAAGTAGTTTATTGCTAAATCGTAGGATTGCAAGGATTGAAGTGGATTACAGTTTAGCTGGAAATCAAGGTTTTCTTTGTTTGCTGGAGAGGCAGTGTCAATCGTGACATTCATCTGAAACCCGAATGCGTACGTTATAACGGCTCAGATTATTTTGAGCTGCTTTACTTCATTCCATTTGCTTAGTCAATGTTTTGTAAGATAGAAAGCTAAACGGTTTGGTTGTCATAACTTAGGAGATAGTTGTTGGCTCCTAGGAGAAAAATTGCGGAGCCTCGTCGTCAATATTTCGGGCATTATCGGTTTTAGCCGTTGCACGTCGTGAATACTCTTCGTAAATGCATAGTAATGACACTGTCCCGCCAAAATGACAAAATGTCGCTTAGCTTATTTTCACGTTATATCGCCAAATGGCACAAAATAAACAACTTGGTTGGATAGAAACATCTCAAAGTACAAAACAAAAGAAGTAGTTTATTGCTAAATCGTAGGATTGCAAGGATTGAAGTGGATTACAGTTTAGCTGGAAATCAAAGTTTTCTTTGTTTGCTGGAGAGGCAGTGTCAATCGTGACATTCATCTGAAACCCGAATGCGTACGTTATAACGGCTCAGATTATTTTGAGCTGTTTTACTTCATTCCATTTGCTTAGTCAATGTTTTGTAAGACAGAAATCTAAACGGTTTGCATGTCATAACTTTTGAGTAAATTGTTGGCTCCCAGGAGAAACATTACGGGGCCTCTTCGTCAATATTTCGGGCATTTTCGGTTTTAGCCATCGCACTTCGTGAATACTCTTCGTAAATGCATACTAATGACACTGTTCCGCCGAAATGGCAATTTGTGGGTTAGCTTATTTCCACTTTACATCGCCAAATGGCACAAAATATACAACTTGGTTGGATAAAAATATTCCATAGTACAAAATAAAAGTAGTCTTTTAGAGACAAAGCCCAGGATTGCAAGGATTGAAGTGGATTACAGTTTTGCTGGAAATCAAAGTTGCCTTTGTTTGCTGTAGAGGCAGAGTCAATCGTCGCATTTATCTGAAACCAAAATGCGTGCGTTGTAACGGCTCAGTATATTTTGAGCTGCTTTACTTCGTTCCATTTGCTTAGACAACGTTTGTAACGTAGAAAACTAAATTGTTTGTTTGTGATAACTTAGGAGATATTTGTTGGCTCCTAGGAGAAAAATTACGGAGCCTCTTCGTCAATATTTCGGGCATTATGGTTTTAGCCCTCGCACGTCGTGAATACTCTTCGTAAATACATATTGATGACAATGTCCCGCCGAAATGGCAAAATGTTGCTTAGCTTATTTCCACTATATATCGCCAAATGGCACAAAATATACAACTTAGTTGGAGAAAAAGATCCTATGGTACAAAATAAAAGTAGTAGTTTGGAGATAAAGCGCGGGATTGCAAGGATTCAAGAGGATTACAGTTTAGCTTGAAATGAAAGTTGAATTCAGTTCTTAACAACGTGCCCATAATTACATACTCCCCTTAACAAATCATGACGCAGACAACAAATTCTGGAGTATTGTGCCGTAGTTGGCCGTTACACTTTATTTCACACGTATGCCGTCAAAATGACTCACAGCTAAATATGTTACAGAAAATAAATAAATGAAGCAAAATAACTGGAGAATTGAGAGCGCATCACAAAAGATACTCGGAGGCCAGGAAAAACCTTAAAAAATTGTAGGAAACCTGGGTAGGAACCAAGCTCAAAACTCCGGCGACCCCTCCTACGGGGCCACTGATAATTTAAATTTAATTATCGCAGGAAAAAACTGGTGGATAATGTTCAAATAAAGTTCAGCGGTGGAAAAGACTAATCAAAACAAACAAGAAAAATTTGACTAGGGTAAACCGTCAGTGTAACGACCGAGAACTGACTCGCATACTAAAGAACCAACTATTTATACACATACTTCCACGGGCATAGCAAATGCACGTGCATGCAAATAACTTACATCGGTATAAAACATGCCTACATCCAACAGATAACAAAAATCGTAATTAACAGCTCTAACAATAGCGAACAGAAATCAATTCTCTTCCAATGCGATGCAACCGAAAAGAATTTTCAATTTGTTTGCTGTAGAGGCAGTGTCTACGTCGCACTTATCTGAAACCAAAATGCGTTTGTTATAGCGGCTCTGTCTTTTTTAGCTGCTTTACTTCGTTGTATTTGGTAAGTTAATGTTTGTAAGATGGAAAAAATAAATTGTTTGTCATAACTTATGAGTCATTTGTTGGCTCCTAGGAGAAAAATTACGGAGCCTCTTCGTCAATATTTCAGGCATTTTCGGTTTTAGCCATCGCACTTCGTGAATAGTCTTCGTAAATGCATACTGATGAAATTGTCCCACCGAAATGGCAAAATGTCGCTAAGCTTATTTCAACGTTATATCGCAAATGGCACAAAATATACAAATTAGTTGGATAAAAAGATCCTATAGTACAAAATAAAAATAGAAGATTAGAGATAAAGGGCAGGATGGTAAGGATTGAGGTGGATTACAGTTTAGCTTGAAATGAAAGTTGCCTTTGTTTGCAAGAGAGGCAGTGTCAATCGTGACATTTATCTGAAAAGAAGAATGCGTACGTTATAACGGCTCAGTCTATTTTGAGCTGCTTTACTTCATTCCATTTGCTTAGTCAATGTTTTGTAAGACAGAAATCTAAACGGTTTGCATGTCATAACTTTTGAGTAAATTGTTGGCTCCCAGGAGAAGAATTACGGGGCCTCTTCGTCAATATTTCGGGCATTTTCGGTTTTAGCCATCGCACTTCGTGAATACTCTTCGTAAATGCATACTAATGACACTGTTCCGCCGAAATGGCAATTTGTGGCTTAGCTTATTTCCACTTTACATCGCCAAATGGCACAAAATATACAACTTGGTTGGATAAAAATATTCTATAGAACAAAATAAAAATAGAAGATTAGAGATAAAGGGCAGGATTTTAAGGATTGAGGTGGATTACAGTTTAGATGGAAATCAAAGTTGCCTTGTTTGCTGGAGAGGCAGTGTCAATAATAACATTTATCTGAAACCAGAATGCGTACGTTATAACGGCTCAGTCTATTTGGAGCTGCTTTACTTCGTTCCATTTGCTTAGTCAATGTTTGTAAGATAAAAGCTAAAAGGTTTGCTTGTGATAACTTATGGGTCATTTGTTGGCTCCTTGGCGAAAAATTACGGAGCCTCCGGCAATTTTTCGTTAATTTTTCGTTTTAGCCTCGCACTTCGTGAATACTCGTCGTAAATGCATATTGATGACAATGTCCCGCCGAAATGGCAAAATGTCGCTTAGCTTATTTCCACTATATATCGCCAAATGGCACAAAATATACAACTTAGTTGGATAAAAAGATCCTATGGTACAAAATAAAAGTAGTAGTTTGGAGATAAAGCACAGGATTGCAAGGATTGAAGTGGATTACAGTTTATCTTGATATCAAAGTTGCCTTTGTTTGTAGGAAAGGCATTGTCAATCGTGACATTTATCTGAAATCAAAATTCGTGCGCTATAACGGCTCAGTCTATTTTGAGCCGCTTTACTTCGTTGCATTTGCTTAGCTAATGTTTGTAAGATGGAAAAATAAATTGTTTGTTTGTCATAACTTCTGAGACATTTGTTGGCTCCTAGGGGAAACATTGCAGAGCCTCTTCGTCAATATTTCGGGCATTTTCGGTTTTAGCCGTCGCACTTCGTGAATAGTCTTCGTAAATGCATACTGATGAGATTGTCCCACCGAAATTGCAAAATGTCGCTAAGCTTATTTCCACGTTATATCGCCAAATGGCACAAAATATACAAATTGGTTGGATAAAAATATCTCAAAGTACAAAACAAAAGAAGCAGTTTATTGCTAAATCGCAGGATTGCAATGATTCAAGTGGATTACCGTTTAGCTGGAAATCAAAGTTTTCTTTGTTTGCTGGTGAGGCAGTGTCAATCGTGACATTTATCTGAAACCAGAATGCGTACGTTATAACGGCTCAGTCTATTTTGAGCTGCTTTACTTCATTCCATTTGCTTAGTCCATGTTTTGTAAGATAGAAAGCTAAACGGTTTGTTTGTCATAACTTAGGAGATAGTTGTTGGCTCCTAGGAGAAAAATTGCGGAGCCTCGTCGTCAATATTTCGGGCATTATCGGTTTTAGCCGTTGCACGTCGTGAATACTCTTCGTAAATGCATAGTAATGACACTGTCCCGCCAAAATGACAAAATGTCGCTTAGCTTATTTTCACGTTATATCGCCAAATGGCACAAAATAAACAACTTGGTTGGATAAAAACATCTCAAAGTACAAAACAAAAGAAGTAGTTTATTGCTAAATCGTAGGATTGCAAGGATTGAAGTGGATTACAGTTTAGCTGGAAATCAAGGTTTTCTTTGTTTGCTGGAGAGGCAGTGTCAATCGTGACATTCATCTGAAACCCGAATGCGTACGTTATAACGGCTCAGATTATTTTGAGCTGCTTTACTTCATTCCATTTGCTTAGTCAATGTTTTGTAAGATAGAAAGCTAAACGGTTTGGTTGTCATAACTTAGGAGATAGTTGTTGGCTCCTAGGAGAAAAATTGCGGAGCCTCGTCGTCAATATTTCGGGCATTATCGGTTTTAGCCGTTGCACGTCGTGAATACTCTTCGTAAATGCATAGTAATGACACTGTCCCGCCAAAATGACAAAATGTCGCTTAGCTTATTTTCACGTTATATCGCCAAATGGCACAAAATAAACAACTTGGTTGGATAGAAACATCTCAAAGTACAAAACAAAAGAAGTAGTTTATTGCTAAATCGTAGGATTGCAAGGATTGAAGTGGATTACAGTTTAGCTGGAAATCACAGTTTTCTTTGTTTGCTGGAGAGGCAGTGTCAATCGTGACATTCATCTGAAACCCGAATGCGTACGTTATAACGGCTCAGATTATTTTGAGCTGTTTTACTTCATTCCATTTGCTTAGTCAATGTTTTGTAAGACAGAAATCTAAACGGTTTGCATGTCATAACTTTTGAGTAAATTGTTGGCTCCCAGGAGAAACATTACGGGGCCTCTTCGTCAATATTTCGGGCATTTTCGGTTTTAGCCATCGCACTTCGTGAATACTCTTCGTAAATGCATACTAATGACACTGTTCCGCCGAAATGGCAATTTGTGGGTTAGCTTATTTCCACTTTACATCGCCAAATGGCACAAAATATACAACTTGGTTGGATAAAAATATTCCATAGTACAAAATAAAAGTAGTCTTTTAGAGACAAAGCCCAGGATTGCAAGGATTGAAGTGGATTACAGTTTTGCTGGAAATCAAAGTTGCCTTTGTTTGCTGTAGAGGCAGAGTCAATCGTCGCATTTATCTGAAACCAAAATGCGTGCGTTGTAACGGCTCAGTATATTTTGAGCTGCTTTACTTCGTTCCATTTGCTTAGACAACGTTTGTAACGTAGAAAACTAAATTGTTTGTTTGTGATAACTTAGGAGATATTTGTTGGCTCCTAGGAGAAAAATTACGGAGCCTCTTCGTCAATATTTCGGGCATTATGGTTTTAGCCCTCGCACGTCGTGAATACTCTTCGTAAATACATATTGATGACAATGTCCCGCCGAAATGGCAAAATGTTGCTTAGCTTATTTCCACTATATATCGCCAAATGGCACAAAATATACAACTTAGTTGGAGAAAAAGATCCTATGGTACAAAATAAAAGTAGTAGTTTGGAGATAAAGCGCGGGATTGCAAGGATTCAAGAGGATTACAGTTTAGCTTGAAATGAAAGTTGAATTCAGTTCTTAACAACGTGCCCATAATTACATACTCCCCTTAACAAATCATGACGCAGACAACAAATTCTGGAGTATTGTGCCGTAGTTGGCCGTTACACTTTATTTCACACGTATGCCGTCAAAATGACTCACAGCTAAATATGTTACAGAAAATAAATAAATGAAGCAAAATAACTGGAGAATTGAGAGCGCATCACAAAAGATACTCGGAGGCCAGGAAAAACCTTAAAAAATTGTAGGAAACCTGGGTAGGAACCAAGCTCAAAACTCCGGCGACCCCTCCTACGGGGCCACTGATAATTTAAATTTAATTATCGCAGGAAAAAACTGGTGGATAATGTTCAAATAAAGTTCAGCGGTGGAAAAGACTAATCAAAACAAACAAGAAAAATTTGACTAGGGTAAACCGTCAGTGTAACGACCGAGAACTGACTCGCATACTAAAGAACCAACTATTTATACACATACTTCCACGGGCATAGCAAATGCACGTGCATGCAAATAACTTACATCGGTATAAAACATGCCTACATCCAACAGATAACAAAAATCGTAATTAACAGCTCTAACAATAGCGAACAGAAATCAATTCTCTTCCAATGCGATGCAACCGAAAAGAATTTTCAATTTGTTTGCTGTAGAGGCAGTGTCTACGTCGCACTTATCTGAAACCAAAATGCGTTTGTTATAGCGGCTCTGTCTTTTTTAGCTGCTTTACTTCGTTGTATTTGGTAAGTTAATGTTTGTAAGATGGAAAAAATAAATTGTTTGTCATAACTTATGAGTCATTTGTTGGCTCCTAGGAGAAAAATTACGGAGCCTCTTCGTCAATATTTCAGGCATTTTCGGTTTTAGCCATCGCACTTCGTGAATAGTCTTCGTAAATGCATACTGATGAAATTGTCCCACCGAAATGGCAAAATGTCGCTAAGCTTATTTCAACGTTATATCGCAAATGGCACAAAATATACAAATTAGTTGGATAAAAAGATCCTATAGTACAAAATAAAAATAGAAGATTAGAGATAAAGGGCAGGATGGTAAGGATTGAGGTGGATTACAGTTTAGCTTGAAATGAAAGTTGCCTTTGTTTGCAAGAGAGGCAGTGTCAATCGTGACATTTATCTGAAAAAAGAATGCGTACGTTATAACGGCTCAGTCTATTTTGAGCTGCTTTACTTCATTCCATTTGCTTAGTCAATGTTTTGTAAGACAGAAATCTAAACGGTTTGCATGTCATAACTTTTGAGTAAATTGTTGGCTCCCAGGAGAAGAATTACGGGGCCTCTTCGTCAATATTTCGGGCATTTTCGGTTTTAGCCATCGCACTTCGTGAATACTCTTCGTAAATGCATACTAATGACACTGTTCCGCCGAAATGGCAATTTGTGGCTTAGCTTATTTCCACTTTACATCGCCAAATGGCACAAAATATACAACTTGGTTGGATAAAAATATTCCATAGTACAAAATAAAAGTAGTCTTTTAGAGATAAAGCGCAGGATTGCAAGGATTGAAGTGGATTACAGTTTTGCTGGAAATCAAAGTTGCCTTTGTTTGCTGTAGAGGCAGTGTCAATCGTCGCATTTATCTGAAACCAAAATGCGTGCGTTATAACGGCTCAGTTTATTTTGAGCTTCTTTACTTCGTTGCATTTGCTAAGTTAATGTTTGTAAGGTGGAAAAAAAAATTGTTTGTTTGTCATAACTTATGAGTCATTTGTTGGCTCCTAGGAGAACAATTACGGAGCCTCTTCGTCAATATTTCGGGCATTTTCGGTTTTAGCCATCGCACTTCGTGAATACTTTTCGTAAATGCATACTAATGACACTGTTCCGACGAAATGGCAAAATGTCGCTTAACTTATTTCCACCTTATATCGACAAATGGCACAAAATATACCACGTAGTTGGATAAAAAGATCCTATAGTACAAAACAAAAGTAGTCTTTTAGAGATAAAGCACAGGATTGCAAGGATTGAAGTGGATTACAGTTTATCTTGATATCAAAGTTGCCTTTGTTTGTAGGAAAGGCATTGTCAATCGTGACATTTATCTGAAATCAAAATTCGTGCGCTATAACGGCTCAGTCTATTTTGAGCCGCTTTACTTCGTTGCATTTGCTTAGCTAATGTTTGTAAGATGGAAAAATAAATTGTTTGTTTGTCATAACTTCTGAGACATTTGTTGGCTCCTAGGGGAAACATTGCAGAGCCTCTTCGTCAATATTTCGGGCATTTTCGGTTTTAGCCGTCGCACTTCGTGAATAGTCTTCGTAAATGCATACTGATGAGATTGTCCCACCGAAATTGCAAAATGTCGCTAAGCTTATTTCCACGTTATATCGCCAAATGGCACAAAATATACAAATTGGTTGGATAAAAATATCTCAAAGTACAAAACAAAAGAAGCAGTTTATTGCTAAATCGCAGGATTGCAATGATTCAAGTGGATTACCGTTTAGCTGGAAATCAAAGTTTTCTTTGTTTGCTGGTGAGGCAGTGTCAATCGTGACATTTATCTGAAACCAGAATGCGTACGTTATAACGGCTCAGTCTATTTTGAGCTGCTTTACTTCATTCCATTTGCTTAGTCCATGTTTTGTAAGATAGAAAGCTAAACGGTTTGTTTGTCATAACTTAGGAGATAGTTGTTGGCTCCTAGGAGAAAAATTGCGGAGCCTCGTCGTCAATATTTCGGGCATTATCGGTTTTAGCCGTTGCACGTCGTGAATACTCTTCGTAAATGCATAGTAATGACACTGTCCCGCCAAAATGACAAAATGTCGCTTAGCTTATTTTCACGTTATATCGCCAAATGGCACAAAATAAACAACTTGGTTGGATAAAAACATCTCAAAGTACAAAACAAAAGAAGTAGTTTATTGCTAAATCGTAGGATTGCAAGGATTGAAGTGGATTACAGTTTAGCTGGAAATCAAGGTTTTCTTTGTTTGCTGGAGAGGCAGTGTCAATCGTGACATTCATCTGAAACCCGAATGCGTACGTTATAACGGCTCAGATTATTTTGAGCTGCTTTACTTCATTCCATTTGCTTAGTCAATGTTTTGTAAGATAGAAAGCTAAACGGTTTGGTTGTCATAACTTAGGAGATAGTTGTTGGCTCCTAGGAGAAAAATTGCGGAGCCTCGTCGTCAATATTTCGGGCATTATCGGTTTTAGCCGTTGCACGTCGTGAATACTCTTCGTAAATGCATAGTAATGACACTGTCCCGCCAAAATGACAAAATGTCGCTTAGCTTATTTTCACGTTATATCGCCAAATGGCACAAAATAAACAACTTGGTTGGATAGAAACATCTCAAAGTACAAAACAAAAGAAGTAGTTTATTGCTAAATCGTAGGATTGCAAGGATTGAAGTGGATTACAGTTTAGCTGGAAATCACAGTTTTCTTTGTTTGCTGGAGAGGCAGTGTCAATCGTGACATTCATCTGAAACCCGAATGCGTACGTTATAACGGCTCAGATTATTTTGAGCTGTTTTACTTCATTCCATTTGCTTAGTCAATGTTTTGTAAGACAGAAATCTAAACGGTTTGCATGTCATAACTTTTGAGTAAATTGTTGGCTCCCAGGAGAAACATTACGGGGCCTCTTCGTCAATATTTCGGGCATTTTCGGTTTTAGCCATCGCACTTCGTGAATACTCTTCGTAAATGCATACTAATGACACTGTTCCGCCGAAATGGCAATTTGTGGGTTAGCTTATTTCCACTTTACATCGCCAAATGGCACAAAATATACAACTTGGTTGGATAAAAATATTCCATAGTACAAAATAAAAGTAGTCTTTTAGAGACAAAGCCCAGGATTGCAAGGATTGAAGTGGATTACAGTTTTGCTGGAAATCAAAGTTGCCTTTGTTTGCTGTAGAGGCAGAGTCAATCGTCGCATTTATCTGAAACCAAAATGCGTGCGTTGTAACGGCTCAGTATATTTTGAGCTGCTTTACTTCGTTCCATTTGCTTAGACAACGTTTGTAACGTAGAAAACTAAATTGTTTGTTTGTGATAACTTAGGAGATATTTGTTGGCTCCTAGGAGAAAAATTACGGAGCCTCTTCGTCAATATTTCGGGCATTATGGTTTTAGCCCTCGCACGTCGTGAATACTCTTCGTAAATACATATTGATGACAATGTCCCGCCGAAATGGCAAAATGTTGCTTAGCTTATTTCCACTATATATCGCCAAATGGCACAAAATATACAACTTAGTTGGAGAAAAAGATCCTATGGTACAAAATAAAAGTAGTAGTTTGGAGATAAAGCGCGGGATTGCAAGGATTCAAGAGGATTACAGTTTAGCTTGAAATAAAAGTTGAATTCAGTTCTTAACAACGTGCCCATAATTACATACTCCCCTTAACAAATCATGACGCAGACAACAAATTCTGGAGTATTGTGCCGTAGTTGGCCGTTACACTTTATTTCACACGTATGCCGTCAAAATGACTCACAGCTAAATATGTTACAGAAAATAAATAAATGAAGCAAAATAACTGGAGAATTGAGAGCGCATCACAAAAGATACTCGGAGGCCAGGAAAAACCTTAAAAAATTGTAGGAAACCTGGGTAGGAACCAAGCTCAAAAACTCCGGCGACCCCTCCTACGGGGCCACTGATAATTTAAATTTAATTATCGCAGGAAAAAACTGGTGGATAATGTTCAAATAAAGTTCAGCGGTGGAAAAGACTAATCAAAACAAACAAGAAAAATTTGACTAGGGTAAACCGTCAGTGTAACGACCGAGAACTGACTCGCATACTAAAGAACCAACTATTTATACACATACTTCCACGGGCATAGCAAATGCACGTGCATGCAAATAACTTACATCGGTATAAAACATGCCTACATCCAACAGATAACAAAAATCGTAATTAACAGCTCTAACAATAGCGAACAGAAATCAATTCTCTTCTAATGCGATGCAACCGAAAAGAATTTTCAATTTGTTTGCTGTAGAGGCAGTGTCTACGTCGCACTTATCTGAAACCAAAATGCGTTTGTTATAGCGGCTCTGTCTTTTTTAGCTGCTTTACTTCGTTGTATTTGGTAAGTTAATGTTTGTAAGATGGAAAAAAATAAATTGTTTGTCATAACTTATGAGTCATTTGTTGGCTCCTAGGAGAAAAATTACAGAGCCTCTTCGTCAATATTTCAGGCATTTTCGGTTTTAGCCATCGCACTTCGTGAATAGTCTTCGTAAATGCAAACTGATGAGATTGTCCCACCGAAATGGCAAAATGTCGCTAAGCTTATTTCAACGTTATATCGCAAATGGCACAAAATATACAAATTAGTTGGATAAAAAGATCCTATAGTACAAAATAAAAATAGAAGATTAGAGATAAAGGGCAGGATGGTAAGGATTGAGGTGGATTACAGTTTAGCTTGAAATGAAAGTTGCCTTTTTTTGCGAGAGGCAGTGTCAATCGTGACATTTATCTGAAAGAAGAATGCGTACGTTATAACGGTTCAGTCTATTTTGAGCTGCTTTACTTCATTCCATTTGCTTAGTCAATGTTTTGTAAGACAGAAATCTAAACGGCTTGCATGTCATAACTTTTGAGTAAATTGTTGGCTCCCAGGAGAAAAATTACGGGGCCTCTTCGTCAATATTTCGGGCATTTTCGGTTTTAGCCATCGCACTTCGGAATACTCGTTGTAAATGCATACTGATGAGATTGTCCCACCGAAATGGCAAAAGGTCGCTAAGCTTATTTCAACGTTATATCGCAAATGGCACAAAATATACAAATTAGTTGGATAAAAAGATCCTATAGAACAAAATAAAAATAGAAGATTAGAGATAAAGGGCAGGATTTTAAGGATTGAGGTGGATTACAGTTTAGATGGAAATCAAAGTTGCCTTGTTTGCTGGAGAGGCAGTGTCAATCATAACATTTATCTGAAACCAGAATGCGTACGTTATAACGGCTCAGTCTATTTGGAGCTGCTTTACTTCGTTCCATTTGCTTAGTCAATGTTTGTAAGATAAAAGCTAAAAGGTTTGCTTGTGATAACTTATGGGTCATTTGTTGGCTCCTTGGCGAAAAATTACGGAGCCTCCGGCAATTTTTCGTTAATTTTTCGGTTTTAGCCTCGCACTTCGTGAATACTCGTCGTAAATGCATATTGATGACAATGTCCCGCCGAAATGGCAAAATGTCGCTTAGCTTATTTCCACTATATATCGCCAAATGGCACAAAATATACAACTTAGTTGGATAAAAAGATCCTATGGTACAAAATAAAAGTAGTAGTTTGGAGATAAAGCGCAGGATTGCAAGGATTCAAGAGGATTACAGTTTAGCTGGAAATCAAGGTTTTCTTTGTTTGCTGGAGAGGCAGTGTCAATCGTGACATTTATCTGAAACCAGAATGCGTACGTTATAACGGCTCAGTCTATTTTGAGCTGCTTTACTTCATTCCATTTGCTTAGTCAATGTTTTGTAAGATAGAAAGCTAAACGGTTTGCATGTCATAACTTATGAGTAAATTGTTGGCTCCCAGGAGAAAAATTACGGAGCCTCTTCGTCCATGTTTCGTTAATTTTCGGTTTTAGCCTCGCACTTCCTGAATACTCTTTGTAAATACATAGTAATGACACTGTTCCGCCGTAGTGGCAAGTTGTGGCTAAGCTTATTTCCACTTTACATCGCCAAATTGCACAAAATATACAACTTGGTTGGATAAAAAGATTCCATAGTACAAAATAAAAGTACTCTTTTAGGTCTCAGAAAATATGTTTTTTCCTAGTCATTTTCAATGATGTCATAATGACGTCACAATGAGACATCGACACTGTCAATCTACTAACCTTATAATTTTGTACTATCTGCTAAATTTGAAGTCTAAAGCGGTAATACTTTAGGAGTTATGATGGGGTGTGTTTTAAGACATATCACTGTCCGTACATGAAGCTGGTCATCACAGCAGGGATAAGCCATGGAGCGGTGAGTACACGCTCTTTTGTGCTCCGCATTTGTACTCTATTTAGACCTTTTTAAGACTATGCACGACCAAACCAACTATCAGAACTATGACATAAGGACCTAGTGCTACTCTAGGAAACTATTTTCCCAACCGAAAGTGTTTGCTTTTGCGTAGTCAGCAGTTTATCTTTAGATATTTAACCCTCCCCTCAAGAAATCACTTTATGGCTTTTAGAGACAAAGGACGAGGGTTTATCTATACTTTTATGATAGATGTAGTTGATACAGCAGGAAAGGAACACTTTGGTGTAAGTTTTGCGTGAATTCATCATTGTGCTCAGGAGTAATTAATAACTAATAATTAATTAGCTGCAAATTTCAGCCGTTAATAACATCGTCAGATCTTGTGTTTATGGCAGTGTTTATATCAATCGAGTTAGATCCCAAAGTGATCTAACCGTTTGGCTAAAGTCAAGGAAACAGCTTTTAAAACGTGCGAGTTATTAACAGTTGAATTTTGTCCAATATGGCGGACCCAAAAGTGCGTCAAACATGCAAACGAGGCTATACTTTGAACGTAATATCTCTGACGGGATTTTATCACACTTCGTCAAATTCGCAGGATATATACAACGACTTTAATAGTATTTGCCAATACACTCGACGTTATTATCGGCTCAACGGTTTGTTTCTAGCCTTGTTTACAAGTTTTTCAAACATGGACACGAGGCTGCAATTTGATCGTTAATATCTCTGAGGGGATTACATCAAACAAATTCAAATTTGCAGGATATATAGCATGACTTTAATACTATCTGCAAATACACTCGGTTTTAATATCGGCTCAACCTTATGCTTCTAGTTCAAAACCTCGTACACATGCGAAAACACCTCAACAGAAGCTAATATAATATAATATAATATGATATGATATGATATGATATGATATAATATGACATGACATGACATGACATGATATGATATGATATGATATGATATGATATGATATGATATGATATAATATAATATAATATCATGCTTATAATGGTGACCAAGCAGCGAAGGATATCTTGAAGGTAAAAAGACAGAGTACCGTACAACAAGGACAAAGACATTAACTGGAACACGTTTTGCTCCGATTATCGCCACTGTGCAGTTCTTTACCAAGCAGCGGATGCTTTGGGCCTTGAAATGCTACAAAGGTGCGCCTAACGGGCCTTGGGGTGCATGTCCTGGATCTCTCAGCAACGAGATATTGATGACCTAGCCTCGAGGGTGCTACAAAGGTGCGCCAAACGGGCCTTGGGGTGCATGTCAATGATCTCTCAGCAATGAGAGATTACCAAGCCTCAAGAGCCCTTGACACTGAGACATTATATGGAATGTACAAGTTAACGCTAGCCTGTGCGCCAGAAAAGTTTCACTTAAAGGAAGATCAAACAGGTGGCGATGCAGATAAGGACATTGAGAGAGTCGAGGATGAGAATAAGTCCAGGAAAAGAAAAGCCACACCAACAGACAGTGAGAGCGACTACGAACCTGTAAAGAAGGCAAAGGAGAAAACAGCAAGTGCCCTTACAACAGACAGCGAGAGCGATTTCCAAGCGCCCGTAAAGAAAACGAAAAAGAAAACAGCAAGTCCCCTGAGGAGCGATGACGAAGCGCCCGTAAAGAAAACGAGAAAGGAAAGCAGCAAGTCCCCTGAAGAGCGACAGCGAGCAGAAGAAAAGAAGCCATCATAACGAGAGGATCTGTAGGATAACAGGCTGCTTCTTCTACGGCGACAACCTTCAACGTCATATACAAATGCACGTCAGAAAGGGCGGCATAGAAGAGCAAGACATTCCCCGTTTGATGTAGCTCATTTGAGGCCAGTACGACGATTTTGAGATCCAGTGTGCTAAAAAGGAAGATTTTGCCAAAACTTTCTCCGCACGGCCCCAAACGTGCTTTTCGTGCACTTTTCATAGAAATGCACTGTTTTAGCTTTTTCGCGATGATTTGAGGTCAGGACGACGATTTTGAGATCTGGTTAGCTCAAAAGTGAGATTTTGCCAAAACTTGCTCCGCACTGCCAGAAACGCACGTTTTGTGCATTTTTCATAGAAATGCACTGCTTTCGCGTTTTGGCGTTGATTTGAGGCCACTGCGACGATTTTGAGCTCTGGTGAACTCAAAAGTGAGATTTTGGCAAAACGTGCTCCGCACTGTCCGAAACGCACGTTTTGTGCATTTTTCATAGAAATGCTCTGTTTTAGCTTTTTTGCGATGATTTGAGGTCAGGACGACGATTTTGAGATCTGGTTAGCTCAAAAGTGAGATTTTGCCAAAACTTGCTCCGCACGGCCAGAAACGCACGTTTTGTGTATTTTTCATAGAAATGCACTGTTTCGCGTTCTAGCGATGATTTGAGACCAAAACGACGATTTAAAGATCTGGTGAGCTCAAAAGTGAGATTTTGGCAAAACTTTCTCCGCATGGCCCAAAACGTGCAATTTGTGCACTTTTAATAGAAATGCACTGTTTTCGCGTTTTGGCGATGATTTGAGGCCAGTGCGACGATTTTGATATCTGGTGTGCCCAAAGTAAGATTTTGCCAAAACTTGCTCCGCACGGCCCCAAACGTGCGTTTTGTGCAGTTTTCATAGAAATGCACTGTTTTAGCTTTTTCGCGATGATTTGAGGTCAGGACGACGATTTTGAGATCTGGTTAGCTCAAAAGTGAGATTTTGCCAAAACTTGCTCCGCACTGCCAGAAACGCACGTTTTGTGCATTTTTCATAGAAATGCACTGCTTTCGCGTTTTGGCGTTGATTTGAGGCCACTGCGACGATTTTGAGCTCTGGTGAACTCAAAAGTGAGATTTTGGCAAAACGTGCTCCGCACTGTCCGAAACGCACGTTTTGTGCATTTTTCATAAAAAAGCTCTGTTTTAGCTTTTTCGCGATGATTTGAGGTCAGGACGACGATTTTGAGATCTGGTTAGCTCAAAAGTGAGATTTTGCCAAAACTTGCTCCGCACGGCCAGAAACGCACGTTTTGTGTATTTTTCATAGAAATGCACTGTTTCGCGTTCTAGCGATGATTTGAGACCAAAACGACGATTTAGAGATCTGGTGAGCTCAAAAGTGAGATTTTGGCAAAACTTTCTCCGCATGGCCCAAAACGTGCAATTTGTGCACTTTTAATAGAAATGCACTGTTTTCGCGTTTTGGCGATGATTTGTGGCCAGTGCGACGATTTTGATATCTGGTGTGCCCAAAGTAAGATTTTGCTAAAACTTGCTCCGCACGGCCCCAAACGTGCGTTTTGTGCACTTTTCATAGAAATGCACTGTTTTCGCCTTTTGGCGATGATTTGAGACCAGAACGACGATTTTGAGATCTGGTGAGCTCAAAAGTGAGATTTTGCCAAAACATGCTCCGCACGGCCCGAAACAATCGTTTTGTGCATTTTTCATAGAAATGCTTTGTTTTGCGTTTTGGCGATGATTTTACACCAGAACGACGATTTTGAGATCTGGTGAGCTCAAAGGTGAGATTTTGGCAAAACGTGCTCCGCACGGTCGGAAAAGCACGTTTTGTGAATTTTTCATAGAAATGCTCTGTTTTAGCTTTTTTGCGATGATTTGAGGTCAGGACGACGATTTTCACATCTGGTGAGCTCAAAAGTGAAATTTTGCCAAAACTTGCTCCGCAGAGCTCAAAAGTGAGATTTTGCCGAAACTAACTCCGCACGGCCCGAAACGCACGTTTTGTGCATTTTTCATAGAAATGCACTGTTTTCGCTTTTTTGCGATGATTTGAGGTCAGTACGACGATTTTGAGATCTGGTGAGCTCAAAAGTGAGATTTTGCCAAAACTTGCTCCGCACGGCCCGAAACGCAAGTTTTGTGCATTTTTCATAGAAATGCAGTGTTTCGCTTTTTGGCGCCGATTTGAGGTCAATAGGACAATTTTGAGATCTGCTGAGCTCAAAAGTGAGATTTTGCCAAAACTTGCTCCGCACGGCCCGAAACGCACGTTTCGTGCATTTTTCATAGAAATGCACTGTTTTCGCGTTCTGGCGATGATTTGAGACCAAAACGACGATTTAGAGATCTGGTGAGCTCAAAAGTGAGATTTTGGCAAAACTTTCTCCGCATGGCCCAAAACGTGCAATTTGTGCACTTTTAATAGAAATCCACTGTCTTCGCTTTTTGGTCATGATTTCAGGCAACTGCGACAATTTTGAGCTCTGGTGAACTCGAAAGTGAGATTTTGGCAAAATGTGCTCCGCACGGTCCGAAACGCACGTTTTGTGCATTTTTCATAGAAATGCTCTGTTTTAGCTTTTTTGCGATAATTTGGGGTCAGGACGACGATTTTGAGATCTGGTGAGCTCAAAAGTGACATTTTGCCAAAACTTGCTCCGCACGGGCCGAAACGCACGTTTTGTGCATTTTTCATAGAAATGCTCTGTTTTAGCTTTTTTGCGATAATTTGAGGTCAGGACAACGATTTTGAGATCTGGTGAGCTCAAAAGTGACATTTTGCCAAAACTTGCTCCACACGGCCCGAAACGCACGTTTTGTGCATTTTTCATAGAAATGCACTATTTTGCGTTTTGGCGATGATTTTACACCAGAACGAAGATTTTGAGATCTGGTGAGTTCAAAAGTGAGATTTTGGCAAAACGTGCTCCGCACGGTCCGAAAAGCACGTTTGTGCATTTTTCATAGAAATGCTCTGTTTTAGCTTTTTTGTGATGACTTGAGGTCAGGACGACGATTTTGATATCTGGTGAGCTCAAAAGTGAGATTTTCCAAAACTTGCTCCGCACGGTCCGAAACGCACGTTTTGTGCATTTTTCATAGAAATGCTCTGTTTTAGCTTTTTTGCGATAATTTGAGGTCAGGACGACGATTTTGAGATCTGGTGAGCTCAAAAGTGACATTTTGCCAAAACTTGCTCCGCACGGCCCGAAACGCACGTTTTGTGCATTTTTCATAGAAATGCTCTGTTTTAGCTTTTTTGCGATGATTTGAGGTCAGGACGACGATTTTGATATCTGGTGAGCTCAAAAGTGAGATTTTCCAAAACTTGCTCCGCACGGTCCGAAACGCACGTTTTGTGCATTTTTCATAGAAATGCTCTGTTTTAGCTTTTTTGCGATAATTTGAGGTCAGGACGACGATTTTGAGATCTGGTGAGCTCAAAAGTGACATTTTGCCAAAACTTGCTCCGCACGGCCCGAAACGCACGTTTTGTGCATTTTTCATAGAAATGCTCTGTTTTAGCTTTTTTGCGATAATTTGAGGTCAGGACGACGATGTTGAGATCTGGTGAGCTCAAAAGTGACATTTTGCCAAAACTTCCTCCGCACGGCCCGAAACGCACGTTTTGTGCATTTTTCATAGAAATGCACTATTTAGCGTTTTGGCGATGATTTTACACCAGAACGAAGATTTTGAGATCTGGTGAGCTCAAAAGTGAGATTTTGGCAAAACGTGCTCCGCACGGTCCGAAAAGCACGTTTGTGCATTTTTCATAGAAATGCTCTGTTTTAGCTTTTTTGTGATGATTTGAGGTCAGGACGACGATTTTGATATCTGGTGAGCTCAAAAGTGAGATTTTCCAAAACTTGCTCCGCACGGTCCGAAACGCACGTTTTGTGCATTTTTCATAGAAATGCTCTGTTTTAGCTTTTTTGCGATAATTTGAGGTCAGGACGACGATTTTGAGATCTGGTGAGCTCAAAAGTGACATTTTGCCAAAACTTGCTCCGCACGGCCCGAAACGCACGTTTTGTGCATTTTTCATAGAAATGCTCTGTTTTAGCTTTTTTGCGATGATTTGAGGTCAGGACGACGATTTTGAGATCTGGTGAGCTCAAAAGTGACATTTTGCCAAAACTTGCTCCGCACGGCCCGAAACGCACGTTTTGTGCATTTTTCATAGAAATGCACTATTTAGCGTTTTGGCGATGATTTTACACCAGAACGAAGATTTTGAGATCTGGTGAGCTCAAAAGTGAGATTTTGGCAAAACGTGCTCCGCACGGTCAGAAAAGCACGTTTGTGCATTTTTCATAGAAATGCTCTGTTTTAGCTTTTTTGCGATGATTTGAGGTCAGGACGACGATTTTGATATCTGGTGAGCTCAAAAGTGAGATTTTCCAAAACTTGCTCCGCACGGTCCGAAACGCACGTTTTGTGCATTTTTCATAGAAATGCTCTGTTTTAGCTTTTTTGCGATAATTTGAGGTCAGGACGACGATGTTGAGATCTGGTGAGCTCAAAAGTGACATTTTGCCAAAACTTGCTCCGCACGGCCCGAAACGCACGTTTTGTGCATTTTTCATAGAAATGCTCTGTTTTAGCTTTTTTGCGATAATTTGAGGTCAGGACGACGATTTTGAGATCTGGTGAGCTCAAAAGTGACATTTTGCCAAAACTTGCTCCGCACGGCCCGAAACGCACGTTTTGTGCATTTTTCATAGAAATGCACTATTTAGCGTTTTGGCGATGATTTTACACCAGAACGAAGATTTTGAGATCTGGTGAGCTCAAAAGTGAGATTTTGGCAAAACGTGCTCCGCACGGTCAGAAAAGCACGTTTGTGCATTTTTCATAGAAATGCTCTGTTTTAGCTTTTTTGCGATGATTTGAGGTCAGGACGACGATTTTGATATCTGGTGAGCTCAAAAGTGAGATTTTCCAAAACTTGCTCCGCACGGTCCGAAACGCACGTTTTGTGCATTTTTCATAGAAATGCTCTGTTTTAGCTTTTTTGCGATAATTTGAGGTCAGGACGACGATGTTGAGATCTGGTGAGCTCAAAAGTGACATTTTGCCAAAACTTCCTCCGCACGGCCCGAAACGCACGTTTTGTGCATTTTTCATAGAAATGCACTATTTAGCGTTTTGGCGATGATTTTACACCAGAACGAAGATTTTGAGATCTGGTGAGCTCAAAAGTGAGATTTTGGCAAAACGTGCTCCGCACGGTCCGAAAAGCACGTTTGTGCATTTTTCATAGAAATGCTCTGTTTTAGCTTTTTTGCGATAATTTGAGGTCAGGACGACGATTTTGAGATCTGGTGAGCTCAAAAGTGACATTTTGCCAAAACTTGCTCCGCACGGCCCGAAACGCACGTTTTGTGCATTTTTCATAGAAATGCTCTGTTTTAGCTTTTTTGCGATAATTTGAGGTCAGGACGACGATTTTGAGATCTGGTGAGCTCAAAAGTGACATTTTGCCAAAACTTGCTCCGCACGGCCCGAAACGCACGTTTTGTGCATTTTTCATAGAAATGCACTATTTTGCGTTTTGGCGATGATTTCACACCAGAACGAAGATTTTGAGATCTGGTGAGCTCAAAAGTGAGATTTTGGCAAAACGTGCTCCGCACGGTCCGAAAAGCACGTTTTGTGCATTTTTCATAGAAATGCTCTGTTTTAGCTTTTTTGCGATGATTTGAGGTCAGGACGACGATTTTGAGATCTGGTGAGCTCAAAAGTGAGATTTTCCAAAACTTGCTCCACACGGTCCGAAACGCAAGTTTTGTGCATTTTTCATAGAAATGCTCTGTTTTAGCTTTTTTGCGATAATTTGAGGTCAGGACGACGATTTTGAGATCTGGTGAGCATTTTGTGACAAGTGACATTTTGCCAAAACTTGCTCCGCACGGCCCGAAACCAACGTTTTGTGCATTTTTCATAGAAATGCTCTGTTTTAGGTTTTTTGCGATAATTTGAGGTCAGGACGACGATTTTGACATCTGGTGAGCTCAAAAATGAGATTTTGCCAAAACTTGCTCCGCACGGCCCGAAACGTACGTTTTGTGCATTTTTCATAGAAATGCACTCTTTTCGCGTTTTCGCGATGATTTGTGGCCAGTGCTACGATTTTGAGATCTGGTGTGCTCGAAAGTAAGATTTTGCCAAAAACTTGCTCCGCACGGCCCCAAACGTGCGTTTTGTGCGTTTTCGTAGAAGTGCACTGTTTTCGCTTTTTGGCAATGATTTGAGGTCAGTTTTTTTTTCGCTTTTTGAAGACTTAGATTGTGAAGAAATGTAATCATTGGAGGTGATTTTAACTGTTCTCTTGACTCTAAGCTGGATAAGAAAGGTGGCGTTATGGTACCTAGAAAAATGGTTATAGACAATATTGAATGTTTCCAAAATGAATTGGGCCTTGTTGACGTTTGGAGAATTAATACTACGCAATTTAGAAGTTACACTTGGAGACAAAAATCTCCACCAATTTTCTGTCGTTTAGATTACTGGCTGATATCAAACAACTTACAGGATTTTGTAAATACAACCGATCATTCCAGCTATAAAAACTGATCATGCAGCAATTGAGTTGAATTAAACCGACTCCAATCAAAACTTAAAGGGGCCCGGCTTCTGGAAAATGAACGTCTCTCTTCCTGAAGATCCGAATTATCTGGAAGAATAAAACAAAATATTCCACTTTGGAAAACAACAGGAAGCGAGAATTTATCAGACAAAAGGTGCATCTGGGATTGGATTAAGTATAATATTCGGAACCATGGTGTTTTGTTCTCGAAAAAGAAAGCCAAAGAAAGATCTGCAATGGAAAAAAATTACAACTTGTATACGAGGAAGCAACTAAAAAATTCGAACAGGACCCTTCCTACTCTAATTTAAATACTCTAAATGAAGCAAAAGAAACTCTAGAAAGTTATTATGAGGAAAAACCAAGGGGTGTGTAATTATTCGCGCAAGGGCACGATGGCACGAGCATGGCGAGAGAAGTACAAAATACTTTCTAAATTTAGAGAAGGGTAATCACGTCAAAAAACATAAGAAAACTATAAATAAGTGGTGCCATTACATCTGATCCTTTTGGGATACTGAACGAATAAAAACGGTTTTACCATAGCTTTTACCAATCAAACGTAACAGATGAGGATAAAGAAAATGGAAACGAATTTTTTAATAATTTGAATATACCAAGATTGTCAGAAGAACAAAAACAATCCTGTGAAGGAGAAATATTTGTTGAAGAAATAACAGCCATTCTTAACAGTTTTGAGAGTAACAAATCTCCTGGTAATGATGGAATACTAATATAATTTTACAAACGTTGCTGAGAATTAATTTATGATCCATTTATGGAATGTGCGAGGAAGTGTTTCAACCACGGCGAAATGTCTAGCTCTCAAAGAAAAGCAATTATAACTCTTATAGAAAAGCAACATAAATATCGAACTCTTATTGAACATTGGAGGCCAATCTCTCTTATTAACGTGGATGCAAAAATAATTTCAAAAGTGATTGCTTTAAGATTGAAGAAAGTTTTACCGAATATCATACATCATAATCAAACAGGTTATGTTGAAGATCGCTATATTGGTGAGACTATTCGATCAATTTTCGATATAATGGAGTTTACAGACAGTAAGAATATTCCAGGTATCTTGATTTTCATTGACTTTAAAAAAGCTTTCGACTCTTTAGAATGGCATCATCTTTTCAGTTGCCTTGAGGCCTTTAATTTTGGCCCCAATTTTATAAATTGGCTCAAAATGTTTTATACAAATATTCAAAGCTGTGTAATAAATAATGGAATGGCATCAGACTATTTTAATTTAGAACGTGGTGTGAGGCAGGGTGATCCCTTGTCCCCCTACCTCTTTATCTTAGCTGTTGAAAGCTTAGCAATCTCCATTTGTCAAAATGTTGATATCAAAGGAATTAAAATAGGAAATTATGAAGCCAAGCTATTGCAATACGCAGACGATACCACAGCAACCCTGTCTGATGAAAATTTTGCAAAAACGCTATTTGAAGAACTAGAAGTATTTAAGAACTTGTGTGGGTTGGAGATACATAGTTCTAAAACAGAAGGAATGTGGATTGGTTCGCTTAAAAGAAAAGACGAAAAACCGTTTGGTATTAAATGGCCAAGTGAACCCATTAAAGCTTTAGGAACCTTTTTTACATATGACCTATCATTATTTTACGAAACAAACTTTCAAGAGAAGGTTGACAGCATAAAGCAGCTGACAAATATATGGTCACCAAGAGGACTGTCCATTTATGGTAAAGTAACTATAATCAAGTCATTACTTCTTCCAAAACTAGTTTTTATATCTTCGGTTCTTTCACCTCCAAGTAAAATCATCAAACAAGTAGACAGCTTGATTTTCTCCTTTTTATGGAATGGAAAGGATAAAGGAACAAGGCTCTCTTCAATGAACAGTTTTGAAGACGGTGGCATTAAAATGACAGATATTGAAAGCTTGGTCAAAGCTGTACGATTAGCTTGGCTAAAACGTATTATCAGCGATAACGAAAGTACGTGGAAATTCTACTTATTGCATCTCCTACGTAATGTTGGTGGTCTTTTGCTTTTTAAATGTAATTATGCAAGGGACTATCTTTCAATTAACTCAGTTTTCTACAGAGAACTTTCAGAATGTTGGTTAGAATTTCGAAATCTCTTTTTAGCTAATAAAAAACGGCTCTGCATAATTTGGAATAACAAAGATATAAGAATAGATGCAAAAACCAGTTTTTTATAAATCTTATTATGACTCGGGGGTACGTATCATTAAAGATCTCTTGTTCAATCTCGACAATATAGAATCCTTTAATAACATAGTTGAGAAAGCTAATTTTCTTACATGGACAGGTCTTATGCGCGCAATTCCGTCTTCTTTGAAAATAATAGAGTACACTACCTTTACAGATAATACATAATGCACTGTTTTCGCTTTTTGCCGATGATTTGAAGTCAGTATGACGATTTTGAGATCTGGTGTGCTCAAACGCAGGATTTTGCCAAAACTTGCTCCGCACTGCCCGAAACGTACGTTTTGTTCATTTTTTATAGAAATGCACTGTTCCCGCTCTTTGGCGATGATTGAAGTCAGTACGACAATTTTGAGATCTGGTGTGCTCAAAAGTGAGATTTTGCTAAACCTTGCTCCGCACGGCCCCAAACGTTCGTTTTGTGCATTTTTTATAGAAATGCACTGTTTTCTCTTTTTGGTGATGATTTGAGGCTAGTACGACGATTTTGAGATCCGGTGTTCTCAAAAATGAGATTTTGCCTAAAGTTGCTGCGCACGGCCCGAAACGTACGTTTTGTGCATTTTTTATAGAAATGCACTGTTTTCTCTTTTTGGTGATGATTTGAGGCCAGTACGACGATTTTGAGATCTGGTGTGCTCAAAAATGAGATTTTGCCAAAACTTGCTGCGCACTGCCCGAAACGTACGTTTTGTGCATTTTTTATAGAAATGCACTGTTTTCGCTTTTTGGCGATGATTTGCTGTCAGTACGACGATTTTGAGATCTGGTGAGCTCAAAAATGAGATTTTGCCAAAACTTGCTCCGCACGGCCCGAAACGTACGTTTTTTGCATTTTTCATAGAAATCCACTGTTTTCGCTTTTTTGCGATGATTTGAGGTCAGTACGACGATTTTGAGATCTGGTGAGCTCAAAAATGAGATTTTGCCAAAACTTGCTCCGCACGGCCCGAAACATACGTTTTGTGCATTTTTCATAGAAATGCACTCTTTTCGCGTTTTGGCGATGATTTGTGGCCAGTGCGACGATTTTGAGATCTGGTGTGCTGGAAAGTAAGATTTAGCCAAAACTTGCTCCGCACGGCCCCGTTTTGTGCGTTTTCGTAGAAGTGCACTGTTTTCGCTTTTTGGCGATGATTTGAGGTCAGTTTTTTTTCGCTTTTTGAAGGCTTAGATTGTGAAGAAATATAATCATTGGAGGTGATTTGAACTGTCCTCTTGACTCTAAGTTGGATAAGAAAGGTGGCGTTATGGTACCTAGATAAATGGTTATAGACAATGTTGAATGTCTCCAAAATGAATTGGGCCTTGTTGACGTTTGGAGAATTAAAAATACGCAATCTAGAAGTTACACTTGGAGACAAAAATCTCCACCAATTTTCTGTCGTTTAGATTACTGGCTGATACCAAACAACTTACAGGATTTTGTAAATACAACCGATCATTCCAGCTATAAAAACTGATCATGCAGCAATTGAGTTGAATTTAACCGACTCCAATCAAAACTTAAAGGGGCCCGGCTTCTGGAAAATTAACGTCTCTCTTCCTGAAGATCCGAATTATCTGGAAGAATAAAACAAAATATTGCACTTTGGAAAACAACAGGAAGCGAGAATTTATCAGACAAAAGGTGCATCTGGGATTGGATTAAGTATAATATTCGGAACCATGGTGTTTTGTTCTCGAAAAAGAAAGCCAAAGAAAGATCTGCAATGGAAATAAATTACAACAAGTATACGAGGAAGCAACTAAAAAATTCGAACAGGACCCTTCCGACTCTAACCTAAATAAGGTCCTTATGTCATAGTTCTGATAGTTGGTTTGGTCGTGCATAGTCTTAAAAAGGTCTAAATAGAGTACAAATGCGGAGCACAAAAGAGCGTGTACTCACCGCTCCATGGCTTATCCCTGCTGTGATGACCAGCTTCATGTACGGACACTGATATGTCTTAAAACACACCCCATCATAACTCCTAAAGTATTACCGCTTTAGACTTCAAATTTAGCAGATAGTACAAAATTATAAGGTTAGTAGATTGACAGTGTCGATGTCTCATTGTGACGTCATTATGACATCATTGAAAATGGCTAGGAAAAAACATATTTTCTGAGACCTAAAAGAGTACTTTTATTTTGTACTATGGAATCTTTTTATCCAACCAAGTTGTATATTTTGTGCAATTTGGCGATGTAAAGTGGAAATAAGCTTAGCCACAACTTGCCACTACGGCGGAACAGTGTCATTACTATGTATTTACAAAGAGTATTCAGGAAGTGCGAGGCTAAAACCGAAAATTAACGAAACATGGACGAAGAGGCTCCGTAGTTTTTCTCCTGGGAGCCAACAATTTACTCATAAGTTATGACATGCAAACCGTTTAGCTTTCTATCTTACAAAACATTGACTAAGCAAATGGAATGAAGTAAAGCAGCTCAAAATAGACTGAGCCGTTATAACGTACGCATTCTGGTTTCAGATAAATGTCACGATTGACACTGCCTCTCCAGCAAACAAAGAAAACCTTGATTTCCAGCTAAACTGTAATCCTCTTGAATCCTTGCAATCCTGCGCTTTATCTCCAAACTACTACTTTTATTTTGTACCATAGGATCTTTTTATCCAACTAAGTTGTATATTTTGTGCCATTTGGCGATATATAGTGGAAATAAGCTAAGCGACATTTTGCCATTTCGGCGGGACATTGTCATCAATATGCATTTACGACGAGTATTCACGAAGTGCGAGGCTAAAACCGAAAAATTAACGAAAAATTGCCGGAGGCTCCGTAATTTTTCGCCAAGGAGCCAACAAATGACCCATAAGTTATCACAAGCAAACCTTTTAGCTTTTTATCTTACAAACATTGACTAAGCAAATGGAACGAACTAAAGCAGCTCCAAATAGACTGAGCCGTTAAAACGTACGCATTCTGGTTTCAGATAAATGTTCTGATTGACACTGCCTCTCCAGCAAACAAGGCAACTTTGATTTCCATCTAAACTGTAATCCACCTCAATCCTCACCATCCTGCCCTTTATCTCTAATCTTCTATTTTTATTTTGTACTATAGGATCTTTTTATCCAACTAATTTGTATATTTTGTGCCATTTGCGATATAACGTTGAAATAAGCTTGGAGCCAACAATTTACTCAAAAGTTATGACATGCAAACCGTTTAGATTTCTGTCTTACAAAACATTGACTAAGCAAATGGAATGAAGTAAAGCAGCTCAAAATAGACTGAACCGTTATAACGTACGCATTCTTCTTTCAGATAAATGTCACGATTGACACTGCCTCTCTTGCAAACAAAGGCAACTTTCATTTCAAGCTAAACTGTAATCCACCTCAATCCTTACCATCCTGCCCTTTATCTCTAATCTTCTATTTTTATTTTGTACTATAGGATCTTTTTATCCAACTAATTTGTATATTTTGTGCCATTTGCGATATAACGTTGAAATAAGCTTGGAGCCAACAATTTACTCAAAAGTTATGACATGCAAACCGTTTAGATTTCTGTCTTACAAAACATTGACTAAGCAAATGGAATGAAGTAAAGCAGCTCAAAATAATCTGAGCCGTTATAACGTACGCATTCTTCTTTCAGATAAATGTCACGATTGACACTGCCTCTCTTGCAAACAAAGGCAACTTTCATTTCAAGCTAAACTGTAATCCACCTCAAACCTTACCATCCTGCCCTTTATCTCTAATCTTCTATTTTTATTTTGTACTATAGGATCTTTTTATCCAACTAATTTGTATATTTTGTGCCATTTGCGATATAACGTTGAAATAAGCTTAGCGACATTTTGCCATTTCGGTGGGACAATCTCATCAGTATGCATTTACGAAGGACTATTCACGAAGTGCGATGGCTAAAACCGAAAAATGCCTGAAATATTGACGAAGAGGCTCCGTAATTGTTTCTCCTAGGAGCCAACAAATGACTCATAAGTTATGACAAACAATTTATTTTTTTCCATCTTACAAACATTAACTTACCAAATACAACGAAGTAAAGCAGCTAAAAAAGACAGAGCCGCTATAACAAACGCATTTTGGTTTCAGATAAGTGCGACGTAGACACTGCCTCTACAGCAAACAAATTGAAAATTCTCTTCGGTTGCATCGCATTAGAAGAGAATTGATTTCTGTTCGCTATTGTTAGAGCTGTTAATTACGATTTTTGTTATCTGTTGAATGTAGGCATGTTTTATACCGATGTAAGTTATTTGCATGCACGTGCATTTGCTATGCCCGTGGAAGTATGTGTATAAATAGTTGGTTCTTTAGTATGCGAGTCAGTTCTCGGTCGTTACACTGACGGTTTACCCTAGTCAAATTTTTCTTGTTTGTTTTGATTAGTCTTTTCCACCGCTGAACTTTATTTGAACATTATCCACCAGTTTTTTTCCTGCGATAATTAAATTTAAATTATCAGTGGCCCCGTAGGAAGTGTCGCCGGAGTTTTGAGCTTGGTTCCTTCCCAGGTTTCCTACAATTTTTTCCCGTTGAGTTTCGGGTTTTTTAAGTAGGTTTTTTCTGGCCTCCGAGTATCTTTTGTGATGCGCTCTCAATTGTCCAGTTATTTTGCTTCATTTATTTATTTTCTGTAACATATTTAGCTGTGAGTCATTTTGACGGCATACGTGTGAAATAAAGTGTAACGGCCAACTACGGCACAATACTCCAGAATTTGTTGTCTGCGTCATGATTTGTTAAGGGGAGGATGTAATTATGGGCACGTTGTTAAGAACTGAATTCAACTTTCATTTCAAGCTAAACTGTAATCCTCTTGAATCATTGCAATCCTGCGCTTTATCTCCAAACTACTACTTTTATTTTGTACCATAGGATCTTTTTCTCCAACTAAGTTGTATATTTTGTGCCATTTGGCGATATATAGTGGAAATAAGCTAAGCAACATTGTGCCATTTCGGCGGGACATTGTCATCAATATGTATTTACGAAGAGTATTCACGACGTGCGAGGGCTAAAACCATAATGCCCGAAATATTGACGAAGAGGCTCCGTAATTTTTCTCCTAGGAGCCAACGAATATCTCCTAAATTATCACAAACAAACAATTTAGTTTTCTACGTTACAAACGTTGTCTAAGCAAATGGAACGAAGTAAAGCAGCTCAAAATATACTGAGCCGTTACAACGCACGCATTTTGGTTTCAGATAAATGCGACGATTGACTCTGCCTCTACAGCAAACAAAGGCAACTTTGATTTCTAGCAAAACTGTAATCCACTTCAATCCTTGCAATCCTGGGCTTTGTCTCTAAAAGACTACTTTTATTTTGTACTATGGAATATTTTTATCCAACCAAGTTGTATATTTTGTGCCATTTGGCGATGTAAAGTGGAAATAAGCTAACCCACAAATTGCCATTTCGGCGGAACAGTGTCATTAGTATGCATTTACGAAGAGTATTCACGAAGTGCGATGGCTAAAAAAGAGAATGCCCGAAACATTGACGAAGAGGCCCCGTAATTTTTCTCCTGGGAGCCAACAATTTACTCAAAAGTTATGACAAACAATCAATTTACTTTTCTACGTTACAAACGTTGTTTAAGCAAATGGAACGAAGTAAAGCAGCTAAATATAGACTGAGCCGTTATAACGCACGCATTTTGGTTTCAGATAAGTGTCACGATTGACACTGCCTCTCCAGCAAACAAAGACAACTTTGACATCAAGCTAAACTGTGATCCACTTCAATCCTTGCAATCCTGCGCTTTATCTCTAAAAGACTACTTTTATTTTGTATTATGGAATATTTTTATCCCACCAAGTTGTATATTTTGTGCCATTTGTCGATATAACGTGGAAATAAGCTAAGCCACAAATTGCCGTTTCGGCGAGACATTGTCATCAATATGTATTTACGAAGAGTATTCACGAAGTGCGAGGCTAAAACCGAAAATTAACGAAACATGGACGAAGAGGCTCCGAAATTTTTCTCCTGGGAGCCAACAATTTACTCATAAGTTAT
The DNA here is from genome assembly GCA_022457155.1 of Cladopsammia gracilis. Classification (NCBI taxonomy): domain Eukaryota; kingdom Metazoa; phylum Cnidaria; class Anthozoa; order Scleractinia; family Dendrophylliidae; genus Cladopsammia; species Cladopsammia gracilis. Next base: position 108,623 of record JAJGOT010000974.1, read on the forward strand.
GACATGCAAACCGTTTAGCTTTCTATCTTACCAAACATTGACTAAGCAAATGGAATGAAGTAAAGCAGCTCAAAACAGACTGAGCCGTTATAACGTACGCATTCTGGTTTCAGATAAATGTCACGATTGACACTGCCTCTCCAGCAAACAAAGAAAACCTTGATTTCTAGCTAGTGTAATCCACTTCAATCCTTGCAATCCTGCGATTTAGCAATAAACTACTTCTTTGTTTTGTACTTTGAGATGTTTTTATCCAACCAAGTTGTATATTTTGTGCCATTTGGCGATATAACGTGGAAATAAGCTAAGCCACATTTTGTCATTTTTGCGGGACAGTGTCATTACTATGCATTTACGAAGAGTATTCACGACGTACAAGGGCTAAAACCGATAATGCCCGAAATATTGACGAAGAGGCTCCGTAATTTCTCTCCTAGGAGCGAACAAATTTCTCATAAGTTATAACAAACAAACATAAGTTATAACAAACATTAGCTAAGCAAATGCAACAAAGTAAAGCGGCCCAAAATAGACTGAGCGGTTAAAACGCACGCATTTTTATTTTAGATAAATGTCACGATTGACACTGCCTCTCCAGCAAAAAAAAGGCAACATTGATATCAAGCTAAACTGTAATCCACTTGAATCCTTGCAATCCTGCGCTTTATTTTTAATAGACTACATTTGTTTTAATATAGGATCTTTTTACTGAGTTAATTAAACGATCGTCCATTTCATAATTACATTTACAAAGCAAAAGACCACCAACATTACGTAGGAGATGAAACAAGTAGAATTTCCACGTACTTTCGTTATCGCTGATAATACGTTTTAGCCAAGCTTATACAGCTTTGACCAAGCTTTCAATATCTGTCATTTTAATGCCACCGTCTTCATAACTGTTTATTGAAGAGAGCCTTGTTACTTTATCCTTTCCATTCCATAAAAAGGAGAAAATCAAACTGTCTACTTGTTTGATGATTTTACTTGGACGTGAAAGAACCGAAGATATAAAAACTAGTTTTGGAAGAAGTAATGATTTGATTATAGTTACTTTATCATAAATGGACAGTCCTCTAGATGACCATATATTTGTGAGCTGCTTTATACTGTCAACACCCTCTTGAAAGTTGTTTTTCGAAAGCTTTTTTAAAGTCAATGAAAATCAAGATACCTGGAATATTCTTACTGTCTGTAAACTCCATTATATCGAAAATTGATCGAATAGTCTCACCAATATAGCGATCTTCAACATAACCTGTTTGATTATGATGTATGATATTCGGTAAAACTTTCTTCAATCTTAAAGCAATCACTTTTGAAATTATTTTTGCATCCACGTTAATAAGAGAGATTGGCCTCCAATTTTCAATAAGAGTTCGATATTTATGTTGCTTTTCTATAAGAGTTATAATTGCTTTTCTTTGAGAGCTAGACATTTCGCCGTGGTTGAAACAGTTCCTCGCACATTCCATAAATGAATCATAAATTAATTCTCAGCAACTTTTGTAAAATTCTATTAGTATTCCATCATTACCAGGAGATTTGTTACTCTCAAAACTGTTAAGAATGGCTGTAATTTCTTCAACAAATATTTCTCCTTCACAGGATTGTTTTTGTTCTTCTGATAATCTTGGTATATTCAAATTATTAAAAAATTCGTTTCCATTTTCTTTATCCTCATCTGTTACGTTTGATTGGTAAAAGCTATGGTAAAACCGTTTTTATTCGTTCAGTATCCCAAAAGGATCAGATGTAATGGCACCACTTATTTATAGTTTTCTTATGTTTTTTGACGTGATTACCCTTCTCTAAATTTAGAAAGTATTTTGTACTTCTCTCGCCATGCTCGTGCCATCGTGCCCTTGCGCGAATAATTACACACCCCTTGGTTTTTCCTCATAATAACTTTCTAGAGTTTCTTTCTTTTAGAGTATTTAGGTTAGAGTCGGAAGGGTCCTGTTCGAATTTTTTAGTTGCTTCCTCGTATACTTGTTGTAATTTTTTTCCATTGCAGATCTTTCTTTGGCTTTCTTTTTCGAGAACAAAACACCATGGTTCCGAATATTATACTTAATCCAATCCCAGATGCACCTTTTGTCTGATAAATTCTCGCTTCCTGTTGTTTTCCAAAGTGGAATATTTTGTTTTATTCTTCCAGATAATTCGGATCTTCAGGAAGAGAGACGTTCATTTTCCAGAAGCCGGGCCCCTTTAAGTTTTTATTGGAGTCGGTTAAATTCAACTCAATTGCTGCATGATCAGTTTTTATAGCTGGAATGATCGGTTGTATTTACAAAATCCTGTAAGTTGTTTGATATCAGCCAGTAATCTAAACGACAGAAAATTGGTGGGGATTTTTGTCTCCAAGTGTAACTTCTAGATTGCGGATTTTTAATTCTCCAAACGTCAACAAGGCCCAATTCAGTTTGGAAACATTCAATATTGTCTATAACCATTTATCTAGGTACCATAACACCACCTTTTTTATCCAGCTTAGAGTCAAGAGGAGAGTTAAAATCATCTCCAATGATTATATTTCTTCACAATCTAAGTCTTCAAAAAGCGAAAAAAAAACTGACCTCAAATCATTGCCAAAAAGCGAAAACAGTGCACTTCTACGAAAACGCACAAAACGCACGTTTGGGGCCGTGCGGAGCAAGTTTTGGCAAAATCTTACTTTCGAGCACACCAGATCTCAAAATCGTAGCACTGGCCACAAATCATCGCCAAAACGCGAAAAGAGTGCATTTCTATGAAAAATGCACAAAACGTACGTTTCGGGCCGTACGGAGCAAGTTTTGGCAAAATCTCATTTTTGAGCTCACCAGATCTCAAAATCGTCGTACTGACCTCAAATCATCGCAAAAAAGCTAAAACAGTGCATTTCTATGAAAAATGCAAAAATCGTACGTTTCGGACCGTGCGCAGCAAGTTTTGGCAAAATCTCACTTTTACGCTCAACAGATCTCAAAATCGTGGTACTGACCGCAAATCATCGCCCAAAAGCAAAAACAGTGCATATCTATGAAAAATGCAAAAAACGTACGTTTCGGGCCGTGCGCAGCAAGTTTTGGCAAAATCTCACTTTTGAGCTCACCAGATCTCAAAATCGTCGTACTGGCCTCAAATCATCGGCAAAAAGCGAAAACAGTGCATTTCTTTGAAAAGTGCACCAACCGCACGTTTGGGGCCGTGCGGAGCAAGTTTTGGCAAAATTTTACTTTTGAGCACACCGGATCTCAAAATTGTCGTACTGGCCTCAAATCATCGCCAAAAAGCGAAAACAGTGCATTTCTATGAAAAGTGCACAAAACGAACGTTTGGGCCGTGCGGAGCACGTTTTAGCAAAATCTCACTTTTGAGCACACCAGATCTCAAAATTGTCGTACTGACTTCAATCATCGCCAAAGAGCGGGAACAGTGCATTTCGATAAAAAATGAACAAAACGTACGTTTCGGGCAGTGCGGAGCAAGTTTTGGCAAAATCCTGCGTTTGAGCACACCAGATCTCAAAATCGTCATACTGACTTCAAATCATCGGCAAAAAGCGAAAACAGTGCATTATGTATTATCTGTAAAGGTAGTGTACTCTATTATTTTCAAAGAAGACGGAATTGCGCGCCTACGACCTGTCCATGTAAGAAAATTAGCTTTCTCAACTATGTTATTAATTACATTAAAGGATTCTATATTGTCGAGATTGAACAAGAGATCTTTAATGATACGTACCCCCGAGTCATAATAAGATTTATAAAAAACTGGTTTTTGCATCTATTCTTATATCTTTGTTATTCCAAATTATAGAGAGCCGTTTTTTATTAGCTAAAAAGAGATTTCGAAATTCTAACCAACATTCTGAAAGTTCTCTGTAGAAAACTGAGTTAATTGAAAGATAGTCCCTTGCATAATTACATTTAAAAAGCAAAAGACCACCAACATTACGTAGGAGATGCAACAAGTAGAATTTCCACGTACTTTCGTTATCGCTGATAATACGTTTTAGCCAAGCTAATCGTACAGCTTTGACCAAGCTTTCAATATCTGTCATTTTATTTTATTTTATTTATTTTTTTTTTTTTGTCGTTTTGGTCTATATCTTTTCTATTCATTTTTTTTTTTTTTTTTAATTTACACCAAAAACAAAAATTACAATAAAATAAAAAGGAAAGGAAAAAAGGAAAAATTAACAAGTGTGACAATAAATTAACTAATTACAATATGATAACTATTTTCACATACTAATACTTATGTGGCCGCAGCTGAAAGGTATGACAATTAGTGCCACCAAGGCGTATGTATATATGTAAATCGAAAACGAGGAGAAAAGAGACTTGTTCAATTATCAGGAAGGTTCCATTTTCGCATTAAGGAGTTTTCAGCTTTAGATTCTAGTTCATAATTAAATTTAAGGTGACACAAGAAGGCGTCCAATTCAGGTCTAGTTTCTTTGTATTTACATAACCAAATATAATGTCTTGCTAAAAGAAGCAAGAAATTAATTTGGTGGTGACACTTTGAGGAATCCGGTCTCAGACCAAGCGCTACCGCGCTTTTTAAGGAAAAATTTCTCTCAGTTATTTTATGGTACAGCATCCATCTCTCAAGGTTTGCCCAAAAGGAGGATGTCTTTTTACATGTCCAGAAAAGATGGTACAGACTATCTGATTCTTCACGGCAAAAGGAACACATTGAGTTATCTTTTATACCTATTTTAGTTAAGAAATCATTTGTTGGTAGTCGCCTGTGTAATAGTTTAAATTGAAACTCTCTTAGTCTTACACTTTTAGAGTATTTGAAGGCTAGTTGGTAGGCCTGTTTCCAGTTAACATTCTCATCATTTTCATCCGTACAGTCATTCAGCCATTTTTGCTGGCTATGTGTCGGTGCGCCGCTTTTTTGACTTACGAGTTTGTTATATGCTAGTTTAGTTACTTTCCGAGTTTTGGATATTTTTGAGAAACTTTCGTGGTTAGAGCTAATTTGTAACAAGCTGTCCTTGCACTTTCGCCAGGCAGATTTCAGTGCCGATATTACTCCATAATATATGAGAGGGTTAACTTTTATGTTGTATTTGTTCTGAAATTCATTTAATGTGAGGTAAGTTTTATCTGCCCTTCTCAAGTGGTTTATTTTGGATATTCCTTTAGAAAACCATTCTTTGTAGAAGATAGGAGAATTGTCAATCCTGATAAGCGAGTTGTACCATAAAGTTTGCGTTGAAAACTGTGCATCGGAAGCTATAAGTCCATCGAAGTTAACTTCTGACCAAATTTCTAAAATCTCTCTAATGAAAGTATCTGTTACTTTGATATACTTTGTGGTGTCTTTTCTGTCGAGATTACCAGTGAGTATTATGTTGCCTCCATATCTTTTAAGTTGTAAGTCAAAGAAAATTTTCCATTTCCCATGGTTTTCTGAATCCAGGTATTTGCTTATCCACGCGACCTTTAGCGACTTATTGAAAGCTTCCATATCGACCATTTTTAGCCCCCCATTTGTATAGTCGTTTATTATTATGTTACGTTTGATCTTATCCCCTTTGAGTTCCATAAAAACGAATAAAAGAGTTTGTTAACCTCTTTGATAACCTTCTCGTTCGTATGCATTGAGGAAAAAATGTAAACCAATTGAGAAGCCACTAGGCTCTTTAGTACTGTGATTTTCCCTAGAAGAGTTAGCCTACGGTATTTCCAGGAGCTCAAAATATTACGGACTTTTTCCAATTTTTCATCATAGTTTAAGGTTGCTGTCTTTTCGGGATGCACAGAAAACCACACCCCCAGGGCTTTTACTTTATCGTTCGGCCATTTAAAATTTCTTTCTGGAAAGAGTGTAACCTCCTTCCCAATGTTCGCTCCAATCCAAAGGGCAACTGTTTTTTTACCATTGAGTCTGAGACCGGAAAAAACCCCAAACATGTCCAGTGTCACAAGAGAAGCAGCTAAAGATTCCCTTGATCCGTCTAAAATTAGAGTTGTATCGTCTGCGTATTGGCTTAACTTGATTTCCATTTCATTAACAACGATTCCTTTGATATTTATGTTTTTCCGAATTGTTTTGGCTAAAACTTCAACTGAAAGGACAAAAAGGTAAGGCGAGAGAGGGCAGCCTTGCCTAACCCCTCTTTGGATGTTAAAGAAGCTACTAGTCCAACCGTTGTTTAAAACACAGCTTTCCGTATTGTTGTAAAATACATTTATCCACTTTGAAAAAGAAGGGCCGAAGCCAAAAAACTGAAGCGTTTTCTTGATGAAAGACCGTTCTAAAGTGTCGAAGGCCTTTTCGAAGTCTAAAAACAAAAGTAAACCTGGAATGTTCTTTTCCTTTGCAAAACTAATAACACTGTCAATTAGTCTGATGTTTTCACCGATGAATCTTCCTTTTATAAAGCCAGTCTGGTCGTTGTTTACAAGCCTAGGAAGTACAGTTTTCAATCGATTAGCCACAGATTTTGTTGCTATTTTATAATCACAGTTTAGAAGCGTTAAGGGTCTCCAGTTCTTAATAAAATGAGGTTCCGCGTCCTTTTTGGGAATGAGCTTAATGATGCCTCTTCTCTGAGTAATTGAAAGTTGTCCTGTTTCATGTGAAAAATTAAGAGCTTTGATAAGAGGTATTTTTATATCTATCCAAAAACCTTATAGAATTCAGCTGGTAGACCATCAGTTCCTGGGGTTTTCTCTGACTCCATAGCTTTTAAGGCTTCTAGGCACTCCTTTTCTGTTAACAACCCCTCACAAAGGTTCTGCTCCTCCATACTTAAAACTGTATCGTTATCTTGCCCAAAGAAAGGTGTATCGTGATTATTAGGCGTGTTAATTTTGGATGAGTAAAGGTTTCTATAGAAAGATTCACACTCACTTAAAATTGTCTCATCTGAGGTGACAAAATCCGTATCATTGATCTTCAGCTGGCTTATCGTCCCCTGGTTATGGTGCCTTTTTTCCATATTTAGAAAGTATTTAGTATTTTTTTCCCCTTCGTTATACCATCTAACTTTAGCCCTTAAAATTGCACCCTTAGTTCTCGATTCTATAATTCTCTCAAATTCCCTCTTATACGTATTTAATTGTTTTGTTAGATCTTCAGATTTTTGCGTATCACTGTCTTTTAAAAAGTCGATTTCCCTCTGTAGGGTAGAAATTATTTGCTCTAATTCTGTTTCTCGTTCTTTTGTCCGTTTCTTTTTAGATGATGCATAGTGGAGCGATTTCTCCCGTACTTTAAGTTTTATCATTTCCCACAGTAAAGAGGGGCTAACAGATTCGTCTGCTTTATATTCGTTCTGTGTTTCTTTGATTGTGTTTTTGATAAGGCTTATGTAAGCCTCTTCTGTTAAAAAAGATGTGTTTAGTTTCCAGAAGCCTCGTCCCCTAGAGTTTGAATGTAGGGATAAAGTCAGTGTTATCATGGAATGGTCGGTTTTATAACCAGGAACGATATCTGCCTGATTAGTGTTACCTATTATACTCTGACTTACCAAAAAGAAATCAAGTCTACAATGGACCTCAGGAAGTCGCTGCCTCCAGGTGTATCGCCTTTCATCGGGATTAAAGATTCTCCAAACATCCAGTAAATCTAATTGATCAGAAAAGCTTTGGACCGTTTTCAAACTATTTAAATGTGACCTGGCGAGGCCGCCCTTCTTATCCTTTTCGACATCCAAAACAAGGTTGAAGTCGCCTCCAATAATTACATGTTCGCATTGAAAACCTATTAATTGATCGAATAATTCTTGAAAGAAAATTGGGTTATCTTCGTTCGGGGCATATATGTTAGCTAGGGTTAGAGTTTTTTCATTGATTTTTAAGTCACATATAATAAAACGACCCAAGGGATCCGTAAAAGCTCTCATAATTTGAAAATTGAAGTTATTATTAAAAAGAATGCAAACGCCTGCTTTGTTACTCTCATAGGAAGTGAAACATGCTTGATAGCCCCATTCCGTGCGCCATAAATCGTTGGTGTTTTCAGTGCAATGCGTCTCTTGTAGCATGTAAATTTGAAAATTTTTCTTGCGTAGCCAATTAAACACTTCTCTTCTTTTGGTATTGTCCCTCAGTCCCCTGACATTTAACGAAGCAATTCTTAATTCCATAATGATTGTAGGTTATTGAATAATTTCTTTATCAGTGAACCATAAGTTAGCACCTTGGTGTGTTTGTCATACCCTTTCTGTTTGGCCTTACAAAAATTCTGCATATGATTAAGTGAAAAAAGTTTTACAAACAAAACATCACACATAGGAATAGTATCTATAGAAAAAGTAAACAACCCAAGAAATCTGTAATCGTATACGATCAAGACGAAAAACATCAATAGCAGAAAGGACAACAACAAAAAAAAATAACAAATAATAATAATAATAATAATATAATAATAATAGTAATAATAAAAATAATAATAATAAAACCTAATAGCGTTGGGAAGGAAGGTAGCTTTTGGAAAAGTCTACAGGGGTAGTTATTCCACTTCGCTCTTCCCGACTCGCCTATAACATTCAAAAAGTCAATTGTCAGAAAAGCCTTCAATTACTCATCTGTTGCATGTAGTTCAAGAGTTTTCCCTGGTGGCCACATCTTGCCTCGGATATACAGCTTGTCGGCTCCGCTCTACTGAAAGAGGCTGGAATCTTATGTTGTTTTGCTTTCTTCAGAGTAGCCATTTGATCTTTTCTTCGCTTTATGATCTCTACTGGTAGATCCTGGAACATCTGGTAATCACTATCACGAAGGCGATGCCCTAGAGCCAGAATGCTTTCACAATCTCTATATCGCAAAAATCTTGCTAATATCGGACGTGGACTAGAGTCGCTCCTTCTTTTGCCTAGTCGATGCACTCGCTGTATTTCTACCGATCTTGCATCTCGTAGACCAAGTTCGTTCTCTAGAAAGTTTCTTAATACTTCTTCGGTGTCTTCGCGTTCTCCAGACGGTGAAGTGACCTCCCTGATGTTCGTGAACTTTATATTTTCTCTCCTAGAGTATGCTTCCAGATAAAGATCTTTCGTGTGTAGCGCCTCCATTTGTACTTGAATCTCCTTTTCTTTTCTTTGTAGGTCTGCCAACAGATTGCTGTGTTTATCGATAGCTTGTTGCGCTGCTGTACATTTCCCTTCTGTAGAGCTACATCTCCGTTTTATCTCATTTATGTCTTGCGAGGCGGTGTCCTGAAAGTCCTCGAGTTTTCTCGTCCTTTCCTCTAGAGCATTAAGAGTGGATTCAATATTCTTCACTGAAGTTTCAATTTCATCGAGCTTGTTCAGCTTGTTTAGGATCATTTGAAATTTGCCATTTATATCTGCAGTCATTTCAAGAGCAGTCATGACTTCATCGTTGAACTCTTCGCTACTAGAAATGTTGCTGTTATCGATGCCCTCGGCAGAGGTTTTTGGCTTTTTATAATCCGGTGAGCTCCCGTTTCCGTCGCTAGAGTTGCCAGAGGATCTGTTTCTACGCCTACCAATGAAATTAGTTATAGTAGCGGCCATCTATTGAGTAGAATTCTTGCTGAGAAGCGAGCGGGAAGGAGAAAGCTTCTTTACGCCGCCATTTCTCGACCCAGTTCATTGAAGAGAGCCTTGTTACTTTATCCTTTCCATTCCATAAAAAGGAGAAAATCAAGCTGTCTACTTGTTTGATGATTTTACTTGGAGGTGAAAGAACCGAAGATATAAAAACTAGTTTTGGAAGAAGTAATGACTTGATTATAGTTACTTTACCATAAATGGACAGTCCTCTTGATGACCATATATTTGTCAGCTGCTTTATGCTGTCAACCTTCTCTTGAAAGTTTGTTTCGTAAAATAATGATAGGTCATATGTAAAAAAGGTTCCTAAAGCTTTAATGGGTTCACTTGGCCATTTAATACCAAACGGTTTTTCGTCTTTTCTTTTAAGCGAACCAATCCACATTCCTTCTGTTTTAGAACTATGTATCTCCAACCCACACAAGTTTTTTGCGATGATTTGAGGTCAATACGACGATTTTGAGATCTGGTGAGCTCAAAAATGAGATTTTGCCAAAACTTGCTCCGCACGGCCCGAAACGTACGTTTTGTGCATTTTTCATAGAAATGCACTCTTTTCGCGTTTTGGCGATGATTTGTGGCCAGTGCGACGATTTTGAGATCTCGTGTGCTCGAAAGTAAGATTTTGCCAAAACTTGCTCCGCACGGCCCCAAACGTGCGTTTTGTGCGTTTTCGTAGAAGTGCACTGTTTTCGCTTTTTGGCGATGATTTGAGGTCAGTTTTTTTTCGCTTTTTGAAGGCTTAGATTGTGAAGAAATATAATCATTGGAGGTGATTTGAACTGTCCTCTTGACTCTAAGTTGGATAAGAAAGGTGGCGTTATGGTACCTAGATAAATGGTTATAGACAATGTTGAATGTCTCCAAAATGAATTGGGCCTTGTTGACGTTTGGAGAATTAAAAATACGCAATCTAGAAGTTACACTTGGAGACAAAAATCTCCACCAATTTTCTGTCGTTTAGATTACTGGCTGATATCAAACAACTTACAGGATTTTGTAAATACAACCGATCATTCCAGCTATAAAAACTGATCATGCAGCAATTGAGTTGAATTTAACCGACTCCAATCAAAACTTAAAGGGGCCCGGCTTCTGGAAAATTAACGTCTCTCTTCCTGAAGATCCGAATTATCTGGAAGAATAAAACAAAATATTCCACTTTGGAAAACAACAGGAAGCGAGAATTTATCAGACAAAAGGTGCATCTGGGATTCGATTAAGTATAATATTCGGAACCATGGTGTTTTGTTCTCGAAAAAGAAAGCCAAAGAAAGATCTGCAATGGAAAAAAATTACAACAAGTATACGAGGAAGCAACTAAAAAATTCGAACAGGACCCTTCCGACTCTAACCTAAATACTCTAAAAGAAAGAAACTCTAGAAAGTTATTATGAGGAAAAACCAAGGGGTGTGTAATTATTCGCGCAAGGGCACGATGGCACGAGCATGGCGAGAGAAGTACAAAATACTTTCTAAATTTAGAGAAGGGTAATCACGTCAAAAAACATAAGAAAACTATAAATAAGTGGTGCCATTACATCTGATCCTTTTGGGATACTGAACGAATGAAAACGGTTTTACCATAGCTTTTACCAATCAAACGTAACAGATGAGGATAAAGAAAATGGAACCGAATTTTTTAATAATTTGAATATACCAAGATTATCAGAAGAACAAAAACAATCCTGTGAAGGAGAAATATTTGTTGAAGAAATTACAGCCATTCTTAACAGTTTTGAGAGTAACAAATCTCCTGGTAATGATGGAATACTAATATAATTTTACAAAAGTTGCTGAGAATTAATTTATGATCCATTTATGGAATGTGCGAGGAACTGTTTCAACCACGGCGAAATGTCTAGCTCTCAAAGAAAAGCAATTATAACTCTTATAGAAAAGCAACATAAATATCGAACTCTTATTGAAAATTGGAGGCCAATCTCTCTTATTAACGTGGATGCAAAAATAATTTTGAAAAGTGATTGCTTTAAGATTGAAGAAAGTTTACCGAATATCATACATCATAATCAAACAGGTTATGTTGAAGATCGCTATATTGGTGAGACTATTCGATCAATTTTCGATATAATGGAGTTTACAGACAGTAAGAATATTCCAGGTATCTTGATTTTCATTGACTTTAAAAAAGCTTTCGACTCTTTAGAATGGCATTATCTTTTCAGTTGCCTTGAGGCCTTTAATTTTGGCCCCAATTTTATAAATTGGCTCAAAATGTTTTATACAAATATTCAAAGCTGTGTAATAAATAATGGAATGGCATCATACTATTTTAATTTAGAACGTGGTGTGAGGCAGGGTGATCCCTTGTCCCCCCTACCTCTTTATCTTAGCTGTTGAAAGCTTAGCAATCTCCATTTATCAAAATGTTGATATCAAAGGAATTAAAATAGGAAATTATGAAGCCAAGCTATTGCAATACGCAGACGATACCACAGCAACCCTGTCTGTTGAAAATTCTGCAAAAACGCTATTTGAAGATCTAGAAGTATTTAAGAACTTGTGTGGGTTGGAGATACATAGTTCTAAAACAGAAGGAATGTGGATTGGTTCGCTTAAAAGAAAAGACGAAAAACCGTTTGGTATTAAATGGCCAAGTGAACCCATTTAAGCTTTAGGAACCTTTTTTACATATGACCTATCATTATTTTACGAAACAAACTTTCAAGAGAAGGTTGACAGCATAAAGCAGCTGACAAATATATGGTCATCAAGAGGACTGTCCATTTATGGTAAAGTAACTATAATCAAGTCATTACTTCTTCCAAAACTAGTTTTTATATCTTCGGTTCTTTCACCTCCAAGTAAAATCATCAAACAAGTAGACAGCTTGATTTTCTCCTTTTTATGGAATGGAAAGGATAAAGTAACAAGGCTCTCTTCAATGAACAGTTTTGAAGACGGTGGCATTAAAATGACAGATATTGAAAGCTTGGTCAAAGCTGTACGATTAGCTTGGCTAAAACGTATTATCAGCGATAACGAAAGTACGTGGAAATTCTACTTATTGCATCTCCTAGGTAATGTTGGTGGTCTTTTGCTTTTTAAATGTAATTATGCAAGGGACTATCTTTCAATTAACTCAGTTTTCTACAGAGAACTTTCAGAATGTTGGTTAGAATTTCGAAATCTCTTTTTAGCTAATAAAAAACGGCTCTGTATAATTTGGAATAACAAAGATATAAGAATAGATGCAAAAACCAGTTTTTTTATAAATCTTATTATGACTCGGGGGTACGTATCATTAAAGATCTCTTGTTCAATCTCGACAATATAGAATCCTTTAATGTAATTAATAACATAGTTGAGAAAGCTAATTTTCTTACATGGACAGGTCGTAGGCGCGCAATTCCGTCTTCTTTGAAAATAATAGAGTACACTACCTTTACAGATAATACATAATGCACTGTTTTCGCTTTTTGCCGATGATTTGAAGTCAGTATGACGATTTTGAGATCTGGTGTGCTCAAACGCAGGATTTTGCCAAAACTTGCTCCGCACTGCCCGAAACGAACGTTTTGTTCATTTTTTATAGAAATGCACTGTTTCCGCTCTTTGGCGATGATTGAAGTCAGTACGACAATTTTGAGATCTGGTGTGCTCAAAAGTGAGATTTTGCTAAAACTTGCTCCGCACGGCCCCAAACGTTCGTTTTGTGCACTTTTCATAGAAATGCACTGTTTTCGCTTTTTGGTGATGATTTGAGGCCAGTACGACGATTTTGAGATCCGGTGTGCTCAAAAATGAGATTTTGCCAAAACTTGCTGCGCACGGCCCGAAACGTACGTTTTGTGCATTTTTTATAGAAATGCACTGTGTTCGCTTTTTGGCGATAATTTGAGGCCAGTACGACAATTTTGAGATGTGCTGTGCTCAAAAGTAAGATTTTGCCAAAACTTGCTCCGCACGGCCCCAAACGTGCGGTTTGTGCACTTTTCAAAGAAATGCACTGTTTTCGCTTTTTGCCGATGATTTGAGGCCAGTACGACGATTTTGAGATCTGTTGAGCTTAAAAGTGAGATTTTGCCAAAACTTGCTGCGCACGGTCCGAAACGTACGTTTTTTGCATTTTTCATAGAAATGCACTGTTTTCGCTTCTTTGCGATGATTTGAGGTCAATACGACGATTTTGAGATCTGGTGAGCTCAAAAATGAGATTTTGCCAAAACTTGCTCCGCACGTCCCCAAACGTACGTTTTTTTGCATTTTTCATAGCAATGCGCTGTTTTCGCTTTTTTGCGATGATTTGAGGTCAGTACGACGATTTTGAGATCTGGTGAGCTCAAAAATGAGATTTTGCCAAAACTTGCTCCGCACGGCCCGAAACGTACGTTTTGTGCATTTTTTATAGAAATGCACTGTGTTCGCTTTTTGGCGATGATTTGAGGCCAGTACGACAATTTTGAGATGTGCTGTGCTCAAAAGTAAGATTTTGCCAAAACTTGCTCCGCACGGCCCCAAACGTGCGGTTTGTGCACTTTTCAAAGAAATGCACTGTTTTCGCTTTTTGCCGATGATTTGAGGCCAGTACGACGATTTTAAGATCTGGTGAGCTCAAAAGTGAGATTTTGGCGAAACTCGCTCCGCACGGCCCGAAACGTACGTTTTGTGCATTTTTCATAGAAATGCGCTGTTTTCGCTTTGTGGCGATGATTTGAGGTCAGGACGACGATTTTGAGATCTGGTGAGCTCAAAAGTGAGATTTTGCCAAAACTTGCTGCGCACGGTCCGAAACGCACGTTTTGTGCATTTTTCATAGAAATGCGCTGTTTTCGCTTTTTGGCGATGATTTGAGGTCAGGACGACGATTTGAGATCTGGTGAGCTCAAAAGTGAGATTTTGCCAAAACTTGCTCCGCACGGTCCGAAACGCACGTTTTGTGCACTTTTCATAGAAATGCACTGTTTTCGCCTTTTGGCGATAATTTGAGACCAGAACGACGATTTTGAGATCTGGTGAGCTCAAAAGTGAGATTTTGGCGAAACTTGTTCCGCACGGCTCGAAACGTACGTTTTGTGCATTTTTCATAAAAATGCACTGTTTTCGCTTTTTTGCGATGATTTGAGGCCAGTACAACGATTTTAAGATCTGGTGTGCTAAAAAGTGAGATTTTGCCAAAACTTGCCCCGCACGGCCCGAAACGCACGTTTTGTGCATTTTTTCATAGAAATGCACTGTTTCGCGTTCTGGCGATGATTTGAGACCAAAACGACGATTTAGAGATCTGGTGAGCTCAAAACTGAGATTTTGGCGAAACTTGCTCCGCACGGCTCGAAAACGTACGTTTTGTGCATTTTTTATAGAAATGCACTGTTTTCGCTTTTTGGCGATGATTTGAGGCCAGTACGACAATTTTGAGATGTGCTGTGCTCAAAAGTAAGATTTTGCCAAAACTTGCTCCGCATGGCCCCAAACGTGCGGTTTGTGCACTTTTCAAAGAAATGCACTGTTTTCGCTTTTTTGCGATGATTTGAGGTCAGTACGACGATTTTGAGATCTGGTGAGCTCAAAAGTGAGATTTTTGAGGTCATTTTTTTTTCGCTTTTTGAAGACTTAGATTGTGAAGAAATGTAATCATTGGAGGTGATTTTAACTGTCCTCTTGACTCTAAGCTGGATAAGAAAGGTGGCGTTATGGTACCTAGAAAAATGGTTATAGACAATATTGAATGTTTCCAAAATGAATTGGGCCTTGTTGACGTTTGGAGAATTAAAAATCCGCAATCTAGAAGTTACACTTGGAGACAAAAATCTCCACCAATTTTCTGTCGTTTAGATTACTGGCTGATATCAAACAACTTACAGGATTTTGTAAATACAACCGATCATTCCAGCTATAAAAACTGATCATGCAGCAATTGAGTTGAATTTAACCGACTCCAATCAAAACTTAAAGGGGCCCGGCTTCTGGAAAATGAACGTCTCTCTTCCTGAAGATCCGAATTATCTGGAAGAATTAAAACAAAATATTCCACTTTGGAAAACAACAGGAAGCGAGAATTTATCAGACAAAGATGCATCTGGGATTGGGATTGGATTAAGTATAATATTCGGAACCATGGTGTTTTGTTCTCGAAAAAGAAAGCCAAAGAAAGATCTGCAATGGAAAAAAATTACAACAAGTATACGAGGAAGCAACTAAAAAATTAGAACAGGACCCTTCCGACTCTAACCTAAATACTCTAAATGAAGCAAAAGAAACTCTAGAAAGTTATTATGAGGAAAAACCAAGGGGTGTGTAATTATTCGCGCAAGGGCACGATGGCACGAGCATGGCGAGAGAAGTACAAAATACTTTCTAAATTTAGAGAAGGGTAATCACGTCAAAAAACATATAAGAAAACTATAAATAAGTGGTGCCATTACATCTGATCCTTTTGGGATCCTGAACGAATAAAAACGGTTTTACTATAGCTTTTACCAATCAAACGTAACAGATGAGGATAAAGAAAATGGAAACGAATTTTTTAATAATTAGAATATACCAAGATTATCAGAAGAACAAAAACAATCTTGTGAAGGAGAAATATTTGTTGAAGAAATTACAGCCATTCTTAACAGTTTTCAGAGTAACAAATCTCCTGGTAATGATGGAATACTAATAGAATTTTACAAAAGTTGCTGAGAATTAATTTATGATCCATTTATGGAATGTGCGAGGAAGTGTTTCAACCACGGCGAAATGTCTAGCTCTCAAATAAAAGCAATTATAACTCTTATAGAAAAGCAACATAAATATCGAACTCTTATTGAAAATTGGAGGCCAATCTCTCTTATTAACGTGGATGCAAAAATAATTTCAAAAGTGATTGCTTTAAGATTGAAGAAAGTTTTACCGAATATCATACATCATAATCAAACAGGTTATGTTGAAGATCGCTATATTGGTGAGACTATTCGATCAATTTTCGATATAATGGAGTTTACAGACAGTAAGAATATTCCAGGTATCTTGATTTTCATTGACTTTAAAAAAGCTTTCGACTCTTTAGAATGGCATTATCTTTTCAGTTGCCTTGAGGCCTTTAATTTTGGCCCCAATTTTATAAATTGGCTCAAAATGTTTTATACAAATATTCAAAGCTGTGTAATAAATAATGGAATGGCATCAGACTATTTTAATTTAGAACGTGGTGTGAGGCAGGGTGATCCCTTGTCCCCCTACCTCTTTATCTTAGCTGTTGAAAGCTTAGCAATCTCCATTTGTCAAAATGTTGATATCAAAGGAATTAAAATAGGAAATGATGAAGCCAAGCTATTGCAATACGCAGACGATACCACAGCAACCCTGTCTGATGAAAATTCTGCAAAAACGCTATTTGAAGAACTAGAAGTATTTAAGAACTTGTGTACGTTGGAGATACATAGTTCTAAAACAGAAGGAATGTGGATTGGTTCGCTTAAAAGAAAAGACGAAAAACCGTTTGGTATTAAATGGCCAAGTGAACCCATTAAAGCTTTAGGAACCTTTTTTACATATGACCTATCATTATTTTACGAAACAAACTTTCAAGAGAAGGTTGACAGCATAAAGCAGCTGACAAATATATGGTCATCAAGAGGACTGTCCATTTATGGTAAAGTAACTATAATCAAGTCATTACTTCTTCCAAAACTAGTTTTTATATCTTCGGTTCTTTCACCTCCAAGTAAAATCATCAAACAAGTAGACAGCTTGATTTTCTCCTTTTTATGGAATGGAAAGGATAAAGTAACAAGGCTCTCTTCAATGAACAGTTTTGAAGACGGTGGCATTAAAATGACAGATATTGAAAGCTTGGTCAAAGCTGAACGATTAGCTTGGCTAAAACGTATTATCAGCGATAACGAAAGTACGTGGAAATTCTACTTATTGCATCTCCTACGTAATGTTGGTGGTCTTTTGCTTTTTAAATGTAATTATGAAATGGACGATCATTTAATTAACTCAGTAAAAAAATACTATATTAAAAAAAATGTAGTCTATTAAAAATAAAGCGCAGGATTGCAAGGATTGAAGTGGATTACAGTTTAGCTTGATATCAATGTTGCCTTTTTTTTGCTGGAGAGGCAGTGTCAATCGTGACATTTATCTAAAATAAAAATGCGTTCGTTTTAACCGCTCAGTCTATTTTGGGCCGGTTTACTTGCATTTGCTTAGCTAATGTTTGTAACATGGAAAAATCAATTGTTTGTTTGTTATAACTTAGGAGATATTTGTTGGCTCCTAGGAGAAAAATTACGGAGCGTCTTCGTCAATATT